>OZ038325.1:9169482-9174482 GCA_964035795.1 Pterobdella sp. o SKG-2022 | reverse complement strand
GTACAACTCAAGTCAAACAGTATCAAAGGCAGTTCCATCGTTAAGCGATGGGATTTCACCTCTGACTTATTCAACCGCCTGCGGACCCTTTAAACCCAATGATTCCGGATAACGCTTGCACCCTCCGTATTACCGCGGCTGCTGGCACGGAGTTAGCCGGTGCTTATTCTTACAGTACCGTCAGTTACCCACACGTGAGTAAGTTTCTTCCTGTATAAAAGCAGTTTACGATCCATAGAACCTTCTTCCTGCACGCGGCATGGCTGGGTCAGAGTTGCCTCCATTGCCCAATATTCCTCACTGCTGCCTCCCGTAGGAGTCTGGTCCGTGTCTCAGTACCAGTGTGGGGGATCTCCCTCTCAGGACCCCTACCTATCGTTGCCATGGTAAGCCGTTACCTTACCATCTAGCTAATAGGACGCATAGCCATCTTTTACCGATAAATCTTTAATTCTATTCCGATGCCAAAATAAAATACCATGAGGTATTAATCTTCATTTCTAAAGGCTATCCCTCTGTAAAAGGTAGGTTCTATACGCGTTACGCACCCGTGCGCCGGTCGTCAGCATTGTGCAAGCACAACCTGTTACCCCTCGACTTGCATGTGTTAAGCCTGCCGCTAGCGTTCATCCTGAGCCAGGATCAAACTCTTCATCGTATAATCTTTAATATTATGAGATGTGTGTTTTAAAAAAAAATTATACCCGAAAGTATAACTCTTCTACTCTTTAATTTTACGCTGTCAATTTCAATACTGTCAATGAACTTCCTCTTTATAGAAAAAGGACTGCAAAGATACGATTTCTTGTTTTTATAAACCTAAACAAATCTTGTTTATTTTATATTTTTTTAACAAAAAAAATCTCCGCTTATCTATATACTTCAAAATCAATTTATAACTCTGAATATATCCCTTTTTTAAAGAACTTACTAACTAAAATTTGCGTTAGCGGGTGCAAACCTACAACCCTTTTTTAGTTCTACAAACATTTTTTTAATTTAATTTTTAAGAGACTGAAAATCAAGTATAAAAAATGTTTGTAGAACTAAAAAAAAGTTAAGGATTTTATAGAGTTAAAGCCGTTTATAAATTCATTACAAAGGAATACCGGTAAAAGTGCTTATTTTAAATATATTTTTTGAAGCTATTTATCCTGTTTGCGCTTTTTTCTTTTCTTCCGTTGTTTTGCAAACATTTTTTTATAAGCTTGTACATTTATCTTTCCTTTTTTACTTGCAGCAATCTCTTGAAAGTTAAATAGTACCTTTGCTTTTTGAGATATTAGTTTTTCTTCTAAAAAAGCGCGTTGAAGTACATCTTCAATTAAATAGTCTTCATTAATTAGTTCAGGATTGTATTCAGCTTTTAAATTAAGCTTAAAAACACCAGCTGCTGTATTGTACCAAAAGGCACTCCAACCATTTTTATATTCTTTAATATGGTTGTATATACTAATACCTGTTTGACGATGAATTAATTTAATTAAAATTCTACCTTCTGTACGTGTCATTTTTTTAATCTCGTCAGAAAATTCTCCTTCAACATATTTTTGAAGTTGTCTTATATATCGTTTCTTTTTACGTTTTGTTTGAATTCTATTTAACCTCGCATTTAAACTATCCAATCGTTTAGAGGCTAATAAAGCATAAGGGTATGCTTTGTAAACTTTTCTAGAAAACCAATAATAATAACGAGCATCTTCTTGTGAAGCAAATTTATGTTTGGGTAAAATTGAAAACTCTTCTAACTCAACAGTAAGGGTATCTCCCACTTTTACAAAAACATATTCGTCTATTGATTTGGGCAAAGAATCTTGGACTTTTTTTTGCGAATACATTACTGCTGTGTAAAATACTATATATATGTAAAAAAAGTTTTTCAAAATATTTAATAAAGTCTCATTCAAAGAAACAACAATTATAGGAGTTTTTTATCGTTAAAAAATAGTGCAATTAAAAAAATCGGTTATTTTTGCGCTCATCAACAAATTTTTATGGCTAAAAAATCAATTTTAAACAAGAAATCGCTTGCCTTTTTAGAGCGTTATTTAAACAATGCCGCTCCTACAGGTTATGAATGGGAAGGGCAAAAAATATGGATGGAATATCTACAGCCTTATGTAGATGAGTTTATAACGGATACCTACGGAACAGCAGTAGGTGTTATCAATCCAAAAGCAAAATACAAAGTAGTAATAGAAGGACATGCAGATGAAATTTCTTGGTATGTAAATTATATTTCTGATAAAGGACTTATTTATGTGATTAGAAATGGCGGTAGCGATCATCAAATTGCACCGAGTAAGGTTGTAGATATTCACACAAAAAAAGGCACTGTAAAAGGTGTGTTTGGTTGGCCTGCAATTCATACTAGAAACAAAGCTAATGAAGAAGCCCCGAAGCCCGATAATATTTTTATAGATTGTGGCTGTACTACAAAGGAAGAAGTTGAATCTTTAGGCGTTCATGTAGGTTGTGTAATTACATATCCAGATGAATTTCATATTTTAAACAATAATAAATTTGTTTGTAGGGCTTTAGACAATAGGATGGGTGGTTTTATGATTGCTGAAGTAGCTCGCTTATTAAAAGAAAATAATAAAGAACTTCCTTTTGGTTTGTACATTACCAATTCTGTACAAGAAGAGATAGGACTCCGTGGCGCAGAAATGATTACGGAACGTATACAACCCAACGTAGCTATTGTTACGGATGTTACCCATGATACTTCTACACCTATGATTGATGTTAAAAAAGAAGGTGATTTAGTATTGGGTAAAGGGCCTGTGGTAGCGTATGCGCCTGCAGTACAACAAAAATTACGCGATTTAATTACAACAACTGCCGAAGAAAAAAGCATTCCTTTTCAACGTTCTGCACTTTCTAGAGCTACAGGAACCGATACAGACGCTTTTGCCTATAGCAATGGCGGTGTAGCTTCTGCTTTAATTTCTCTTCCTTTGCGTTATATGCATACCACAGTGGAGATGGTTCAAAGGGAAGATGTTGAAAATGTAATTACATTAATCTATGAAACATTACTCAAAATAAAAGACGGTGAAACGTTTTCTTATTTTGAATAATTTTTTAAAAAATTAAATCATAAAAAAGCTCACTTTTAAAAGTGAGCTTTTTTATTTTCTAATCTAATACCATTTAGCATTTGAAATTACCGTAATAAAACTTTTTATTATTCTACAACCAATTCCTTCTCTAATTCTTCTAAGGACTTCCCTTTTGTTTCGGGTAGTATTTTTAAAAGGATAAAAAAGCCAACAAATGCAATTGCTCCAAAGATAAAAAAGGTAAGCGCATTTCCTAAATTGGACAATTCCCAGGGAAATACCAATTGCACTAAAGAGCTGATTAATGAATTTATAAAAGCAATTACCCCTATTGCCAAGCCTCTGTACTTTAATGGGTATAATTCTGATAACAGTACCCACATTACGGGACCTAAAGAAAAGGCAAAGCAAGCGATAAATCCTAAAATCCCTATGAGTATTAAATTGGCATTAATGGTTGTTGCTGCCTCTAAAATAGCACCATCATTTTTACCGTATATTTTGTTTCCTAAAGCTGTTTTTACATCGTTTTTAAAATCGACATCATTGTCATAAACTTTATCCGTAAAAGACAATAATTTTTCTGAATCAGAAAATTGAAGTTGATTTACTTTTTCTTCCGTTAACTGATAGGTTGCTTGATTAAAACCATAAGCGCATAATAACAAACTAATAGCAATACCTGCTGTTCCTACTAACAACAGAGGTCTTCTACCCATTCTATCAATTAAATAAATGGCAACAAATGTAAAAATCACAGAAATTGTACTTAATAAAACGCCTGATGAAAAAGCAGCATCTGTACCAATTCCTGTTTGTTTAAAAATAGAAGTTGCATAGAAATACACTGCATTAATCCCTGTAATTTGCTGTAAAATCCCTACAATTACACCTATTACTAAAATAAAGCGCAATGATTTTTTAAAGAGATCTTTTATTTTTAATGCTGATTTATTTTTATCTGCATAAATATTTTCTTCTATTGAAATGATTTCTATGGCTCCTCTTTCTTTACCATGAATCTGATGTAAAACTTTTTTTGCTTCTTCAACTTTTCCTTTTAAATACAACCAACGCGGGCTTTTAGGAATAAAAAACAAGAACACAAAATAAAACAATGCAGGAAATAACTCTACTCCTAGCATCCACCTCCACACATTTTCATCGGTAAGAAATGTACTTTCTGAGGTGCTGTATTTATTAAAGAAATAGTTACTTAAAAATGCTGCAAAAAAACCAAAAACAATATTTAATTGCTGTAATGAAACTAATTTTCCTCTATTTTCTGCAGTAGAAATTTCAGCAATATACATAGGCGCTAATACTAAGGCTGCGCCAAAGGCTACACCTCCAATAATTCTGGCTATGTAAAGCATTTCATAAGAACCTGCCACTGCAGATAATATGGCAGAAATTGCATACAGTAAAGCCACAAAGACAAGTGTCTTTTTTCTTCCAATTTTATCGCTTAGCCTTCCTGAAAACAACATGGCAAACATGGCTGCCCATGAAGGTGCACTAACTACCCAACCCGACTGAATATCACTTAAATCAAACTCTGGGCCTGCATACGACATTACTCCAGAAATGATTCCTGCATCAAAACCAAAGAGGAAACCTCCTAAAGCAACTATAAAACTAATAAAGATGGTGTAGGTCTTGTGATTCATAAATATAGGTATAGATTGAGAAGACGAATATAATAATTAATCTTTTAGCCTTAAACAAACTGTAAACTATAAAAGTTTAATGTATTTTTGAATGTAAAATATGGACGAGATTATAGACATTCTATCTCCTGAAGGAAAACTTATAGGAAAAACAGCATTAAAGTCTGAAGCGCATACAAAGGGTTGGTACCATGCTACCGTACATGTTTGGTTTTATACAAAAGACAAGAAAATTTTATTGCAAAAAAGAGCTTCTGTAAAAAAA
>OZ038325.1:9115996-9163496 GCA_964035795.1 Pterobdella sp. o SKG-2022 | reverse complement strand
GATACTTAGATGTTTTGGACAGTTTTTTAAATGTTTGCAGGTCATGGATGTGATGGCTGGTTGATAGCTGGGATTTTATAATTGCTTTCAAGTTTATGGATGTGAATGGATGTGTTGATGAATTTTTAAATGGATTTTTCTACATCATGGGTGTTATGTGTCTATGTTTGTCTGCCTTGATTAGTTCGAGTTTGTGATTTTGCGTGTATGTATGTATGTTTGTATTTATATTTATTCTGGTGTATACGTCTAAATATACATGCGTCTACATGGGTATATATTCATTTAAAAAAATTTCTAAGAACCAAAAATCATCAAAAAAGCTTTTTCTGCAAATACTTTCTCTGCAATCACTTGCAACCACTCAAGTGGTAGACCTGTCACTCTAAGCCTCAAAACTTCAACTGAATATTCCTTTCAGCCCTCACAAGTTGATGATCCACCCGAAATTCCTGACGCATATAAAATGTCGGCATTTTTCATGTTTAGCCTCCTGAAAAAGCCTAATTTATCATGTGTCATTCTTAGAGCCCAGATGCAAGCAGGTCGTTTGAGATTTTTTCCAGTGAAACAGTGTTACCCTTTCAGGGGTTGTTTTTGTAGAAATCAAACAAGATCAAACTGCTACACAACCTCACAAAACCTAAATGCTGAATGTCTCTGGATTATCTGTGAGGTTTAGTCCTTGGTTTTTGTTCCTTCAAAACTCATCACATTGTGGTTAACAAAACATGCTACAGGTTAATTTTGAGTGCTACAAACCAAGTAAAAAATGAAATAGGGTTTAATAAAACATAAATATTATTTATTTTTTGTTATGTCCCATAGTTATGCAGTTACAAAAAAATAAACTTGGTAAAATACTGAAATATCTGAATTAATACTAAACACAAAGCAGAAAACAGTCGTTGAAAATGCATGAAAACCCAAACTCAAAAACACTACGAGACAATAAACATCGACGAATTGATACTTAACGCGAATGTTAAATAGAAAAAAAAATACTCAATATGTATTATATAATAAAAAAATGCTAAAAATCAAGTTGTGGATCCATGCATAGCCGTCATTTGAGAACTGTAACCAGCCTAGAGATGAGAGCAAAAATTAGCTTTGAGTAGTCTTATGATGATCGATTTTGACATCCTTTTGCATAATTCATTTCAAAACTTTGCCACTTCATAATCAAATTCTCCTAAAATGATGCGGTGTGAGACCACAGAAGCAATCAATGGTCAAAAAGAAATTCAATTAAAACGGGTTTTTGAATGTCATCAACATCAACACCTCTGATAGTGGGTTTTTAAAAGTACTAATTTTAAGTATGATAAAAAAAATAACCACAAAAATGAAATGATAACCACAGCAGTTTAAGATTTAAAGACAGTTCACTGATAAAACTACTTCCCAAGAATACCTGATACGACGCAAAATTTTCTGAAGCTGACGTTGAAAAACCAAATTAAGGCTGGTTCATGTGAGTATTAGAGCCGTCCAATTAGGCAAGGTGGTTTTGAAAGATCAAGCTTCTTTGAGCTTGTCACCTTGAAGCCAAACTGAATCACAACTCAGAAAAATGTTGGACGTGAAGTATGAAATGAGGATTGGTGGTGATGTGTCTGGCTGACCGGAGGTGGTTGAAAAGGTGCCTCGAAGATATGGTACTCCCACAAAAGTACACATGCAGTTCTTATAGCATCTCAGCATCAAGTGGAACATGCGAATCCTCAGTTGGTTTGAAAAGCCATCTTAGGCTGAGCATTAAATTTGCTCTGAATAAAAACTTTTCTGCTTTCATGTATCGTTGTATATCTGTATATGTATGTGCGTATGTTTGTGTGGTTGTGTCTGTGCATGTATGTGTAGTAGGTCTGTATGTCTGTGTATACATGTGTGATTGTTTGTGTTAACGTAGGTTGTTATTCTGTATATATGTGTAAATCTATTGTTGTTTTTATATGTGTATGTTGCTGAGTGTATTTTTTTGTGTGTGTATGTTTGTGTGATGTGCCTTTGCCTCAATTAAGCTCCAACATAGCTCTTTGACACATGACGGAGAAAAATTTGAGAAGTTGGAAAGTTGATTGAAGTGGAGAAAAATTAAAATGGGGTGAAATAAAAAAACATAATAACTATATTAATAAAATAATTTATCGAAATATTAAACTTATTCATGTTTTTGTTTAGTATAATATTTATTCACATGATAATTTAAAAATGAGAATAACTAAAAATTAAAATATTTAGTGGCGTTAACCCCACGAGTTTCTACGCCTGTTATGAGTTATGGGGTTCTGATGTGAAACTGTCTTGATGAACGTGTAGTTATCCAATTAAAATACATCATGCCATGTTTGACGGAAGCTTAAAAAGTTGTTATTTTCATTTATATAGCGCTATGTATCTTAATTTATGCTTTTGGTAGTGATTAGTGATACCTTTAATAATAAATATTATTAATATACATTAATATTTTAATTAAATGAATTAATATCTATTTTTTTGATTTATTTTATTTATAAATTAAAAAAATTATTTTCAATATCCCAACATAATTACCTCATTTATACCAAAAAAAATTCCCAATATAAACTTACATGAATTTAATATATATTTCTTATTCATTCACATCACCTCTTTCCTTATTGATATAATAACTCAGAATTAAAAATTTCACCATTAACTTTATTAAATTAATTTTATCATATAATTTATATAGCGCCCGCTCTATTTACTCACATTCACATCAGGCTCAATACTGGAAGAAAAAATTTTTTCAAGTCTGTTTTTTAGCAACTTTTTCTATATACTACTTTTATTTTCTAATTTTCTTTGAATTTTTCTTTTGGTTTTTTCATTGTTTAATATCCGTTTTATATTTGCATAAAAAAACAAAAATCATGTTTTTTATTAACTAAAAATGCTTTTGATGAAAATATTCTCTCCAATTAGGCTGTAATGTGCTTTAGTGCCATGAAAACGTCACTTTTAACCAAACCAAAAGTGCACTAAGCCATAAAACCCTGCACCCTTTGCATTCTAAATCCACTTTTCATCTTTTATCTTTTTAATAATTTTTCTTCCATCATAAAACATGATTTTATCGGTAAATTAGACTTACCTTTGAAATGATTTCCTCGAAGAATGGAGGTTAGAAAAATCTATTTTTGATTTTTTTATTTAAAAAATGCGTTAAATAGAATTCTAAAATACTTGAATATTTTTGGTTTTTTTAAAATTATCTTTTGATATAATTTTTTTATTAAAGCTGTAGTTATAAATGTTTCACATTTAAAAGCGTGTATTTTATAAAAGACGTCTCATATCAGAGGCACCGAAAAGTATAAAATAAGCATTAAAAATAAGTATTGACTAGTTTAAAAAACACTAACTTGTCACGAAAAACAAAAAAAACGGGGAAAACTACGCTAATTTGGGAAAATTGTAGTATCAAATTTTCTCGTGTGTTAAATTTAAAAACTTAGCGAGTATATAAATAAGAAACATACATTTTTTTTAATAATTTTTCTCATAAAAAATAAAAAAAATAACTACCATTTTGCCACATGAATAGGTTTGAGTTCCGCAGCTATTTGGCTGTATAGAGCGCTGGATTTAGTTGAAAGTAACTTCACAAAATAATAGTGATTAAAAAATTAAATGGAAGATGTATCAAATGGATGATGTATGGATGGACTTCGACTTGTCTTCATGATTTAAAAGTAAAAAATAAATCATTTGAAAAATTAATTCCATTTTTTTTTTAATTTAAATTTTAAAAAAGCAAAAAGCGGTAAATCAATTAGAAAAACTAATTATAAATTCAAAAAATGCATGTTTTTGCAAACATTCATCATGAAAAGTATTGAATTTTCAAATTAAACAGCCATTTTTCATAATTTCTATAAAATTGTAAATACTTGCAGAACATAAATCATAAAAAACTAACAAAAATTAATCAAAAATATAAAAAAACCACATCCTACCTTCCGCCATATTGGAAATCTTTATTATTTTAATTTTGAAATAATTTTCATTCACTTATAATAATCTTCTCAATCAATTTAATAACTACCACCAAAACAGCCTGCCATACATCAAGCTCACATAGCATGACTTGCAAAACTTTACATTTCGAGAATTATGAGTAACTGTGCACTTCTGCTGCAATAAAAAAACGATGTTTCTCGTTTATGGGTGTAGGCATTGAAAAAAGAAAAATCACTCAAAAAATGTAGAAAAAAAAGCAAAAGTAAGAGAATAAAAATTACTTATTTGACAGAAAAATACTTTTGCGAGTTTTATCATGGAGAAAACAATCAAAAGATGAAAAAGTGCTTGAAACTAATTTTGAAACAGGAAAAACTAAATAATATGGAAACAGGCGACTTTGCTTGGTTCTTGTTTATTTTCTCATTGATTCAGCCCTATACAATTACAAAACCTTCACTGAAGGTTCAACTCGCAGTGTTCTGACGAGTCTAAATAACCAACAAAAAGCAATCGTCCCCAACCAATCATCAATTAAAAATAAAAAAAACTTAAATTTTTTTTAACCAATCAACTTTTAGGAGTAAAAACCTCAAACTTTCCAACCCTCCCCGTTCTCCTTCAACCAACCTTTAGGGATAAACCTAAAGAATCCAGCAAAACCAGACTTGTCGAGAGGCAGTCCATTAGTGTTGAATTCAATGACAAGAAATGGTGTGGTAGAAAAGTATGTTGTTTGTAGTTGCAGAAGGGGTTGTGGATGGGTGGGCGTGGTGTGAGAGGGTGGCGGGTTGAAGCGGGGATTGGGGAAGATTTTGTCTATTGAACGTCTGTTGGGTTTGGCTTTTTTGATGTTATTGTTTGTATGTTTGTTGTTTTTATTTAATGTGGTTATTATTTTTGTAGTGAGTTCATTGCTTCTAATGCTGCCATTTTCAACGTTGCCAGATGTTTTTCCCTTGGTAAACTGTTTACTTCTCTGAGTATCATATTTTTTGTTTTTAGTTGAATCATCACTCGGTTTCCCAGCGTATGTTTCTGCCAATAGTCTGTCGTTGATTGAGTAGTTGGAATGGCTTTTATGAATCTTTTTTTTGTTGTGCTTGTTGTAACTCTTGCTAATGTTTAGGGCAACTTTCTTTATCCCTTCGTTATGTTTGTGCTTGTCTCCATATTTCAAATTTACATCATCATCATCACCATTTTTCTTCTCATCATCGTCTTCTTCTTCATCATCATCATTATTTATATATTTTTTTTTATTTTCATTCACGTCACCATCTCCAACTCTTTCTCTTTTACTTTTCCAACGACCATTTGCGTTTTTTTCCATTCCAAAATGCCCCAATAAAAGCCTTTTAGAACGCTTTTTCATGTTTAAAAGTGGAATTTTCAATTGGATGACGTCATCTGAATGCTTTCTGTTTCCTGTTTGTTTATTTTTGATCTTTTTTTTAACGACTTTTTTCATGGAATTAATGATTCTTTTAATTTCTAAAAAATTATTTTCTCCTCCCAAATATGGCATTTTAACTGATGTTGGATGCTGTCCATAATAACTCCCAAGGGAGACTGTTCTTAGTTTGTTTTTGTCCTTGTGGTTATTCTTTTTCATATTATTTATATTATTATGCTTATTGTTAAGCTGATTATCTTTTTTGTTATATCTACTTTTTTTTCGATTATTATTATTGTTATTTTTGTTGTTTTCATTATTTTTAATATTAAAACTTGGATCTAGTGATAATGATCTTGAAGTGAAATCTGTTACGTTGAAGAGTCTTGCATACATTTTTCTAATTATTTTTCTATTTTTTTTCAAAGTTCCAATTTTCGAGATATGATTGGAATTTTGAGTTGAGTTAACATCATTATCATCTCTAGAGTTGTTGCTGTTATCACCATCCCCACCATTATAATTAATCGTCTTACCATCAGCACCACTATCTTTACCTACACTGTCACCACCCTCAATATCACCACCATCATCGCCTATAAAGCTTTCGGTCACTTCTCTACTAACCCTCTCCATTTTATTCTGCATTAGGCTTTTTAATCCAGATGCATGGAAAGGCGAAGAGGAGGATGAAGATGATGATGAGAAGAGGGGAGAAGATGAAGAAGAAAAGGATGATGATGATGATGCAGATGAGGATGACGTAGATAAAAATGAGGATGAAGATGAAGACATCGGTGATTTTAAAATAGAAGGAGACATCAAGGAATAATAAGAATAAGAAAAAGAAGAAAATGAAGAGGAAGAGGAGGAGAATGATATGACGAAAGAGTTGTTTTCTTCACCACAAACCTCGTAACTCCATGGTGTAAGTTCATTTATGGATGGCTTGTTGAGGTGCAAGAAAAGTCGGATGTAGTGTTGACACCTGGAGAGATAGGTGAGTATGGTGGAGGGCGGGTTAGTAGGTGAGTGTGGTGGAGGGTGTGTGTTGGTTATATTATTGGAATGGTGGGTAGATGAAATGGTATTGAAACAAGATAGTTATTGATTGGTTGATTGGATGCAGTGGTGTTTAATGCCATGTAGTGTTTGCTCTTGAAATTTTCGCCGTTTTTACATTGATTTACCAATCAGCAAAAATTGATTCAAGCTTTTTAAAGCTATCAACATTCTCACAAGTTAAACACTTCATTGCATCCAACTCCATCCCACCACATCACATCAAATCCCAACCACGCCACACACCACATCACACCACGCCACACACCACATCATACCACGCCACACACCACATCACACCACGCCACACACCCCACCACACCACACCACACCACACACCACACCACACACCACACCACACACCACACCACACACCACACCACACCACACTTTCTAAATATTTATGGGACAAAAAAACTCATAAAAAAAGAAATAAATTCTTACACCATAGTTTTCAACACATCTGAATGTACCTTCAAAAAATTTTTTCTTCAGCTTTCATCGTCTCTTATAATTGATTAGTCTACTCATCCCCGGATCTCGGAATAATATTTTCTAAATTTTAAACTCATTTGGGATGTTTCAAATTTTAAACTGAGTTTATATGTTAGTTTTTGGGTTGCTTAAAATTTAAATATTTTTATGATAAAATTAATTCACAATATTGTTTTTTATTGTTTGGATAATTGAATTATTAGCATAAACAAAAAGGAAAAAGAATAAAAACGTGGAAACGGAGAAAAAAAAAAAAGAATAAAATGAATATGTATAAAAATAGTGGAAAACAATTTATTTGCTAAATGCAAATATGATTGAAGTGTGTTGATGAAGAAAGATGGAAGAAAGACAAAAAAAAAATAAAAAAATGAAGATTAAGTGAACAAAAAAATGGAAAAATCTAAATAAAACAAAGATAATTGAAAAAATACTTATAAAAAACGAAAAAACAGACGATGATAAAAAAATATCAATGTCAAAAACAAAATCAACAAGTGCCTCAATAAATTGAAACAATAACAGTCTTCCAACAGGAATACTGCCACAACAACCAGCATATCAACAAGACACCAGCACCCACTCTCCCATCAACATTCAGAAGGCCTATAGTATAAGATTTAAGTATACTTTGTCTCTTGAAATATTATTAATAAAAGTCTTCAAACAATTTTGTTCAAAAAAATTTATTATTTCTTCAGATACGAAATTATTTTCCACCATTTTGTTTTTTTATCCAGTTTTTCTTCAAACGTCTTTTTAATAAAATCTTTCAAGCCTCCAAATGGATTTATTGATTTTCTCCAGTTTTTTTTTTCATTATAGATTTTCTCGATGTTCATATTAAATTTAATTTCAAAAATGGCGGAAACAGAATGGAAAAAATTTAAAATGATGATGATGCTGATGAAGGGGATGATAATGATGATGAGGGTGATGATGATAATGATAGCAATGATGAAGAAAAATGGAAATATGAATCATAACTATGAAACAAAGAATTCCATATAGGGTAACAAATAGAGGTGTAATTAATAAAACAAATAAAATAAAAATTGAGGAAATAATTGTGAGATGATAACTCATTGTTGTATTGGAATGTTTGAAAAATCGCTCAAATCCTGCAAGTTCTTGCTTTCAAACCTCACAGAGAAATTAAATTTTTAAGAGAGTTATTTTTCAAACCTCGAGTCAGCATTAAATTTCTTTTATTATGTAAGAGATTTTCGGGATTTTTTTTGAGTTCCCCCCTTAGAAGCAGGAAACATGGAGATGGAATGTCTGGCCATTTGAGGGGAAATTAATATACAAAACTTAGCCCCGGTTTTTTTTAAATAAAAAACAAAAAATAAATGTAATGCAAAACTTTTCCTTTCTTCTCTGTTCTTCTCTCATTATTTCAATCAACTGGCAATATTTATTGCATCATGAGAAATGAAATTTTGAAATGAACCTTGGAACTGTTTATTTTCTAATTTAATTTCAAGAACACCCGGAGAGTCTTCTCTTCCATTGAGGTTTGCGTGGAAATAATTTTGAGAATTATATCCAAAATGCGCATAAGCAACATTTTAATATTTCACAACAGTCGTATCTTGAAAAGAAATATGCTGACGTCAGCAATGAATGACGTCATCGTGTTCGTATGACTTGATAGAAAGTCAATGACGAAATGACGACAAAAGATCATGCAATAAAACAAAATTCACAGACGATTCCAATTTGAAATGATTGAGTTTGCAAAAGGGTTCTAGCGGAAAAAGCACACACGCACGCACACGCACACACAATATGCCCATGACAACATAACTTTATCCATCAATGGTGGATTAAGCTTTGCATCAGTGTTAAATATAGGAGATAATAATTGCGAAATATATTTTGATTTTTTGGATCGGAAGAACATTTATAAGATGAAATTGAATTTGAACAAAAAAAAGATAGGAATAAAAAATGAAATGGTAAAATAAGAATACAAAGCATTGAGAAGAGTCCTCAAAAAAATGGATAGAAAAAATAGCCTTAAAACGGGAAAAGAAACGCAAAAAAATAAATTGCAAAAAAAATAATAAAAATAATTTTTTATGAAAAAAAATTTCTTCAAATTCAATTGAGCTTCGTTACACACTTAATATTTTCGGCAAAATGCATACCTTTAATCAAACCCAAATTCTTATGTCTTCAAATAAAATTGTCTCCGTAGCGTGCTGCTATGTCGATATTGTGTGTGTGTGTGTGTGTGTGTGTGTGTGTGTGTGTGTGTGTGTGTGTGTGTGTGTGTGCGTGCATGCACGTGTGTTTACAAAAGATATTTATAACTTTTGGTGAGCACCACCAATTATTTTGTTTTTATTTCTTAGTTTTAAATTATTCTGACCAATTATATTCTGAATGTACTACAAGGCAAAATGATGTGAAATTGTTGAGGCAGTTGTTACAGGCAGGCTGTGTCAAAATTTGTTTTTGAATTTGACATGACTTGCCATGTTGCTGATAATTAAGATTTATATAGTTTACATAACTCAAACTGATAATAATAACAATAATAGTGGAAAAATTTTACTATTTACATTTCTATTATTATTTATATTATCATTGAAACATAATCTTATATTTTCTGTAGAAAACTTTTTTCAGTAAGAATGATTTGTGTTGACAAAAAGTTGAGGTTGGTCGAAGGTCATTTTAATACCAACTTATTTGATTAATAAAATTTTATCCTTTTCCGCATGCGTCTGAAATACACTAAAAATAACAGACTGGCCCTCTTTCACAATTCCAACTCTAGTAATCGCAATTCTGAGCATTCTCACAAGCTACGAAATCTATAAAATTCTGAGACTTGAAAAATCTACACTATCCTCGCCAAAGAACCACTAAACCCCCAGCTCTACTACCTCAAACACCCAACAAACCACCACCATTAACACACCCTGAAGGCAAAGGCTTGGGAAGATCAAAATGGGTGAAGATGATTTGAACAATTTTATCTGGCGTGGTAGAAAAGGTGTACAAAAGACATGAAGGAGTTGAGGGGTAGGGAAGGGGGTGATTTGGGGTTTGGAACCTCCCTGTGGCTATTTGGTTGTAATTTCGACTGTAAATGTTGTTATTATTTTTATTATTGTTGTTTTTATTATTGTTATTATTATTGTTGTTTTTATTATTGTTATTATTATTGTTGTTTTTATTATTGTTATTATTATTGTTGTTGAGCTGCTGAAGTTGTTGAGAATGGTGAAAAGTGTGGTGATGGCTGTTGGCAACCTTATTGATTTTTTCCGCGGTACTCATGTCCTTTGCGTCACCGAGGTTGTCCTGATCCCTCTTCTTATCAAATTGAAGGCTACTTTTGTCGTAAATGCTGCTCTTGCTCTCATGATCATATTCATTGTTATTATTACTATTTTTGTTTTTATTATTTTTATTATTAAATGTTTCATCAAAGTTATTATTGTTATTATTAAAATTATTATTATTATTACTATTATTCTGACCACCATTATTAATCTTGTATTCCTGAAGATTGTTTTTATACAAATAATAATTTTTCTCATACTTAATATTTCCCTTTTCATTATAAAAATTTCCATTGAAACCACCATCGCCAACTTGATTATTATACCTAGGATTATTATTATTATAATTATTATTGTTGTTATTATTTTTGTTTTGCATAAGCAGTTTGTTGACGCTACGGTCGGTGAACAAGATACACTGGCAAGCTGTAGGGATGTTGATTATTTATCTACAAATAAATATCAAGGAACATCCAAGCATACAAGCGAGAATTTTTAATGAGAGGTAGGAATATATACACAGGTAGATGAGTGAAAAGGATAATAGAATAAGATAGAAATGAAAATAACAGATAAACATAGACACACAGATACAAACATACAGATAAATGGAAAACTAGAAAAAGATATATAGATACACAAAGAAAAAAAAAGAAAAATACATACACATACCAAGAGACACACATACGAGCCAACCCAAGCACACAAAAATTGGAAACAAATAACTACACAGGGAAAAGTGAACTCGATGGAATTTTAAATCCTAATTTTGTCTACTCTTCATTGCGTTGAAGTCTTAGCAGTGCGAGTGAAGTATTTTCTGGAATTTCATCCATTTTTTTTTATTCTTTCTTTTTATTTCGGGCTTATTTCGCCTATAAATTTTATTTGAATAAAAATTTAGAAAGAAGTAATGCAAGGTTTTGAGGAAATAATTTAGACGTAAGTTTCAATAGAACCTGAAAAATATTTCATGGGCAATAAAATGAGAAATAAGAAATTAGCTGAGCATATTAGTATTTTTGGATCTGTAACAATTAGAACTACTACTGCTATTACCACTACTACTACTACTGTTGCTGCTACTACTACCACTACTACTACCACTACTACTACTACTACTACTACGACTACTACTAATACTACTGCTACTACTACTACTACTGTTGCTGCTACTACTTTTACTACTACTACTACCACTACTACTACTACTACTATTGCTGCTACTACTACTACTACCACTACAACTACTACTACTACTACTACTACTTCTCACCTATTCAATTAGCGCAAAAACTGCTTGAAAAATAATGTTAGCACTGATGATAAAATACTCAAAAATAAAAAAAATAAGTAAAATATTAAAGTTAGTATAGTGATAAGAAAATATATAATAATAATAATAATAATTATTATTATTATTTGTTTTTTTATTTCTATTATTTTTATTCCTTCTAGATTAAAATTTCAGAAGTCCACAAATGCACTCAAATTATGCTCAGTTCATTGTGTGTACATAGAGAAACAATAAAAATTGCATTTTTTTTATCCCTCAATAATTTTTTTGTTCTTCTCATGATTATGCTTATTATTTTTATTATTTTGATTTTCCACTACAATTTTTTTTCTATTTAAATGTCCCTTTAAAATATTGTTTTATAAATTCAAATTTTAAACCTGGGTTCATGCTTTCAACGTTTGCCAGAATCATCATCATGACCACTACCATCTTCTTCATCACCCTCATTTTTTTCTTTTCCAGCTTCTTCAATTTCATTTCAGGTAACTTTTTCACACTGAAAAAAAGACATAAATTTTTGAAAACAAAATTATTTTTTTTATTGAATAAATTATGAAATAAAACAAAAAAGTGAAAATATTATGTAGAACACATCAGATATTCCAAGGATAAAACTCTTTTAGACATAATGCTGAAAAATATATGAAGTATACAATAAAAATGCAACAAAATATTTGAAATACAATACAATAAGCAACAACATACCTAATTTGGAGAAGTGAAATTGAATGAGAATTTCATTGAAAAATATATCATTGTTGCCCTCTGAAGCTTATCACTGCATGAAACAGCACAACAAAACACTCGTGGTATATATTAAGTGGAAATATTCTTTATAGGAAACTATAAAAATAAAATATAAAGTCTATATAACGAATTACACGTGAGTTACTTGCGATCAAGTTTGCATGCCACTTGAAAACCATGATATTGTATCATAAATAACTTTTAATGTTATGTTATCAAGTTAATATATTAAAATTTTCCACATGAAAATGTGAAAAACTAGTGAAATAATTGTGAAATTTCTACATGAAATTATAAAACAGACTTTTTTTGTAACTGAATTTATTTAATATATACAATATTAAGCTATATTTGAATAAATAAAATTGGAATCAAAATGAATAAATTTGAAGTGGAAAAAATCCTCGAAAAAGTTTCACATAATAATCTTACCTAAATTAACTTTTAAAATGATTAAGGTTGAAAATTCATTTTGGAAACTATAAAAATAAATCGGATTAAAAAATTTTATTCATTTTTTGAAAAAATATTTTAATTCAATTTATTTTTGAATCAAAATATATTAGTTTCATTGAATTTCAAGTAAAGTATAAAAACGTGAAAGACATAACTTGAGGAAACAAAACTGGAACAACGATGATGCCATAAAAATGGAAATTAAATCAATAAAAGCATTAAAACTGCATATAACATAATAATGCCACAAAAATAGGAATGAGGATGCAAATGATAGAAGAAAAATAAAAGGAATCAATAGAAGCAATTTTTTCACAGCCTTCTCTCATAATCGAATTTTTTGAATCCTTTTTCATTTTTTTTTTTCCAAAAAACAAAAAATCACACAGATTGTCACATAGCTTGTCACACAGATTGTCACACAGACAGACTCAGAAACATACAGAAAAATTTACGGAAAAATTTATAAAAACTCAAAAACATAGAAACAAACAAACAGACAAGCACACACAAACCCACAATAACAGAAACACAATTGCGTTTTAAAAGCCTCGCACAAAAATTTCAAAATGGCGAAAATTTAAATGGCGTTCATTCTAATTAAAGTTTTCTTTTATTTTCAACCGGAAACTTTTCGAAATAAATGATCGTTTCAAACAAAGAACAGAGATTAAATTATTTTTTGTTCTTTGTTATGGCCAAGAGACCAGCTTTCATATTTCATGTCTCACATTCATTTTTAATTTTGCATTTATTTAAGTTCACTTTTAAACACGTTTCTTGAAACTCTGTCCAACAAGCCCAATTTATGCTCCTCTTACAACAAAAATACCACTCTTTAAACTGATTCCATTTTCATAATTTTATTCTTTGAATATATTCATCAATATACTTTCAAGGAAACAGCCATTTTGAAAAAATTAAATAAAAATCGCAAGATAAAGAATTACGTCATCAATGGTTTTAAATAATGGTAAACTGAAACCTTTCTGTCTCTTTTAATAATATAAACACTACATTTTACATATTTCTTAAAACATTCTGCTCAAAGTCATTCATTATCTTAAGTTAACTTTTAAGCGTTATTAAATTAACTTTTAAGCATGACGGAATAAACTTTTAAACACGATAATTCCAATTGTGCCCCATCATTGGCTTTTAATCTTATTTCGGTTCTATCATCCAGCGAGTAATTTTTGTTTGCATCGAAGATAATTTTCTGAATATTCGGCTTGTCGTTAATAAAATGCATTCAATATAAATGTTTCATTTGGAGGAATGTATTATTATCGGCCAATAGATAAGCCATCATACTCTCTATAATTTTGTTTTATTTTAACTATATTCATTATTATTAATATTATTTCCAAAATTTATTATAGCGCACAGTCACTGACAAAATTTGCTCTAGAGGCGCTAATATTTCAAAAAACAACTAGTGAGAAAAATAAAGAACTAATGAGCACATGGCAAAACTATTATGAGTGATGGGCGTGAATGCAACAAAATTATGTGTGGAAAATGTGGGAAAAAACTGGAAAACTTCAAAATTTTGTATATGAAATCTCTTTCAGGGGATCAAAATGAAAAATCAATTTAGCGATGGTATAACTAACGGCCGTTGAGTTTTATTTCATTTTTTTAACTTTTTAAAATTTATTTTCCAGAGATAGTTTCTTATTGAACAGTATTTTTTGATTTCATATATAACTAACAACTTTTCGAAGAGGATTATGCATAGTTTTTTTTCCAATTTTTTGACATTTAATTTTTAAATTTACACCCGACTATTATTTCTTTGTTTTTCCATTACTTTCAGATTTATTTTATAAAATAATTAATCTTTATAAATAATTTATTTTCTCCAAGAGTTGCATCGTTTGAGTTATTTTTGAGTTAATTTTGTGAAGTTGCACTTTAAGATTGACTACAGTTGAAAATAAAATTATCAGTTTATTGACAAGATTATTTATTATTCTAATTACCTTTATTTGATTGCTAATTATTGGCTGTTTGAAGTATTAGTAGCTTTATGAGTTTGATCTAAACATGAAGTCAAAGAAAATTTCGTTTTATTTCAATTTGGATATACCTTATTGTTTTAATTTGAAAGAACTTTATAGAAAATGTAAATTAAATTTTTAATTATAAAAAAAAAAGATTTTTAAATCTGTATTTATATTGAATTTAAATTTCAGAATGTGTAATAAACTTGTAAATATGAATTAATTATGTAAATTCACATTTAAAATTAATACTCCCTTTACTTTTAAACTGATAAAAGTTGTCAATTCACTTTTAATGAAGGGTGCAAACATTAACAATTTAAAACATGGTTATTAGTTATTTCATGAATGTAAAATATTGAAAAGTACTCAACTTCAATTGGATTTCATCTAAATTAATTTTCAAAAAATTGAAAAAAATGGCAAAAATTCGAAAAATAATTGATTTAAAAGAAATAAAACCACTGGAAACTATAAATAACCAAAACACATGGCAAAAAATCATATACCCTTAATGCCACTTTCAACATCATAAAAAATTGCAAACATCATTCCCACAACACATAAACAAAAGAAAACACATAAACAACAAAAAAAAACAGAAAAAACCATAAATAACAAAAAAACAAACACAAAAAAAACCCAAAATCAACACTGAAACCAACTTGATCTCCCCAACATCAAAACAACAAGAAAAACTCATAAAAAACGAACAAAAACAACACAACATCTATACAAACCAACACTCAATCAACATTGAGTGATCTAAAACAGTTGCAATACAACAGTAGTCTCTAGGGATTGCCTCACACCCCATCACCAGAGTCTCTCAAAACAACAATACTAATAACAACAACAATAGTAACAACAAAAAAACCACTTCTATTACAACAACAGCAATAATAAAAATAACTATAACAAAAACAAAAAAACTATAAAAAACAATAATAATAACAACTACGTGCCTAAACAATACTATCTCAGTTGCACAAAAATAACACCACTGCAACAAAAACCATCACAACAACCTTCAGTTCTACAACAAACCTGTTAAAAAACTGGAAACCGGAAAAAAATCTTTATGTTTGTGGTTTTTTTTGGATTTTTTTTTCTTTTTTTCTGTCGTTTTAGCTTATGTCATTTTTTTTCTTTTTCGTATTTCAACTACATTTTTTAAAATTTCTTAAATGAATATTATTTCATAAAGTTATGTTGTTATTTTGTTTTTTTTTTCAATATTTTTTGCTTCGTCATCGTTTTTTTACATAATCTTTTTGAAAATTGCTATCTCCTCTAGCAATAGATTGTTATCTTAAAACTATACAAAATGTCCTCCCAAAGAAATCATTAGACAATTAACGTTTCTCATATTTTTCCAGTTTTCCTTCACAATGAGCACTTTTTATTCTCATGTGCTTTTTTTTATTTTCTACTTCAAAACTTCATCTGTAAATTGATTTATCCTTACGATTTAACGTTTCCATTTTATGAGTTTTATTGTTAAAGGTATTTATTTTATATGAGTTTCTTCAACGCTCACGTCTTCACTTTTAAACACCGTAAAAAAAGATTCAAAAACAACTTTTTCACTTATAAACATCCTTCGCAGAACAATTTTCAAAACAGCACAATAACTATAACATATTACGCAATAACGATGACGTCATACTTAAATTAAAAATCATCAAAATAAACAACTTTAGTGCTATCGTTTGCTCAGCGGCATAGAACAAAAATTCTTACGTCACAGCTATATATTCTATGCTTTCGGTCATGTATTGGCCGCTTGTATGGATGCAGACTTTGTTATGGCTTTTTATTTTCAATGAAGTTATTTTGCTGGAAATTCATTAGTTTATTATTAGTATCTTTTCAATTATAAATTTAAAAAAATATTATTGTTTTTTGTTTGTGATTCAGTTTTGATTTTAATACGAGGTTTTTTTAACCCACTTTTTCGCATAATTTTATCTTTATTTTATACATATTTTGGCCAATATTTCTCACTTGCCGATGGCCGATATGGTAATGTCTTCGTTATATATGGCCTTGAGACCCTGAGGTTTAGAGTTCAACTCCCAATCAAATTATTTTCAAATTTATTATTTACGAGATTTTTATTCTTTAAAAAATTTTGTTTAAATTATTGTCTTCCACATATATATCTCCCGACCTTTCAATGAAAAGTTTATAAATGAACTAATGAATATTTTTCTAACAAAACATTCGATTAATTTTTATTCATTACGGCAGGTAGCAAATTTGATTGGAATCCTGATGGATTGGCTTTTTTACGTGATAAGAAAGTACAACTAATCGGCGCAATTGAAATACAAGATGTCAGTTTCTCAATTAATTACTCAAATAACTGATCATTCTTTAATGAAAAATTCAAAAAAATTTTTTTTTTTTATTCGAGATTAATATCAAATATTGATTAAAATGGATAACAATTTGAATTATATTTATGAGAACAACACAAAACACAGTCAAGAATCGAATGTTAATATAAGGATAATATGAAGACAAAGAAATTTTTGATACGCCGAGTTTTTAACAAAAACAAAAGTGGATCGTCTGTTCGAAAGGTGGTGGCTGTCTTTGAAGAATATTTTATGATTATTATTATGGTTGTTGTTATTTTTGTTATTGTGTATGATGTAGTGTCTTGAGGGTAGGTAGAGCGATTCCATGGAGGCTCGTGGTCCTGATAATGATGTTGAATCTTGTCGTTACGATAGCCAATGATTTAATGGTACAAGAATAATAAAAATAATAAAAATAAGAATAAAACACGAATAAGAATTTCATGAAAAAATGATTGCTGGACGAAATGATTGGAAGAAAATTCGAACAAATGAGAAAGATGAATATGTCATGATAGTGAGTCACCAATATGGGATAAAGATCACTAACGTATTTTGAGATTGAAGGTTTGTTTGTTGGTCGATACTAGGTTTTGAACCACTAACGTGCATTTTCCCGCCAAATGAGAGTACACCTGGCGAATGAAAAATAATTTAGTTAATATAATGTTTGTTTCAGATCTTTTTTAGACCATTCATCAATATTGTTTTATTGAACTCCATATTAAAAATATATTTCTTGGAATTTCACTTTTCATCAGTGAGAATTCTGTTTTACTTTCATAGTTACTAATTATCTATGTATATTCTAATCTTTATTTTGAATGGAAATATTCCAACAGTTGATAAAAATTCACTAGTCATTAATTGTGAATTTCTCAAAAAAACATTTCCATCGTGGAAATTTCAACGCTAATTACACTGTTTTCTCAAAATACATTTATTTTAAAATTGCCAAACATGAAGTCCAAAATAATGTATTTTTCATAATGGAGCAATTTTGCAAAATAGACAAAATCTAATTAAAAGGGAAGATAAAAACCCAAGCGAAAAACACATCGAAGATTGAAAACTTTTGCAAAACGGAAACCATGATTGGTTGAAAAAATTTAATGTCCTTACTTATCTGTTAAAATTTCTGCCAAGTTCCATCATTTCATTTTTATGCGTATTTATGTATTCATACGTTCCATATATACAGAAGGATGGGTGTTGCAAGAGTGGGAAGATGGACCAGCAGTGGTGCTGAGAGGCAGTTTTGAGACATAATGATATGATGCGCTTAATTAAATATACTTGTGGAATAATTGAATTTTAAAAAATAATTAGATTATACTACATGCCCTAGTAGCTGCGCTTGGCAAATAATTATGAATATGATCCGAATGAGTATACATTTGTGAATCATTTTCAGCTCATGAATGCATTATGGTTGAAAATGAATTTCAAACGATTGAAAGCTGAAATTTATTTTTGAATTATCTCATCCTTATTTTGTTCAAAAATTTTTTGAAAGAGATAAATGCCATCGGCATACATTTATATATCACCAAACTTTTAGTTACCACAGGGATAAGTCTTTTATGATGTTGAACTTGTAACAAGTAAAAAAAACTTTTGATTCATTTTAAAATCACTTATTTTTAAAATTTTTGCATGAACAGTATTGAAAAATGTTTCCTAATAAGCATTCAAATTCTGAAAAATTATTCAGTCAAAATCAAAAATTTGATGCTTTTATCATCGTTAAAGCGTGTACAAGAGTTGTCAAAATTGCTTTTTTTTGCAAATTTTTAAGAAATAACGACATTTATTTTGCATAATTTATTTTTAAAAAAACCTTTTTACCGCCAATTATTTTTGTTAATTTTCCTAAATACCGAATTTCTTGGAACACAAAAAACTTTTTGTTACGATAAAAAATTCAAATTTTTGAAAGTTTTACCGAGATTAAACCTCGTTTAGAAAATTATTGTATTTTTTGCGGCTATAAATTATAACCAAGTGCCATTCAAACAATCTCTGTGAAATGAATCGCCTTGTTTCCAAACACAATTCACGGCTGTTTTGTTGTCAGGTGAAAAATTATCAAAAATATTTTGCTTATAAATTAAAAGAATTCAATTAATGAACGGCTTTGTTTTATTTTGGAAAAACTCAGTGGATTCATTAAAAAGTCATTGTTGGAATTTGTTTTGTGGCGATTCATCACTTTAAAATATTTATTAGTTATTAAATTTATTTCTGAACAACTTGACTAGAACATTCTTATTTTTCTTTTCACATTATTCTTATTATTATCCAGCATTCTTCATAGTTTCACTTTTTTATTATTTAAACGAGAATTTTTTATAAAAGATTTTTTGTAGAAAATTCTTATTCTTCAAGCAAAAACTTTCCAGATAAAAACTTTTTATTACAAATATAAAAATAGAAAAAAATGGATAGATGGAAGATTAAAAAAAAGAAAAAAAAACTAAATAAATTGATAATACTTGAAAAAACAAAAAACGCAGTTCAAAATTTAGGAAATTCTTATAATTTCGCTCATTGTTTCTTATAGATTGCGCTTTCATATAGAAGCTTAGTGAAGATAAAGAAGAAAAATCTTCGAGTAATATATTGGCCACAACATTTACTAGAAAGTTTTTCTTCTGGAAGCTCAAGAATTTTCTGAATGTTCAACTTTTTGTAAATTTTTGCACAATCATTCCGCCTTCCACCACACTCACCTTCTCATCTAATAAATAAATGCCAAGACAAGAAAAAAATAAGGTCGGAAATTATATACATTAAATAAATAGAAAAATGGTTGTATAAATTCTAATACTAAAAAAGGTTCATGGCGCCAACTAAAATGAAACTTTTTCAGTAACACATTGCATAACACTCCTATTGATGGATATAAAAAATTCTGAGAAACATATTAAAACTGGAACAAAATTATGAGATAAAAAGACAATAAGAAAATTGCATTCACGTGACACGAGTATAAGCACATTAATTATTGTGGTAAATAAAACCAATAATGGATTTGAGCATATGAATTTAGTCTAAAAATAGCAAACAGTAAAGTACACACACAAAAAACATACGAAAACAACAACTACACACACACACACACACACACACACACACACACACACACACACACACACACACACACACACACACACACACACACACACACACACACACACACACACACACACACACACACACACACACACACACACACACACACACACACACACACACACACACACACACACACACACACACACACACACACACACACACACACACACACACACACACACACACACACACACACACACACACACACACACACACACACACACACACACACACACACACACACACACACACACACACACACACACACACACACACACACACACACACACACACACACACACACACACACACACACACACACACACACACACACACACACACACACACACACACACACACACACACACACACACACACACACACACACACACACACACACACACACACACACACACACACACACACACACACACACACACACACACACACACACACACACACACACACACACACACACACACACACACACACACACACACACACACACACACACACACACACACACACACACACACACACACACACACACACACACACACACACACACACACACACACACACACACACACACACACACACACACACACACACACACACACACACACACACACACACACACACACACACACACACACACACACACACACACACACACACACACACACACACACACACACACACACACACACACACACACACACACACACACACACACACACACTCACACACACACTCACACACACACAAAACACACGACAACAACTACACACACAACAACAGACATCCTCGCACGACATAAAAGAACACAGATTCGCCACAAGATAATGTGATTTTTTGCGGAATTTATTTTTCACCCTCTTTAAATTGCGATGCAGCCTTTGTTAAAATCGCTACGTGGAGACGTGTAAAATTAAATTCAATTACAAAACCTCAATGCGCCTACGAAAGATGGTTTTGGAAGGATTTCTATTCAAAACAACTCTCAATCATGCCATATTTCGAATGTGATGTGTTTTTAGCGTTGAAACTCAACGAGAAAATGAAACAATATTCATCAGTCAATAAAAAAAATATAGTTTAAAAATACTGAATGAGAGAAAACAGATTGAAGCGGAGAGTCAGTTTTGAAGTGATGATATGAGACAAGTTTAAACTGAGAACAATACCATACTTTTCTAGTATTGATTTTTTTCCTTTGATGAAATGAGACAGATATTTCAGATATGTATAAATACTTTGAAGATAACAATAATGGCAATGATGATTGTGAATAACTGACTATTGTAAGCAACAATAACCATAAATTTGAAAGATTTATATGAATATTATTAACTAAGCATCATCAACATCATCATCATCATAATCATCTTTTCCATCATCATCATCATCATCATAACCATCTTCTCCATCATCATCATCATCATAACCATCTTCTCCATCAACATCAACATCGTCGTGAACATCAAAACATCACCTAACCTCTTGTATGATGAGGAAAACTTGGTAGAAGTTCCTATGCAGTTGCTGAAACAAGTTGACAACTAATTAAAAACAAGCTATTATAAATTCTTTTTTCTATTTTCTTTTTTTTTTATTATCATGAAAAACTAATAACTAGCATAGCGACTGAGTGTTTTTATGGGTTGTGAATATAGAAGAAAAATCAATCCATTATGAGTTGAATGCCTGGATAGCGTAGTGGGGAAAAAGTTGCGTAGCTACCCCAAAGATCCTTAGTTCAAATTCAAGAAGGGCATTCAGTGACATCATGCCAAATTCAATTTGACGTAAGATCAATAACGAAAAAAATTGTTCTCAAAATTTTTCCCAAAATAATGCGAATCGGATGAGCGTGGTGGTAAAAAAGGCGTAGAAGAGATTTCTTATGCGAGTCACGTTGGCAGACGTTGGTTTAAATAGGATTTGTGAAAATATTAGCAATTCTGTCAAAAACAATGATTGCAAGATGTCTGGATAAAAGAATAATAAAAAAAATTGAAAAATATATTAAGAAAAAAATGAAATAACATGAGAGCAGAGAGAAATTCTGTTGACGAACTTCCATCCATCCATATATTTACTTCTCCATCCATCCATCTAATCCATCCAGCCACTAACCTCAATATAAGACCCCATTCCATAGCGCATTTTAATTCTTTCATTTGTATATCTTCCATCAATCCCATCATCCACCACCACCTCCCTCCTTCCTCCCAACAACTCCAACACCCACCAAATCCTCTCTGCTCTGGGATTCATCCTCACTTGGCATCTTTGAGATTATTTTTTATTATGCTTGTTTTTATAACTTTATCGTTATTTTTAATTTAATTGCGATATTTTTTATTGATCACTATTAGACAAGCCTTATTCCTCTCATTAAATATCTGTTTCTTATTGTCTGTTTGCAAGTTTCCATTACATGATTTGTTTTTTTCAATTATTTCTTCATTATTCTTTTTGTTTGTCAGCTTATTAAGATAGTTTCATGTTATGTTACAGTCCCAATATGATTTTTATATTCGTTATACGTTATTATAAGCTATTGCGACATAATCATATTATATGTTCATCACGAAAATCTCAACAGAACTTTGGAAGGTTTTGAAGGATTAATCAGGGAAATGTTTGGATTGATATTTTAAACTTTTTGGCAAGTAAAACTTGGGATTATTAAATTTTTTGAACTTCAAACTCAAATTAATTAATATAACTTCAGAGAAAATGAATTTAAACGGGGGTGTTGAGGGTTGAATATTCAAATGAGATTATGTTTTGCACTGGAATTGTGTTTGCTGGAAGTAAGTGGAAGGATATGGAAATAGAAAAGCACGAAACACATAGAGATGGTGAATATTATATAAAGAGTTTAAAAATATAGAACAACCATGAAATAGAAGCAAAGACATGAAAAATAAAATGGGGAAAATAAAAAATGATGGAGGGAGAAAAAAGACAAAAAATGTGGAGATGCAGATAAAGAGATGATGAAGATGAAACGTACTGCTGACGTTTGATGATGAGATCACGTTGATGAAGTAGGAAAAAAAGAAAGAAAAGAAAGAAAGAAAAAAAGAAAAAAAAGAAAAAAAAAAAGAAAAAAAAAGAAAAAAAAAGAAAAAAAAAAGAAGAAAGAAAAGAAAAAAAAGTAAGAAAAGAAAGAAAAAAATGAGATAAAAATTAATTTTTTATAATTTGAAATAGTCGAAAAATAAAAATAAAAAAAGATGAGGAGGATGAAGAAGATGAAAAATGTGGGTACGTTGGACGCTTAATAAAGTGTGATACACGGGAATATTGACAAAGCATTTTAATTAAACATCAACAAAAAATATAACAAAATAAAACAATAAGATTGGAAGTAATAAAGAAGAAATAAAACCCAACAATGAAGAAAGAACAAAAATTCTGCAATCGAACAACAATTTTTTCCAATCTAATCTGTGTTCATCATTGCGGGTTTTTGTAATTTTTGATCACAAACCTCAGGAAGTTTCCTTGATAAATTCATTTCCTAAAAATAATTTTTAGTAAACCAAACCTTATCATTGGACGCTAAATACCTTCTTTTAAAGCTAGTTTGAAATTATTTTCATAACCGCTCTTTTAATTTTTAAAAATCCTATATTGATGAGGAAATGCTAAAATGATATGAAGATGAAGGAATGTCTTTCGTTTTCACTGCTGAATCCAGTTCTTTATGAGAATAAAAACTTTGACCTGAATCAACAACACATCTTGATCTCTGAAGATATAAATGCCAGAAACTCGTTATCATTGGATGATGGAATTTCTGATGAAAATATCGAAATTCAAAAGAAAAAATAAAACTATTAAAAATGAAATCACCATAAAATGGAAAAGGAGCTTCATCAAAATACTAAACTACACACTACTATAAAGTTATCAGATCGAAAAAAATGTATGGGAATTATAAGAGAAAAGAGAAAAACACGAATGTTGAGAAATTCATGGAAAGAATAATAATTGATGACGTCAAAGGGTTAAAAATAAAACATTTGTTAGATTGTTTTGTGGTGTTGCCTGCATTAACTTTCTGATGGCGGGTATTTTTCATGGAAAGAAGAAAGAAGAAGAAAGAAACAACATGAAAAAATTGATGAGAATAGAAACATGAGAAAGGTTTTAATGAGAAAAATGCAGAGAAAGATGGAAATAATCGAGAATATATTTGATGGTGATGAATGAAAATATGAGTTCAAAAAATAAAAGTGAAGACGATAAAAATAGTTATAAATTGGAAAAAAAAATTGAAAAATATTTTAAAAAATAAATATGAATAGATGAAATGGGTCAGGAAACTGAAGAAAAGTTCGATAAAATAATGGCGAGAATTGTGATTTGGGAGAATAAAATGGCCAAAAATTTAAAAGCCAAATTGCTGTACAACAAAAATTTATGGTGCCAGTTTGTTGTTATACAAGCAATTTTATACGAATATTAAATCTTCCCAACTTAAATTTTTCCTATAAATTCTCTCTTCTTCAACGTAGCTTGAATTTTTTCTCTTATTAATTCTACTTTTAGTTTTTATTTATTTTTTTATTATTGAAAGTATCATTAATTTTCGTTGGTGCTTTTCAAGTTATGTTTTTAGAGCTGAGTCCGGCCATTAAAAGTGATCTAAGTTTTACTCCCAACACTTGTTCAAATACATCCACCGTTCAACAAAGCATTGTAATATTCATAGAAAAATATATACTCGCATGACCATTTTTTTCTTCTGCCTCTAGCACTTCTCAAACTTTTTAAATGTATTTCCTCATTTATGCCCGTTCTACGTTAATTCTTTGGTGCAAAACTTTATATGCTGGGAGCCCTTTCAAGTTTGTCTTAACCTCATTTACTATTCTTGCAACAAATGAAAATATAAAACCATCAATTTATTCATAGTTTTTGGTAAGTTTCCTGCTTTTAGTTTAAAGTTCAAGTAATTTTTATTATCGAAGATAGGAACACCAAACACAGCTTAAATGCATAGTATGCAATGGACAAGGAGGAAATCTGTTATAATAATATTCATCGCAAAAGTTAGTATCATAATCATCACTAAACCATTTTTATAATTATGAAATCATGACAACTATGAAAAATAACTAAATTATAAAAAAGATAAATATAATGGTATCACTTCAAGGTGACGTTGACCTGGCCAACAAACGCCACAACATTGTCACAAGAGATGCTTCCTGCGTCTGAAGAAAACAATTATTTAAATTATATTTTTGTTTAATATATACGTCTAAAAAATATCAACTTCACGAGATTTCTCCAAATTATGGAAGGTTTTTTCAGAACATTTATTCGAGGAATCCTCTGAAATTTCTGGTTTGTAGAACCTTACCTTATGCATTACTGTGTCTAAAATCACTTCATTTTTAAGTAAAAACTCAGTTTTCCTATCATCATCAGCATCATCATCACCGATGTGGGTTGAGGATTTCAAAATGTTTTGGTGAATGGGAGATTTAGTTTGATTTGTTTGATTATTCTTCCATAAAGCATTGACAGCTAGTATCATCCCACCAAATTAAATGTTCCTCTTGATTTTTTTATTTATATTCTTTAAAATTTTTTTGCTTTTTGCTTTATTTTTTTAAACAAACAAACAGAAATATTTATTAATATTTAGAGGGATACAAATGAGTGTAGCCATATATTCACACAAACTGCCCTACAAATCAACCAAAATCATCAAAAATAATTTTTGAGGAAAAACACTGCCATCTTTGAAACATTTCTTTTCAATAATTCTTTTGACTTTTATCATTGAATTTTGAAAATATTTTGAGTAATTTTCAAATATTTGAATATAAACAAAAAAACTAAATTGAATTAATTATGAAAAATGCTGGAGAAATTAAGAAAAATATCCAAATAGTCGTAAAATCTTTAAGAAAACTACATGAAAACGATTTTCAGATTGTTCCAAAAAGCTCAAATTCTGCAAAAATATTCAAAAAATTGAAGAGCACTATGGTGATAACTGGTTGAAAATGTGAACTGTGAGATCAACATGTGGTTTCATGTTTTATTCGAATAAAAATGAAACTATGGTGATATCAACTTCAGAAGTTCCTAGAACACGTAAATACTAAAACAGTGAAAATAAGTTGGAAAAAAAATGAATTTGCAAGCATCTACCTGCCAATGTTGCACATTGTGCTCAAGTTGTTGTTCCCCATTGAAACAAATTGATAAGCGTATGAACAGATTGGCCCGAAAAAACGGAATAGCTTGATATGAATAAACATAACAATATACATCAAGGCCTTTAATAATGTTGTTGTAAACGAACAAATAAACAAATCTATGACCACAAAAAACAAAACTTACGAAAATATACGCAGACGAAGAAAAAAACAACCACACAAACGAAAAACTCAAAACATTCTTAAATATACATGGAAAAAACAAGAAAGACAAATAAAACCCTGACAAGCTAACACACATAGAGAAGAAAAGAAAGAACTAACAGTAGACATGAACCAAGGCGTAATGGGAGGTAGTCTTGTAACCAGGCACACTCACTTCGCATCTTAGCAACTGACGAAATTAACAAATTCATAATGATATTAGAAATTTTTTATTGAAAATTTATAGTGATCTCATTCATTTTCATTACTTGGATGTATAGTATTCTGAATTTTGAAATTATTTCGCAATTCTTCATTATACAATTTTTACTGAATTTGAATCCTACTCAGTTTTATAATCCAGGCTAATTTTTCATCATGAATGACATCAGAAAATTGACATTTTTGTATTTCTTTTTTAAATTTATATTTTTCTTATCAAATTGCTAATATTAAAGCCAATTCACTTTTAATCAAATTAAAATTCTCTTTATCAAATTTTATACTCCAATTAACTTTCCATCATAAATATTAAAACCACAAACTTTCTCATCATCGGTGGCTGAAGGCAGATACCTGTAGGTGATTTTTTTCGTCACCTGGATCACCTTGTCACCCACCAATTTTGGCTGCAAGAGTTCATAATTAATTTTATATCCTAGCTTATCAGCCTTATTTCACTATTATCGGTAGTTATTCTTATATTAATTGCATCAGCGGTAATATTGTTATTTTTGCATCATTTTTGTATTTGAAAGCTGCTACATTGTGGATTCCAAGTCCACCTCAAGTGCATGATGTCTTGAAATTTTAATCAACTACATTATTCGGGCTGACTACTGTATTAATAGTAGCAGTAGTAGTAGTAGTACGAAAAATAGTGTTATTATTATTAGAAGCAATACTAGTAGTAGTGATAGTGTTAGTAGCAAAAGTAGTAGTAGTAGTAGTAGTTGGTGTTGTAATTGTTGATTTTGGTTTAGTTGTGTTATGCAAATTTTGTTTACATCAAAAAAATTTTTTTAAAAATCCAGAAGACTTCCTAAGGCATCAAAAGTTGAATGCAAATTTATGGGCCGCAACATAAAAGAACTTTTGATAAGTACAGTAAAAAGCATTTTGATTTTTCTTTATTTTTTAAAATTTAAAAAAAAAATTATTAAGCTTCATATATTCATTTAATTTTTCCCATATTTTCCACATATAATCTTCATTTTTTTTCTGTTAAAGTGAGCTTTTGTATTATAGGTCAAAAAATGCTGTGAAAGCGCGCCATATAATACCTATAAAATATTCCATTTCTTTGTTAAGGTTATTTATTCATATAATTGTAATATTGATTAAACAATGCTTCAATAGCTCTTAGAATTTCCTGATAAATTTGAGAACCTTCTCACTTAAAATACATTTTCTCATACTGAACCTCTTCAATCTTCAAATCATTTTAGTTAGTTATACTTATAGATTTAATGCTACGATAAAATTGATATTTCTTTTTTTTCAAATGTAATGAAATAGTCCGTCTTTAAATCTTCATCACCATCAACACAACAATAATTTCCAATATATATTTTTCTGGAGCTTTGTTTTTCACGTCAAATCAAATGATAAATGTCTCTATAATTAAAGAAAAATAAAGTTGTTTTATTCCTATTACTCATAAGACTACTACCACTACTACTACTACTACTACCACTACTACTACTACTACTACCACTACTACTACTACTACTATTACTACTATTACTACTATTACTACTACTACTACTTCTACTACTACTACTACTACTACTACTACCACTACTACTACTACCACTACTACTACTACCACTACTACTACTATTACTACTACCACTACCACTACTACTACTACTACTACTACTACTACTACTATCACTACTACTACTACTACTACTTCGACTACTACTACTACTACTACTACCACTACTACTACAGCCACTATTACTGGTATTTTTTCTATTACTCTATTAACTAAAAAATGCAAAACATAAACATAAATGTAAACAATGACACAAACGCACCCATACATACAAACATACAAACACAAACTCACTTCTTTCTGTAAGGACAGTCTACTTGACCAATCAACATCCCCCATGTAAACCTTCAAAAACATCACTACTAATAATTATAATAATAAAAATAATAAATACTGACATAGAATTAATAAAAATATAATAAGTATGAAAAAGAAAATAAAATAAGAAGACTCAAATAATCAAGAAAGCAACAAAATATAAAAAAACAAAAAATATAACTAAAGTCATCAGCTGCAAAAGCTGCAGCGAACAAGCAAAGTTGATGAATTTATTTACTCATATTTTCATGATACATCGACAATATTAATATAATCTATTGGAAACATCAAAAACTAATGTCTACTGCGTCAAGTGGCTTGCTTTGGCGCATGCGATTTTCAATAGTGTTTTTTTTTTGTTATCGACTTTTTTTCTTCATTTTTCATTTGCATCCTCTTCGTCATCATCATCATCATCATCGTCATCATCACCACCATCATCATCATCATCATCATCATCATCATCATCACCATTACCACCATCATCATCATCATCACCATCACCAACATCATCATCATCATCATCATCATCATCATCATCCACATCATCACCATCATCCACATCATCACCACCATCATCATCATCATCATCCACATCATCACCATAATCCACATCATCACCACCATCATCATCATCATCATCATCATCATCCTCATCATCACCATCATCATCATCATCATCACCACCATCATCATCATCACCATCACCACCATCATCATCATCATCACCATCACCACCATCAACATCACCATCACCATCATCCTCATCATCATCACCAACATCATCATCATCATCCTCATCATCACCATCATCATCCTCATCATCACCAGTTACTTCTATATGATAATCATCACCTCAAAAATCTTTATCCCTCAAAACATTGACGAAAACCAACTTAGAATCCTGTTTCATTAAGGTGCATGTAGGGATCAAATAAGGATGCTATCAATATTAGTCCATCTTCCTTCCCACCTAAATCTCCACCGTTTCCGCTTCCCATCTTTCTTCTTCTTTTCTTCTTACTCATCCTCATTCTTTTCTATCTTTCAATTTCTTTTTTTTTACCGAACTTCTCTTTTGTCATTCTTATTCCTTTTTAGCTCATCCTTATTGTCTTACTTATTCTTATCTCCTTCTTCTTTTCCTTTTCCCATCACCTCCTCCTCCTCCTCACCTTGATTGCAGGGGCAGGCGATCCTCCCTCAGCGATGCAGGCAAGAGTTGATGGAAACCCTTCAATGTAGTACAAACTGCTGTTATTATTATTATTGTTGTTCTCAACCTTGTTATTACTACCGTTAAAATTAAATAAATTTCTGATGTTGTTTTGACTGTTGTTGTTCAAGTGGTGGTTACCAAGATGATAAGAATGGTGAGTATTTTTAATTACACTGTCATCCACGCTTGGAAGATTTCTAAAAGGAGTCCCTCCTAAGTGCATAAGATTCGCAAACGAGGAGGATGAAGACGATAAAGAAGAAGATGATGATGATGATGAAGAAGAAGATGATGATTCTAAGGATTTCAATGAAGAAGATGGAAATAAAGAGTATTTTAAAAAATTAGATGACGTTGGCGACGATGATGACGAGTGTGGTGGTAATGATAGTGATAATTGGAGTGATGGCGAAGAAAAAGAAAAGGAAAAGGAAGAGGAAGAAGACGACAAGGAATAATCAAAAGGCAAGCCTCGATGGAAAAGTGTAGTTGAATTTCTTATTACTTTTCCCTTCACTACGCCATAACTCTTATTGTTCGCCACGTTATTATTATTCCTCTTATTGTTGATGATATTATTTTTGTGAATATTGTTGATATTATGATTATAATTGTTATTATTATTATTATTGCTGTAGCTTTTGTCGAGAATTTTTTTAGCACAAACATTGTTGTGGTTCATGTCAGTGTTATGAGTGTCTGTGTTGAAGGAAAAAATGATAATAAATAATAACCGTAACAATAATAATAATAATAACTGTGACAACATTAATAATAATAATAATAACTGTAAAAATAATAAAAAAAAAATAATAATAATAATAATAATAGCCGTCATCACCATCTTTGAAGAAAAACTTGAAGTAACAACAACGAAACGATTAAAAAGCAATACAATGACAGTAAGAACTGAATGAGGACTGTGATGCTTTAGAGACACTCAATACAGTAACTAATAACTGAATAATAATAATAATAAAAATAATAATAGCAAAGATAAAAAAAATAATAAATATATGTATATTCATATTGAAAATATTATTACTTGTTTATTTTAATCATCATCCTCCTCCTCATCATCATCATCACCCTCCTCATCATCATCATCACCCTCCTCATCATCATCATCACCCTCCTCATAATCATCATCACCCTCCTCATCATCATCATCACCTTCCTCATCATCAGCATCACCCTCCTCATCATCATCATCACCTTCCTCATCATCATCGACACCCTCCTCATCATCATCATCACCTTCCTCATCATCATCATCCTCCTCCTCCTCATCATCATCATCACCCTCCTCATCATCATCACACCATATGTAATGTGGTAATAACAACGTTGCTAGCCTGCAGTTGGAAGGCAAGAAATAGAGTTTTTACCGCCATTATTATTATTGTTTTCTTTGTTTTGAATTTCATTATCCAAATAATACTTCATTCCATTATTATTATTGTGATGCAACTGCTGCTCGGACACGAAGTAGACAGTACCAGCGGGAGCTGTGATGTCATCATTGCTTGAATTTAAAGAAGTTTTTTTGTGGGTTTTGAAATTAAACAATGAATAATTATCTCGAATAGTTATTATTATTATCATTAATATCATTTTGTTTTTTTTAGTCAAAAATTGAAGATTTAGTGGATACTTTCATTACAGTACATTATAAGTAGTTGTATTGCTTACATTGCTCATTTCCTCATCTTAACCACACTTATGTATATATAAATATATATTGAATGATTCTACTTGAATTTTTTATATTGTATTATCTCCATTTGGAATTAGAACAATATAAGCTTGCATCTTCATAATTTTATTTCAGAGTGTATTTGTTCAACATGGAAGCCATACAGCCAGTAAATATTTAAAAATATTTGTTTTCTGGTTTATGGTTTTTTATTCATATCTTTTTATTTACTAATTATCAATAAATACTTAATTTTTATATTATTAAAAATATATCCCATTTTTATGATTATTTATTATTCCTTTGTGATTTTTATATCATTATTTATTATTCAATTATAATTTTAAAACTATGATTTATTATTCAATTATAATTTTTAAAATTATTATTTAATTATAATTTTTTAAGATTATTATTTATTATTTAATTATAATTTTATGGATATATGCGACACTGTATCTAAAATTTAATATAGCAAAAGCCTCTTTCACTTATATCACGTGTCAGCTTCAATTGGTTTATATAATTTTGTTTATTGTTTTACGCCCTCATCTCTTTGCTTTTCTTATTTTCATTCGCCCTATTTTCGCTCTTCAATTATTTTTATATTCTTTTAAAAAAATATTCCGTTGTTTGCTTCAAATCATTTATTCAATTTCTCTTTCATTCATTCATTCGTTTCTCCATTCATCCATTCTTGCCTTCATTCAATTTCCTTCTTCCACTCATTAAATCAACATCTTATTTATCGTTATTTTTTCTGCATGCTTGTAAATACGATTCATCCAAAAACACCCATTTCTCAATCCTTCTAGTCTTTCACTAATTCATTAACCTCTTCACCCATCCATCCACTCATTTAACTCAGTTTTGTTTACCTATTCATTCATCCATCCAACCATTCAGCTCTTCATTCATTCGCTCACCCATCCATCTTACCACCTACCGATCACAAAGACATGATGGCTGAGAGTAAGCAGAACGGAATTAGATGGACCTCTGACATCACACCGGAAACTTCCGGAATCTTCCAGAGTAATGTCTGTGAGTTTGTGTGGATGTGTGGTTTGTTGAGGTTTTAATTCTGTGTTAAATTTCATTTTTCTTTCAACTCTGTTTTTTGATTTCATGTTATTGGTTGTAATTTATTTTGTTTTCCATTATTCACACAAGAATGAGTTCTTTTTATTAGTTTAATGTCGTTTTATTTATTTCTCATGCTTCTGCGTCAATTTTTCAGCGCTTATACTTTTTCAACTTTTTACTACTTGAGCTTCATATTGCATGAACTGTTGAAATGTGTCATTTTTCTTTTTAACTTTATATTTTTGTTTTTCAATTTTATTGTATGTTTTTATTTTTTTTTGGATTTGTCTATGTTTTCAATTTTAAGGATACAACTGTATTTGTTCATTTTATTTGCAACTATTCGATGTGTGTGTTCATTTGTTTTGATTCCTGAGTAAATTTGTGTTTGTGTGTGTGCGTGAAACACTTCGAATGCTGTTTGACAAAAAAAGCATATTCTAATCCAAAATTTGATGGAAAAAACATATATTTCATATGGACATTTGAGAATATAGAAGACAAACAAGTTTCAAAAAAGATTTTGACGACAAAAACGCCATTAAAAACTGTGAAAGAAAAATTTTAAGTGAACTTCAATTTACTTTGTGTTTTTATTAATTATTCTGGCACAGAACGAAAAAACTTTCAAATATATTCCACCAAATTCAATTTTAAAAAATATTATTTCAGAGTAAAAATCTTTGAAAACAGTTTTTGACAATAAACATATAAAAATAAAACGTAAAATTTCAATAGTTTCAACACAATAAAAACATGTAGAATTGGAACCAAAGCCAGTGCGCAACTGCGTCAAACCCGAAAATCCCAATTTTCCACCCATCCCCCACTTGATATATGCAAGCTGAAGAGGTAGAGCGGAGGTGTGGTAATGAACTTGACGTTATAACGATGTGTTGATGAGAAGGGCTCCTGTACTTGTGCCATTATATTGATCTGTGAGGGTTTGTGGTGATTGTGTGGTGGTTTGTGGTGATGGTGTTGTGGTTTGAAGATGGTTGTACAGGTGAAGTTGTGTGGTGGTTTGTGGGGCGAGGGTTTAATCCTTTTCCTGAAAGTTTCACAGTAGTTTACATATAAATGCCGCCATTAATGAAAAAATTTGTAATTTCATGTTTCAATTATTTTGATGGATGTTCAAAAGAAAAAAGAAATAATTATGAAAAGATGGACTCAAATTGTGGGTTATTTATGGCTTTTTGAATACAGGCAATTTCTGTTATATGCGGCGTTTGGCGTTGTAGTTTTGAAGTTATTAGCAATTAATAAGTTATCATTTTGTTGGCGGCGTTTCACGTGATTTGTGGTCACGTTTGGGTTTGGTTTGGTGTTTTATTGTGTGCGTGGTGTGTTATTATGTGTGGTTTGCTTCACACGTGTGTGGTGTTGTGTGTTTTATGGCAAGTGTTTTGTTGTTTGTTTATGTGGTGTTTTTTTGTGCGGGTTTTATGTAGTTTTTGTTTTATGTGATTTTTTATTGTGTTTAATACTACTCTGTGTTGTATGTAGCGTTTAATTATGCATGGAGTTATTGTGTTGGGATTGTGTTGTGGGTGGAAGGGGGGTTAGTAGTAGGATCATAGGGGATGATATTGGAGGGTATGAGTGTGGTTGGGAGTATTGGGTAGTGTTGGATTGGTGCAGTTAGAAATAGTTTGTATTGATTTTTGTTGGTGACAATTCTTATTTGAAGTTTATTTTTATATTATTTGTATTTATTTTGACCTTTCAAATAACACAAAAATTTTTTTGAATAAGGAAAATGTGTTAATATTTTCATAAAGTTACTTTTGTCATTTTCAAATACTTCGAAGTTTTTTGTAAAAAAACCTGTTGTTCCGCTCCATCCCCTTCTTTCTTGAACCACACCACAGGGTTGTCAAAATGTTTGTAGAACTGATGCATGAATCTACACTTCAAAACCATCAGTGACCCTTCTTTCACCACGTGCCTTTCGCCTTGAAGGGTGGGTTTGGGGAATGATAGAATTTTATAATTAAACTTGAAATAATTAAATATATATCTATATATACAATGAAGTATAAAATGTTAAAAAAGCAAATTACGTGATCTGTCAAAAGCTAATTTTACGCAAAAGATCTTTGTGATATCTTTGAAAAGATAACTTGTTTTTTTTAAACAAATGCGTCTGCAAGCCGCTCAACTTCAGTTTTGTAATCACCTTTATTCATCACCAAGGAAAGGTTGAATATTCGTTATAAGTTTTTGTAGTTCTTTTACAAGAAAAATATCCCCAAAGATTATTTCTCATCTCCATGTGGTATTTTTCCGCTTTGTTTAAAATATAATTTTTTAAAAATAACTACCGAATTTTTAAAATAAATTTCGAAATAATTATAAGAAGGAATATTATGTCGTTTCTTAGTTGATCATAAGAATTTTCGAAATTTCAACTAAAACAAGTTAGTTGCCGCCAAAGATTAAAAATTTTTAATCAACTTTTAAAAGATACCAAATATATTTTTTTTAAATAAAAGAAAAAACTTTAAAAATTAAAAATTTATAATATATTAATAAAAGTATGATAATTTTTTATTTTTCAAATATATTGTTATATATATAACTAAATTGCGCTGAATTTCATAACTTCAAAAGATTTTACACAAGGAATCTGTGCTTATCAAAACATGCCCTAAATGAGGTATTCCCTTAACATGGAAATCTTTTGAGATTATGAAACATATCGCAAACTTCCGCATTTGATTAAAAATTGTCAAGTTTGTACAGCAAACTTGCATTTTAAAACTAAAATCAAAAAACACGTCTTTCCAAAAAATTTTTCATTGATAAATAATAATTGTGAAAATTATTCGAGAAAAAATGCTTTTCAATGTCGACTTCATAATTTTTCGAAAAGAATATTACAAAATTGATGGAGATGATTATTTTTCAATTTTATAATGACATTGATGTTTGGAACAAGATGGCTAATGCTAAAATTTGTGACTTTTTTGACAGTTTCTAAGTTTTAACCGTGATGTCAATAATTATTACTGTGTTTAGATAATTTGATAATTTTTGGAAAAATTTTTTTAGAAAATTTGTTGAGCAAAATGGTGTATTTGAAATATAATAATTCAAATTTTGCATAATAATTTAAAAAAAAAAATCCATTAAAATTTTTGTTTTTTTTTTTTTGCTGAAATGGAAATGTTTTGATGAGGAGAACATGGAAAAACACTGAATAAAAAAATTAAAAAGGAAAAAACGTAAAAAATTAAATTAACAAACAGCGATATCATGTTGAGTGGAAAACAAGCAAAATAATGAAAAATGGAAACAATCAGAAAAAAATTTTTTCGAAGTTTTAAAGTTCGCCAAAAACTCTCTCGTTTTGTAATTTCTCGATAAAAATTTGATAATTATAAAAAGAACCAAAGTAAAATCAAATAAAACTCGGGAAAGTTTAAAAAAAGACAGGAATGAATAAAAAAGACTATAAATATCGACTCAAACGTACTTTTGCTCAGAATCTGATAGTTTTTTTCTGGCTTTTCGCTATGGTAAGTTTCATTATTATTATTATTATTATTATTATTATTATTAATTTTTTCTTTGTTAAATTCAATATTGTGAGCATTCTTGCTAGTGATCAATTTTTTGTTTTTTATGTTATCACCCACTTCTTCATGATTGCCATTAAACACAAAATTTCTAGTATGATAATTATTATTTTTATTTTTATTATTGTTGTTATTATTATTATTGTTATTATTGTGTGTATTTCCGAAGCTGTGCTGTTGTGGAAACTTAAGACGGCGATATCTATGAAGCAATAAATGTTGTTTTTGATGTTGTTGTTGTTTTTGTTGATGTTGTTTTTGTTGATGTTGTTCTTGTTGTTTTTGTTGTTTTTGGTGTTGTTGATACTGTTCGTGTCGTTCATGGAAAGTTATATGTTTTCCATATTGTTTGCTTGGTTTATGTTTTCCTAAATTCATTTCTTCTTGATGCTCTCTCAATTTTTCTTTTTTTCTTTTGTGTTTTGATGGATGGAGCTGTTGTTTCAAAACTGTTTTTTGTTCTAGTTGTAGTAACCGTAATTTTTTTTCTTCCAAAACCACAATTTTCTCCTTCAATTGTTTTTGCGCTGAAGTCTGTTGCAGTTTTTTCCGTTTTTTCAAATAATGTGGCTTTTGCAAATAGTTTTTTTCTTGTCGTTTTTGTTTTTGTTGTTTTTGGATTTGTATGTATGTTCCAGCAATAATATATTTACATCTCAAGTGATTCTTGATACTAACAAATGAAGCTGGAGCTGATGATGAAGGTGATGGTAAGGAGGATGATGGTGGGGATGAAAATGAAGGGAATGATGGGGATGAGGATGAAGGGAATGGTGAGAATGACAATGAAGAAGAAGAAAAAGAAGAAGAAGAAGAAGAAGACAAAGAAGAAGAAGAAAATGATGATGAAGGGAAAGAGGATGATTGCGATGGTGCTGGTAACCAAAACGTTAACATTAGAGAGGATATTGAAAATGAACTGGGTAGAAGATATGATTGAGTTAAGAAAGATGGTGAGAATGAGGATGATGATGGCGATGATGATGAGAATGATGATGGTGATGATGATGATGATGGTGATGATGGTGATGACGATGATTTTTTCACTAAAGAAAATGATAATGACGACGATGCTATTGATGACGTTGACGATGATGACGTCGATAATGACTTTAATGATGATGACGTCGATGATAACGTAATAAAGTAGATAATAATGACGTCCGTGATGAATTTCATTTTTGATACATCTGCGGGGATGATTATCATCTTCATCATCATCATCATCATCATCGTCATCATCATCATCATCATCATCATCGTCATCATCATCGTCATCATCATCTGCTTCTCTCATTTTACTCCTATATTTTTGTTAAGAAAGGACCACCCGCCATTCATCAAGACCTTGACATGTTTCTTCTTAGATGCCATTTTGACTGATAAAGGACTTGTCTTGGCGGAGTAATCTTAACAAAGGCAACATGACCAAACAACTCAGCCTTCCAAAAACATTACATACACCTAATACTTCTTCCTGCTTCTTCTCTTTTTTCAATTATTTTCCTCCTTTTTATTCTTTTTATCATCATCATCATCACCATCATCATCATCATCATTATCACCATCATCATCATTATCATCATCATCATAATCTCTGCACTCCAACAGGAGTGTCGAAGAGGTTCTAAGCCACGTCAGCTTCCAACCACAAAGCATTTCGAGAATTCATCCATCATTTTTACCACTGCTCACCAAAAGTCACAAACAACTCGAAGCTACAAGTATTTCTCGGTACTCACTCCAAAGAGTGCCAAAAGAAACTTTGGAAGTTGGCGCTCAACAACAACAACAACAATCATTATCATCATCTCCATCTTCTCCTTCTTCTTCATGGTTAATTAGACTATCCTAATTAAAAGAGCCCTTTTACAATCTCTCTCTCTTCTATACTTAAATGTAAACTTTGCTTTCAAATGCCATTTTGTCACCATTTTTATAGCGCTTGATAAAGTGAATTTTTTATTTTATTTGAAAGATATTCAAAGTTTGTATTGTGGGTTTATTTCTAATGTTCACATAGTTTCTTTTTATTTGTCCAATACTTCTTCATTATTGAAATAACAAGCATTCATTCATTAACTCTCAGTTTTGTTGATAGTTTCATGGTATATCTATATATGGTTCTTATAAATTATATTCAATGTTTATTTTTGTGTAAAATAAAAAGATTCAGGTTGAAAATAATTTAAAATGGTTCTCAATAATTCCATCTTCATTTCCAAAAAACATCTTCTAGGTCGGTTTGCAAATTTAATTTTGGAGAAATTCAATTTAATTTTTGAAGCAAAAAATTATTTTGATAGTATTTATTTTTCATGTTGCAACTTTTGTTTTGATTTTGTTATAATATGTTGTTTAAAATCTACTTTTTCCACAAGACATGAGATTTTGTCGCAAAAGTCTTTGAATTTTTAATAGATGAATAAAAAGGAGAGAAAAAAGTTGATGGAGTGAAAATATGATGATGGTGATGATGATGCTGGTGATGATGATGATGATGATGCTGGTGATGATGATGATGATGATGATGATGATGATGAGTGAAAAAAATGAAAAAAACTAATAAATGAAATCATATAATGACGTCAACAAAAATGAAAAGGGAAAATGATGACGTTTCCCTAAATAGATTATAATCATGGAAAGTAAAAGATTTGAGAACCGATGATTGGTGGCATGTCTGCATCAACCATAAAAACTGGAGAAGATTATTAAATGGGAAAAAAAGGTTGAATATAATTTATCAAAAAAATAAAATAACATTGATTATTGGATAAGAGTTCAAAACAAGAAAATTGCCTGCTTCCAAGTAGTTTATAATTCTCTCGACAAATTAGCGCCTGTTACAAATCAGAAATATTTTACGAGATGGATCTTAAATGGATGAATGAAATAATGAATGGATGGGTGAATAAAAACAAAGCATAGGAGATAAATACGCGACATTCTCGATGGATAAATAGCTGGATTAATAGATGGATAAATGGATGAATGATAGATGAATGGATGGGCGAACTGATACTTGGTAGCTAGATGGGCGATGAGATAGATGGATGAATGGATGGATTGATAGAAGCATGAAGAGATAGATGGATGAGTGAAGAAAGATGACTGTGACAAATTTGAGATCGATGAGTGTTAAACGTTTGCATGCATAAGTGGGTGCACAAATAAATAAAAAATTTTATTATTGATACTCGTATAAATAAAAGTAATAATCTTTTCAGTTGTTTTATTATTTATGAAAAACAACAATAATAGTCTTTATATTATTGTTTGCATTATTCATAATGATAAAATTTCTCATTTGACTTACATTATCGAAAAAATAAAAATAACCAAGTGATGTGCATAAAAATTCACTGCATAATCATCATAGTTTTCAACCATTTATTCAAATCCTAATGGTAATTTTATACCATATATGAATTAATAATGCTGTGATTAGCTTTTGTTGAGTGTGGGTGTGTGTACAAACTTCATCTTAACCACTAGCTTGCCTTCGAAGAGTTACCTCGTGAGATCTACGTGTGGGTGACTGTTGGACTTGTAAGTAAAATTCTCTAACTGATATTTCTGTTTCTATATTATGCCGTGTTTGTTAATTTTTCTGTTCAACAAAGTGTGTATGTTGTGTGGAGATGTGTTGTTGATAAAAAGTTGATTTATTTGATTGAAAATTCACAAACAAGTATGAAGCTAAAACATGCTGTAGAACTATATTTACCCACTATAAAACATGAATACACATTCTTACAGAACTCCCAACAATTTACAATCTTTGAGTCTCAGATGGGAAGAAGAAATGAAAGTTGGTATAGCAACGAAGGTCAAAAGATTAATTGCGGAATTGTATGGCATTTAAGAGACGTTTAAATCTCTGCAGTTGAGATTATTCTTTATGAGTGGGGAAGAAAGAAAAATGAGAAGGAAAGAAGAGGAGGAGAGAAGGACAGAAAGAAAGAAGGAGAGAAAGAGAGAAGGAGGGAAGAAGGAAAGGAAAGAATTAAGGTTACTTATGAAGTTTTTTTATCATTAGTTGTGTGAGAGTTTTATCATTTGTTGCTTCATGTTAACCTACATGTCATTATTCCACACCTCATCACACAACAGCACACCAAACCACGTCTTCTCGCACCCCATTCCACCGCACCACATCACACCAAACCACATCACGCCGGAAACATCACACCAGGAAAAAAATTGGGTGGGTTAATTCCTTAAAAGTGACAATTTTTTTAGCGTCGAGTTCCTAAATTTTTTTTCATTTTACACTGACCGCTTTTGAAACAAGTATTCAAAAGTTGGTGAATTTTTGAAATTTTTTTCGAAAGATAACTAAAAAAATGCGATGAATCCGAACAAAAATGCAGGTTAATAAAAATTTCTGTTACGAGCGGGGGGATGAAGGAATGAGAGGGTGGGTGAACGAATGAATGGATGAAGAGATGGGTGGATAGAGAAATAAATATAAAAAATGGAAAAAGTGAATGAAAACTTAATGGATGGACGGAAGTTTGAATGATGGATGGAGAGATTGATTGTTGAAAGATAAATAGGGATTTGAAGGATTCAGAGATAGAATGAATGGTGAAGGGCGATAATATAAAATATGAGATGAAAAAGTTTCGACACATCACCGGGCGGATGATTGAGACCAGAAGTGGACGATTAATTTTTGAATAAGTAAATAAGCAGATAAGTGTTTTAATGGGAGAATGGCAAGATTAGTAGATAGAATAATAAAAAATAGATTGAAAAAAATTGATGAAAATTGATGAAAAATGAATGAATGGGTTGATGGTAAGATGAAGAATTAAGTAATCATTAGGTCTGGTGATAGATGGAAACCAAAAAGACCGTGTGTATGGTTGTATGGATGGACAGATGAATGATAAAAGGTGGGAGATTGATGGATGAATGAATAGATATGGAGATGGGAGATAGGTTGAGGAAATTGAAAGTGATGAAAAGATGGATGAATGAGGAGTTGATGGATGGATGGTGGAATGGATGAGATTACTAACTTATTAATCAGAAAAAAAAACCGATGAAGTTATTGATAAATAATGAAATAATAAAAATGACTGAGATAAAAAGAGGAAAAGATAAAAAAAGAATGCAACATGCATTGGTGAAAAAATAGCTTAAAGGTAAATGGAGGAATGGTTGAGAGATTGATTGATAAGTCGATGGAGAATCGGATGAGTGAAGGAAGCAATGGATGGAAAAAAAATAAATAGATATTTGAGGGTTAAAATTGATGGATGAATGAATGGATGGTTACGGAGATTATTAATATCGAACGTTGAGCTTCCTACTTGGTTGATGAAAAGATTGATAGAAAAATGAATGAATGGATGGATGGATGGGTGAATAGATAAACAGATAAATAGATGGATAAATGGATGAATAGATAGATAGATAAATGAATGAATGGATGGATAGATAGATAAATAAATAGATAAATGAATGGATAAAAGAATGAAGAGATGAAAAATAAACCAGCAACGTGAATGTGGTTTTTTGTGTTTTCAGATTTTATTGGGGTTTTGAATTATTCTTCACAGAAAAGTGGAAAAACAAAAATAATACTAAATATCAAAATTAATAATTACGGAATAAAAATAGTTAAATGAGAATACTTATTGCTATGGAATAAAATAGAAAACCAAAAATAAATATAATAAATTAAGAAAAATATATAAAAAAACAATAAAAATAATTGAATAAATAAAATAACCAAAACAATAGCTTTAACTTAACATCGGAAAGGAAAGTAACTGTTGAAAAAGTTTGAGTTCCCAAAAATATAAATTTTCGCTAAACAAAAAAAAAATAAATAAAACAAAAAAAATAAATGAATTGAAGAGAAACTTCGAATCAAAACAAGAGGGATAAAAAAATTACTCTCTCGGGCTTTTAATTACTTATTGTTTTTCCATTTCATCTCAGTTTTTGTTTTCCAATTATTATGTTATTAGTTCATTTTTGTTTTCAAACTCGTTTTTGAGCCAGAATACTTGAATAATTTAAAGCTTAGAAATGGACAAAATTTTTCATTTGCACAATTTTTTTTAAAATTGAAATTCATTTATTTATTTTAATTCAATTTTAAAAATTTTTAAACTTTTCCAAATAATGGATAAAAACACAAATTTTTACTTAAATTACACACTTCACTTTTCTTGGATAGCTTCCCTATACAACCTTGATATCAACCACTGTCATCAACACTTCAATTGTTCCATTTCAACCCCATAAACCATTTTCATTATCCTCATTGGCTTCCTACCTCATTCTGATCCAGACTCCCTCATAAAATCAACCACCACTCAAACCATCAACGCCTTCCGGGAGTTACAAATATTTGAACTAAACAACATTCAACTTTCAAACTAAAACTCCAGTGTCATTTTAACTTAAAAAAAAACAAATATTTTACAAGCAAAATAAATAATAAAACAAACATACAGGCTCTCAACACATCTGAAAGTTGAGGAAAGTTAAAACACGCAGACCACCAATTCCACACACTATTTAATCTTGTTTAGGATTTTTAAAAAGTCCCCAAAGATCATTCATCTGCGTGTAGGTTTTCAATACTCACAACACCACTATCAATACATCAAATTTTGAAGTTTTCACTGATCCATCCTCCATCAACTTATAAGCTGTTGTGATTGGGTGTGAGAAGAAGAATTTGGTGGTTGTCTTTTGAAGCAACTTTTCAACTCAACCAGCATTTTTCCAGATGGAACAACAGTCACTGGAGTTTATTTTGAGGTAGTAATCATATCAAAACTATCCCACGTTCTGCATGGCTCCCCACTACTATCCATAACCAAGCCTCATTAGAATGCAAAGTCATTAAACTGTGTGGCCAATGGGAGAATGGAAACGATCTTTTTTTAGTATGAAACAAGTGTTTCTGGTTTTGAATTTTTTTGTTTTTTTATGCCCTTGGCAGACAGTTTGCATTGATTCTAGATTTTTTACGCTTGAGAGCAAGCATGAGATGAATGAAAACTAAGTTTGAGTGAGTTTAATTGGGAAGGCTTTTGACAACATGATTTCTTTTATCAGTTTGCAAAACATTCAGTTTTATTGCTCCAATATTCTTGAAAAGTTTAAAAAAAATCTAAAAACATTTTAAAGAAAAGTTCTGACAAAAGTTCAAAAAAAATTTGAGAAAAGTAACTAAATTATAAAATAGTTTTAACAAAATTTTTTGGAAGTTTCTGTTTTAAAAGTCAGTATTTTGAAAAACTCTCAACTTTGTTTACATTTATAAATACAAAAACGAAATTGATTTTATAAAAACAAAGAAAAATTATAAATCAAGAAATAAAAATAAGATTGGGATTTTAGTGCAAAGTTTGCTTTTAAACAATCCTTCAGTTTGTAAACTTCAAGTAGTTCCCAGTTCACTTTTAGTGGAGCAATTTGGTGGAATTTTTAATTTTTTGTGGAGTTTTTGCTTAATAAAAATTTCATATAAGCCTCTGTTACTGAAAAAAAACCGAGAAACTTTTGAGAAAGATCAATTTCAAAACTTGAAGAACTTCATTAAAAGACTTTGGATAAATTAAATTGAACACTCAAAGTTTCTTAATTTCTTTTCTATAGAGAAACTTCAATTTAATTAATCTCAACAAAAAATATTTCCAGATATTCATTTTTTTTCATGGAAATGTATAAAATACCCAAAATAACCTTTTAATTGACACAGATCCACCCTGATTTGTACATTTTCTTATTATCAAAACTCCTTGTTCCTTCAATTTTTTTTGAAAATATATTTACAATAAAAACTAAGTTTTGAATAATACTTCCATGTGGAGAATCAATTTTAGAATTATACAAATTTCAAAGTTTTTCCTTTTCTATTCAACGACAGACGCATCCTCATAACTTGAGGTTATTCTCACCCCTATTTATAAGCTTCCGCACACAAACTAATTTCTTTACTATTTTGATTATTTTATCTATTTCAATGCAAACCTCACATATATTAAAGACACGTTTTAAATTCAACCGGAAATAGAAACGCCATTTTGAATTTTATAACGTTTTGTTGAAAAGAAATTGCTCAACGTGCATTGAGATTAAACAATAATATCCATATTAGATTATACTGTTGTAGGCGTCCCAGTAGCTGGGGTATACAGCAGTCGGCTAATGAAAGCCATTTTTAGTTGGGACAAAGTTTTCATAGAAGCTAACGTCCAACTTGAAACTATTGGATTTCAAGAACCGCCGTTCCCACACTTGGGCAGTTTGCCTTGCCGTTGTCAATAAAGAATGATCCTCCGCCAAGCCAAATGACAACGATACCAGGATATCAGTTTGTCGTTACCTGTTACCAAAGTCTACTGTTATCCAGGTTATAACAGGAAAGCAGTCTTAAATTGGAGACGCTGTCTTCGGTGCGCAGGACCTTGCAAACGGTGAAAAAAGAGCTTCAAGTGGAAAGATTTAAAAATTAAAACAAAGTTTTCAATAATAATAAAAATATCAAAAATCAATAGAAAATAATGGAAAAAGAATAAATAATAAAGTAATAAAAAAAACAATAAAAATGGCAAAAAAATTTCAATATACTAATCACAATAAAAACATCAAGTCCCAGCACACACTGGGTGGGGCTGGAGAAGGAGGCAAAGCTTTTATGACATCGTAAAATACAAAATAAAATGTTATTATTATTATTATTATTATTATTATTGTTACCATTATAACTATAATCGTTAATATTCAGATGTTTATTGTTTTTTTATCATTATAGTTACTGTTAATATTATGATTGGAAACAAATACATTATTTTTAAAAATATATAAATTAATCTTATTATTCTGCCATTTTGAGTATAATCATTCGATTCTTCTCAATTTTGTCTAAATCATTCAAATTTTGCTGTCGTTTATGTTTTCACCACAAATATTCTCCACCTTCACTGCTGGTATTTCCATTATTCATTTATTTATTTATTCAAAATAACACAATGGAAAGAGTCAGGTTTGGTTTTGTATATTTTTTGAATTTTTTTAAAAAGTGGATTATTTTTTTTAAAATAAAAGCTTCAAAATGATAAAAGAACTGAGTAAATATATAAAAAAAAAAATTCCTTTGAGTTGATTGGCCAGTGTGGATGGTAAAAAAGACAATAAATAAGATTGCAAGAAGCATGACGAAGAATTGGAAACGATAAAAAAATAATAAAACTACAAATAAAAAAAAATAAATAAAAAACATAAAATTTACCAAAACTGTGGACGTGACAATAATTACCTTCAAGCTTTTTGGACGCATGCCACCGTTAATCCACCCATCCATCCATCTATTCATCCATCCATCGAACCATTCATCTATCCATCTATTAATCCATCCATTAATCCATCTCTACATTCATGTATCTATCTATCCCCAACTCACCTGACGTAAATTTTCTTTCTTATCTACCCACGAATCATTCATTCATGTAATATTCACTCCCTTATCAAAATAACATCTATCAAAGGTGCATTTATCTTTGTACGCATCTATCAAGTCATCCGCACACCAATCACCATCTCACTTCTTCGTTGCTGCATTCATCCACTTTTCAAGTCGTTCCTTCATTCCTTCGTCTATCTTTTCATCCATCCATTTAACTATTTATTTTTTCATTCATTCAGCCTCCTATCCATCTTCCCATTGACCACACATTCATCCATCGTTCTATCCATCCATCTATCTATCCATTAACCCTCACATCCATCCATCTCTTCATTAATCCTCATATCCATCTATCTATCCATTAACCCACAAATCCATCCATCATGTTATCCATCATTTTTCTATTATCGCTAACTTTCGTAGTTTCATTTGTTCATCAATCTTCTTTTCATCAAACCATCCATTCATCCACCCATTCATCCACTCATCCACCCATTCATTCATCTATTAACTTATTCATTCATTTATTTTCAACCTATTTTTCACTTCTCCATTCACATATGTGTCAGTGAATTTTTTTTCAATAAACTAACCACACCATGTCTCGCTTTTTCAATCCAATAACCATGAATCTATTTTTTTAGTTTTTCCAAAATTTTTTCATCCATTCACGCATTCTTTTAGATTATTATCCACCCATCCATCCATCCATCAAGGTCTTAGATTTATTAAAAGTTTCATCAAATCGAATTGATAATTTTGGGCTCATAATAGTGATAATAATAAAAGTCATCCTTATCACTATTATTTTGATCATTATTTTTGTTTCCCAGCTATTTTACTTCTTTCCCTCTTCATCATTTCGAGTTTTTCTACTTTTCCTATCTTTTTTGTTTTTTCCATTAAGTGCACTGCCTTTCTAAATACCCATTTCTGTTCCTGACTCACTTTACTATTGATTTTTTATTTTCTCTTTTATTATTTTTATTATTTTTATTATTTTTATTATTTTTATTATTTTTATTATTTTTTCTGTTTTCATACTTCTATTCCATTTTATTCTTTTTTTCTATTTTTTTTGTTAAATCCAATATATATTCTTTTTTTTGTTCCAGGTTTACCTTTTTGTTATTATCATTAATTTATTCATTTTCCTGTTTAAAAATAAACTTTCACAATAAAATTCTTATTTTTTACAATCAATTTATTTTTTTCTCATTTTCCCTTTTCATTCTCCTCATTGTTAAAATTTCAAAAGCACTCTTGGCAAACATCGATTAATTCATAGAGAAAACTTTCAAAACTTTCCAAAAAAATATCTTCAAACTCAGTTGTTGTTTATATGCAGCAAGCGAGGTGTAATAGGAAATATGGATATTGCCTGAGAAGTTCAGAGAAATGTTTCAGTTTCATTTGAACAACATGTGGTTTTTTTCTCTCCGAAAGTCATAAATTTGTTTTCAAACAAAAGCCCGTAATTTTCGCAGGCTTAGTTCCTTAATGAAAAATTACTTATTGCTGCAGATAAGAAATAAATATTTAAAAGACGTAATCTTATAAATGCGGAAACTGAGATAAACTTAAAATAAATATGACTTAAAAGGTTATAAATGTCTCAAAATTCAATGCATTTTTTCACACAAATCCTTAAAAACCTTAAACTTGAACAATATTCATGTTTCGAGTAAATCAGGAAGTTTGCATTTTGCCTGAAATTTTTGG
>OZ038325.1:9093496-9113496 GCA_964035795.1 Pterobdella sp. o SKG-2022 | reverse complement strand
AAAATAGCGGTCAACAAGGCAGGTTTGACAAACCACATCTGCCAAGTCCACAAAGCACCATCATTACAACATTGCCCGAATTGCAATAACGTTTTCAAAAAACAAGGACTTCATAACCACGTGAAGAAATGTTCCAGAAATCAATCTTCAGTGCACCTACTGTCAAGTGGATAACGCACTTCCAAGTCCAAGTGTGTGTGTGTGTGCATACCACATGACACGTGTGAGTGTCTGTGTACCCACGTCACATACGCGTGTGTGTGCGTGATGTGGCAATATATTAATAAATTATTTTGTGACATAATTACCGAATGTTGTGGAATAGTTGTTGAGAAAATTTTTGAAAATTTTCAGTTGTGTTTTGAGAAATATGTTTTGTATAAGAGGTTCATACTCGTAATTATAAATCCAGTTTCTATATTTACATGAGATGGAAATATGATTTGTTGAATAATAAATTTGTGGGAAACATGAAATTATTTGTGAGGTTCAAAAGATAATGACAGCAAAACAAAGAAGCATACTTATCAAAAATCCTACCTTCAGAGAAAACTAAATCAGTCTAAGACAAAATCCATTATGAAGCACTCATCAACTGAGCAGCGCAAAACTTCAACAAAAAAATGAAGTTAGGTTATTAAGTAGAGTCTTTGATTGTATTTATATCTTTTAGTGTTTTTGTATGTTTGAATGCTTCAAATATTAAAGTTGACTTGGAAAATTTTGTTTTTTTTGATTACTAAAAGTGTTTGATTTAAATTGATAACTTGTGATCATATAAATAGTCGTTTATTAAATAATTTAATAAATTCATTCAAAAAATTAGACAAAATTATTTTTCGACAGTTGTCATAACTGAGGTTTGATATTTTGAAAGTAGAATTTTGAGGATCACAGTCAAAACTTTGAGCACAAAACCATCAATTTGAAATATTGGGAGTTCATACTCGAGCATTGAATCATGTTTTCGCGAAGAACTAAAATGTCATTATTGAAATAAACTTTTAGTTTGATCATAACCATAATTGTTAAATACTGGTATTTAAACTCCTGTTCTTATCAAATACTCCAAAAATGAATCCATAATCTTGAATTGAGATAATAGTTATTTGCATAAAAAAAGCTTTATTGTAAAAACATATTTAAAAATTCAAACAACACGGAAATAGTTTTTTGAAAAAAATTTAAATTTTTGAGCGATATTATATTTATAGATTTTAAACATTCGTTTGAATGATTGAGCAAGGAAATTCCCTTACAATGCCTGCCTGAATTTTTCATGAAATAATTTCTGTTTATTTTTAAGCAATACACACTCCCAGTCTGGATCTTTGAAGTTTATTTTAAGAGATAATTTTTACAGAAAGTCAAATCCCCAATTCATATAAGGAATATAGACGAATCGGTATTATTGATGATATAGGAATAAGAAAAAATCATTTTTAAAAATTTATAGTATTTAAGAAATAACACTGAAGGAATGTATGATATCAAAAAAATAAATATCAGGTATCTGCAAAAACCCGTCAACATTTTTACTCGGCATGTTTCAACTTTTTGTCATCTTTTTTACTGCCAACAACGTTTTTTAACACGTCTCATGTTCCACAACTTTTGTCATAAGACCCTACCAATTAGAAAATCAACAGAGATTCAACAATGTTAAAGAATTATCCAATAATTTTTTCTATATATTATTCAAACCCTCAAGCAATCGTGTGAAAATCAAAAACTCTGAAGACTGGAGCAAAAATCACCACCCTTCCAAGCCAAAAACTCCCAACCTCTTCCCATGAAAGATTCTTCAACACATCCGTATGAAATAGCGCCCAGTGAAACAAAAACTCAACCAAACTCAATTAGAGGTGACCTAATGGTCGGCTTACAACTTTAATACCTTAATTTAGTGAAAAATCTAAAATGGCGGACTTGAAGAGTTTTTTGGTATTGACCTTGTTTTTTATGAACATTTTATCGATTTTTTTATGGGTTTTTGGTCTACATCGGTCATGATTGGTGGTTTTGTGTCTGACCAATGACGAAGATGTCAGTTTGTTCCCACCTTTTGAACTTCTTAACTTCAATAGCGCTTCACAAAGTTGCAAACTATTATTCTGACAAAATTATAATTGATTCATTTTTTATGAATAATTTTTATTATGTTTTTGTTTTTTATTATGACTTTCAGTTGTTTATTATTATCCTTGTTATTTATATCTTTCAAAATGTCTCTATAATGAAATACCTGTGTTTTGATTTCCAACATAAATATGCTTGAATGCAGACTTTTGATGCAGGAGTCGAGAATAATGTGTATATACTCAATAGAAATATTTTTTTTATTATGCATATGTTTATTCTTCTTATTTTTACTATTATTATTATTTTTTATTTTTATTATTGTTTTTTTTATTGTTATAAGATAAAATTTATTATTTTTCTTTTTTTTTTATCATAAAGACTGTAGATTTATTTTGGCAAAACCCATTTGAATGCCAGAATCCAAAGAATTTTTAATTACTGCATCTTATTATTATTATTATTGTTTTTATTACTATTATTATTCTTATGAAAATTAATCTTCTACAATTTTTCGGAATGTACTTTTAAACGCAAAATTGCCTACGTCACAAATTTTCTGTAAACATTCCACAGTCATACTCGGGTTTTTATGATTTTTTAAAATGTTTTTGCCATTGTTTTTTATAAGATATTATCGCCATTTTTATCCTTCATTTCATCTCTTTACCCCTCCACCCCTTCACCCCTCCATCCTTCCACCTTCCACCATATAACCTTAAGCATTACTTTGTAATTCCCATCCATTTAGATTCAGTTGTTCATGCATTTTTTCTTCATTTTAGAAGTGGAAAAGCTTTAGGTTCATATATTTTTGAGCGTCAGTAATTTGTAGGTTGTCAAAAATTTCAGTCTTTGGAAGCTTAGTATTTCAACTTAAAACTTAAACCTCATATCATACTTAAAAAAACTCAACTTCTCATCAGCTGTTCTGAAGTTTTTAAAAATACAAATTTTTTTATTTTTTATGTTTTTTTTTTATTGTTTTTTTATTATTATTTCTATTATTATCTTTCATTCCTTCTATAACTTTATATGTATTTTACTTTTTATTTATTTTCTGGTTTTATTTGTTTTTTTATTAACAAATTAAGCGCAATGGCGCTCACGGGGAAAATGGATCTAAATAAAGCTTTTATATTCGCAGTGGCTTATCAAGATTACATAAAAAGCGTTTTTTCAAGCAGAATTCAACATAACTATTTTTTTGAATTTTTTGCTTTGTGATATTTCAACAACTGATCGTCATTTTGACCAAAAACCAAAATACGTTGAACCACACACAGCAAACCACATAGCATCTCACCACACACAACAAACCACATAGCATCCTACCAAATACACTAAACTACAAAGCATACCACACCACACACACCAAACCACATAGCACCTCACCACACACACCAAACTACATAGCATCTCACCACACATACCAAACCACATAGCACCTCACCACACACACCAAACCCCATAGCATCTCACCACACACAACGAACCACATAGCATCTCACCACACACACCAAACCACAAAACCACACTGACTTCTACATACATCAGCCCGAATACCAACAAACCACGTCTGATCAAATTCCACTACATCATAACATTCATCAAATCATACCACAATCTACAACAAAATACAAATCTTTGATCATTACACCCCTCCGTCCCACGCTACATTTAACTATGTCCCAACCTATCACACTTTTCTACAACAGACCACATTACCCCACACACCCCACTCCACTAAGATACACCAAATTACACCACCTCACACCTTACCATGCTGAACCTCCTCACTCACACTTCACAGCTGATCACATCTCTCTACTATACACTCTTCCACGTCATACCACACCACTCCCCCAGAATGAACATAGACGCGTGCGTGAACAAACCAGCAACGGAATGGGGACCAAGGATGGGGGAAAAAGCCGTGTGTGGGGCAAACCTCATGAACACGATGCCCAAACCAGAAACTGAATTTAAAAGCCTTGTTAGACTTTATTGCGAAGATATGGCTTCAAGGCGGAAGTATATTAAACGCTGTAAAAAGAAACCGGAAGTTAAACGGCAGATAGTGTTTGACCCACTTTGTTTGTTACAAGAGCAAGAAGGAATTTGCCGACAGGAAGAAGAAAAAAAAAGAATAGAAACTCTGCGACATTTAGAAAAACTCCAAAACAAAGAAAGAGACGATAATAGAATCAAACAGGAAAAGGAAGGTCGGTTCCAGGCTATACTCCAGTTGCACAAAGATAACCTCCAAAAAAAAAGTTGCAAGCCATGGAACAACATTTTCAAAGAACCAAAAATTGTTAGTTCTATGTTTTTATTTATTTTTTCTATTTTTTTTTGGTATTTTTATAGGTTTGTTAACACTTATCAAATATATGTTTCAAAATCTTATCAAAGTTTCCGTTGTAGTTATTTTGAATTCACTCCCACGTCACTGCTTCAATAAATTTTTTTGTAACTTCGTTTCTTTGCTTAATTTAAAAAAAATTTATTAAATTCAAGGCCTCGTTATATGTGAGTGGATCACGAAAGGTTAAAAAAAATTAAGTTTAAGCTATCTGGTAATTTTATCTATGTTTTTTATATCTATGGTGTATTTTCATCTATGGTGTTTTTTCTCTGGTATTTTTTTTATATCTATGGTATTTTTTCTCTATTTAAAGTGTATTTTGTAATCTATGTTATTTTAAAAACTATAATATGCTCTTTCACACGAATCTATTTTCCAATTTGTTCTTAATTTTGTTATATTTATAACATAATCATATTTCCCATCTTTGGTATTTCCTGTTTTATCTCGTTTAAATTTTTATAGGTTTTGCTCGATACGTAATAAATGCAGAACAATATCTTAAAAAGCTATGCTTTATGGCCGCATCCATCATTTAGACTTTTTAAGTGTAAAACGCATTTTTTTTGTTTGGTTTTTGTTGTTTTTACTAGCATTTTAATATCTACTATTTTATTTTTTGTTTATATAGTTTTGATTTTCTTTAATTTTTGAAGCATTAATGTGGAGACGAGTATCAAATTATCAAATAACCTTAAGCCATCAACAATCAAAAACTTTTGATAATTGAACAACTCCAATAATCCAGAACCCAACCAACAAAATTCAAATATTTTTTTTGTTTCTTAAACATCAGAAATTAAGTTATAATTTTGAGAATGTTTGATAGAGTAATTGGATTATTTTTTCAAAAGCCCTTTTGATTTCTTCTATAGAAACAATATTTTCACAAAACTTCTCTTCTTATTGCAATTTTCATCTTTCAAAAATTTTAAAAATAACTTTATAAAATTTTGAACTTAATTAAACTCGAATAAAAATCTTTTTCCAATAAATTCATAAGCTTTGTTTAAAAAAGGATTTAAATTTAAAGTGTCAGCAAAAAGAGACAGATGGTTTTGACGTAAAGAAACTTCTTGCGGAAAAGTACAAAGGTGATGAAAAATAAATGCATTGAATCAAACTCCATGATTAAATTTTGGATCTGTTTTTGAGGCATTCATGCCAGTTTTGTATTCATTTCATGATGGCTACTTTATTTAGCGAAATTTTTTTGCATATGAATGATATTAACATCCAATCAAATATAATGGCTAACCTAATTTTTTCAAATAGTTGAAGTTTAGTAGTTCTATTGTTATTTTGAATTTATTTTATTATATTTATTCCATAAAGTTATGATTGTATTAGAGATATTGAAGTCCATACGATAGTACATCAAAATTTCGAACTTTCTAAAAAATTATAGATGTTTTATTAGAGAAAATCAAAACCACCCTGAAGAGAGTTATGGTCTCTACAATAGAACATAGAAATACAGTAATAGATTTTTTTTCAAATTATATTTCGTATAAAATTAACTTCAAATACAACTTCAATAAAACTCATAAATTATAAGCTTTTTTCTTCAATAAATTTATTGGAAAAAGTTCTCATGAGAATTCAAAGTTTAATTTTTCTTAAAAACAATACATAATTAAATTAGACCATGAAAATTATGAGTTATAATAATATTATCGATTGGAAATGAACCATTAAAAAAGATATTAAAAAACGAATTGATTTTGCTTCCAAATGGAAAAAGTTATGACTGAATGTGATAAAAAAAATAATAATAAATATAAAAATAAAATAATAATAATTATTTAGAAATAATAATATCTATGAAAATAAAATAATAATAATTATTTAGAAATAATAATATCTATGAAAATAAAATGATAATAATTATTTAGAAATAATAATATCTATGAAAATAAAATAATAATAATTATTTAGAAATAATAATATCTATGAAAATAAAATAATAATAATTATTTAGAAATAATAATATCTATGAAAATAAAATGATAATAATTATTTAGAAATAATAATATCTATGAAAATAAAATAATAATAATTATTTAGAAATAATAATATCTATGAAAATAAAATGATAATAATTATTTAGAAATAATAATATCTATGAAAATAAAATAATAATAATTATTTAGAAATAATAATATCTATGAAAATAAAATAATAATAATTATTTAGAAATAATAATATCTATGGAAATAAAATAATAATAATTATTTAGAAATAATAATATCTATGAAAATAAAATAATAATAATTATTTAGAAATAATAATATCTATGAAAATAAAATAATAATAATTATTTAGAAATAATAATATCTATGAAAATAAAATAATAATAATTATTTAGAAATAATAATATCTATGAAAAAAATAATCATCATGAATAGAAGAAATCACTAAATAAAATATAATAGAAACAAACACTATGCTTTATTGAGGAACTAAATAGACGAAGCTTTTCGCAAGAGTACCATCATCAATTTATTGAAAAAATTCAATAAAACTGAAACAAAAAAACAAGAAAACTTCCATGAATCAAACTCAGTTGATAATTGCATAATTTTGGTGTGCAAAGAATAATTTCGCTTCTGGCCAGTTTAACTCATCAAAATGCAATTAAAAAATAATAACAATAATAATGAAAATAAAACAAACAACAATAAGAAAATAGATAATAATAATAATAGATATTATTTTGAAATAAATAATCCAAAACCTCTCGTGCTAACTTAATAATAGTACCCTTTTTCTGAGACTTTTATAGCTTCAAAAAACTTCACCTAAATTATATTAATCTTTTTAAAACAAATGCACACAAACCAACAAGCTGACATGCACATATAAACAAACATACAAGAATCTCAAACCAAACACACGTACAAAAACACGTTCACACATCCAAGTTAACATAATTGACCACCAAAACACAAGAAATCAAAAAAAAACACTCAAAGCCGACATAAATATAAAGATTGCGCGCTAGATAATGTAATTTTATTTCACTACTTTCTTTTTTCACCCTTTTTATGAACTGATATGTTTTCATGAAAACATAGATAAATAAAAAGATCAAAAATATCAGCAAAAACTCGATCAGAAAAGAAAAAATATTCCCTGATTGTGAACTAAGCCACGTAACAACGAGTTTCTGCATCTACATGGGGAAAGATAGATACAGAACTACAAACTTTATCTATCATATATTATCATATTAATACAACTATAAGTAGAAATATTTTTAAAAAATGTGCGTTCAAGCTAACATGCGTTTTGGAGTTGCAACACTCAAGTTTTTTGTGCTTACATCCCAACATTGGTAATTTAGTTCCCATTGCGAGCAGTAAGGTACAAATTTTTGAGCATGGTTTTATCGTAAAATAATATCAAATATTTAGAAAAATCCTTTTGTTTATAGAAAAATTTAAACACCAGAGTTTCGTATGTCATAAAGAGATTGACACGTGGTCGTACGCAAATTGTGGAAGGTATTTTCCAAAAATTGGATGTAAAATTAAGAGTTAATTTTTCGATAAAAACAAACGTTTTATGGAAGGCTAAATATCTCAGTAATTTCAGCTTTGCATCTAATAGTTCTTTGAAAAACTATCCAAATTTGTCAATTAATTCCCTAAAAACATAAGAGTTACATAAATATATATTATACAACCACTCTGGACTTTTTAATTTGCTTATTTAACTTCTCCTTTTCAGTGTATAATTTATTATATACATATATAAATATACAAGACGTATGCGAACTAATACATGGCATTAAAAAATCCGGCAATATGTATTCTGCCTAGAATCTTTGAACCCCATGTAATAATAAACATTAACTGAAACGCACACTGAAACATTATTTAGCAATATTTAAACACAGTAAAATACAAAAACGTGCTTGTGAATTCAATAAAAACTGCAAAAGCTTATAAAACTAAAATTTTTAAGAAGTGTGAATTCCATCAAAAGTTGAAAACTGTGGTTTAATGGCCACCTCTAACAAGCCTCTCATTTGAAGTTTACTGCTGGAAAATTTTTCTTTCAAATGATAATCTTTGTATTTTACAAACAAAAAAAACAGAAAAAGAACGTGTATTGTAACTTTTCAGAGACATCATATGTATTTTTCTTCAATATTTTGTAACGAAAAACATTTAATAAGAGGAATTTTTAATACACTTATTGAGAATCGGAAGCTATAATTTTCGATAAGTTTAGCCTTACCATAAAACGTTGGCGAAAAAAATAAAATAGTAACTATGGTTATATAGTGACTCAAAGACTATAATTAAGAATTAGTTAATTATTCAAAAAAACAGAAGTTATTTAAATTCCAATGCTATTATTTCAAATAATTAATTGTCCAAGAGTACTTCAAAGAAAAATAATTTTCTAAACGATGTCACTTTTTATCGGGAGAAATTAATCTCTTTGTCCCCTTTCGATCATTGCCCCGTTATTGTATTAAAAATTTCTCTTATTTGATGTTTTTCATTACAAAACGTGTATTGTATCTGCTTGCAAACAATGATACATAATTTGAACATCCAAAAAAACAAAATATAAAAAGATCCAGAAATAAAACTGAATTATTTTTATTTTTCAATGAATATACAAACAAATAACTGAATAAGAACACAAATTCACACAAAAAATACTTAGAAATAAACACAAACATACAAACAGACATAAAAACATAAACAAAAAAATAACCACACACAAAAAAAAATCATTTTTTCTCCCAAGGCAAACCCACCCCATCGGCGCCCACAAAAGCCACGGCTGCCACTATGAGGAAGAGTGTTTGGTACTGGGATGGAACTGAGTGCAAGGATAGACTGGATTTTAGGTTTAATTTTTTATGTTTTTTTTTAAATTTTTGTTTCATTTTTATTTGATTTATTTTTAGAATATTTATTCGGTATTTCCATTTTTCTATTCTTTTGTAATATTTTTCGTATTTTTTGTTGGGTTTTTGAATTGATTGCTATTTTTTTTTTGACATTAGCTATCGATTCTAGAATTCACACTTTTTTGTTCCCAAAAATCATTCAGTTTTTTTTGGGATTTATTTTACCACATTTTTCAACAAAACTTGTCGACTCCAACATTTCATATTTTGTTGCGTTTTTATTCTATTTTTTTATTTTTTATAAATATTCTGTTTTCGATATTTGGTTTTTATTGTTTTTTTGGTCGTTTATTATTATTATTAGTGCAATAGGTGGCAGTTTGAGGATTGAATTACAATGAATCAGTCGTTTTTGTTGTTTTTTCTTTTTCTTCAGTTACTTATTTTTTTTTTGTTTCTATATTGCTTGATTTTACATAATAGTGCTCATCACCACGTTTTCTCAAGTTTATATTCATATGTATATTTTTATTTCTGTTTCCTTATTTTTTTGATTCAAGTTTTAACTATTAAAAAAAAATTTTTTTTAGCACCCTATTCATAGGGTCGGTTTCACTCTTCATTTTCTCATGTTTTAGAGCCTGTTTCATTTTGAAACCGATGTTTTAAAACCAATAAATTGTATTTCATCTTTACAGGTCTTTATGTTGAATACTAAATTCATTATCATCAGAGAATAAAATTTAATTTCTATTTTTTTAATTAATTTAAATTTTATATTTATTTAATTTAATTTATTCATGAAGCCCCTATCATTAAAGTATTTTAGTAAATAAAAATTTAATTTTCCAGTTTCCACCCTCAGGGAACAATAAAGGCGCTGAAATATTCAGAAATAATATTTTTTATTTGTTTAAAACATTTTCCGAATTTATAAATAAAACTTCGCTCACCTTCTCTGAATTTCAGTTTTTAAAATTTAAAAAAATCATGAATATTACATCAGGCTTTATTTCCACAAAATATATTTTAATTCCATAACTTAAAATAATTGACAAATTTTTTCATCTATTTTTCTCTTTTTATATGAATAGAAAATATGAAAAAGAAATTGAGAGATAGTAGAAGAAAAACTCAATCACTTACAATGATGGTATGGAGAACCTCATTGTTAATTTATTATGATTATTATCATTGATTCATTTCATTATTCTTCATTTTATCATTTTTTCGTTTTTATTACAATAGCGTCCATTTGATTTTTCTCATTAATCACAGTTAATTATAGTTTCAAAAAGCACGACTTTTCTATAAAAATAATCTATTTTAAAGAATTATGTAATGAAGGTTGATGTATAAGACTAATAATAAAAATAATTTCAAAAAAATTAATCTAAATAGAAAAAATAGAAATTGCATAAAAAAAAATATAAAAAAACAAAATAACAAAAAAAAATACAAGTACCAATCAAAACATCAAAGAGAAGAAAGGAGAAAAGGCAATGATATGAAAACAAAGAACTAAGACTTTTCATTTGGCTAATTATTTTTGTGGCAGCAATAAATAAAATGATTAAATGTTAATTTAAATTCCAAAAAAATAAATTAAAGCCACATCTTTTGTTTGTATTGTCTGATGCATTTCTCGCGCGACATTCGAGCTTTTAGTTGAAGCACAACGTTTCATCTAACCATCACACCAACCAATACAACTTCCCCATCAAACCACGCTCGTTAACCACCATCCAACCTCACCATGTTTTCACTGCAGAATCAGAGCTGCATACAATGTTGAAAAAAACTTCTCGGCAACAGAGTCCTTTGTTTATCAACAACCTGCAACAAAACTTCTCAACAGGAAGTGCTTGTTAGTCATAATGTCAATTTATATAGCACTGAAGAAGCAACTTAGCATCACGTTTCTAAGACGTAAAACTGTTTTGGTAATTATTATATTTTTTATCGTTTTTTTGTCACTTTTGATAATTTTGTTACTTTTGGAATTGTTTTTATTTGCAAAAACATCGTTTTTCATTTTTTTTTGTTTGTATCTATTTTTTATTCAAATCTATTATTATTTTTGCATTATTTTTTTATGTTTCTGAGTTTTTAAATTTTTTTTCGCCCATTGTTTTATTCTATTATTCTTTCCTTATTATAATTCCGCCATTAATTTTTTCAAATCTTTATTTCATTTATCTATTCAATTCTTCTCTCTGGCATGCTTACTGTCATATCATAATGAACCTAAACTCATTGTTTATTTCATCACTACATTTAAACCTATCATCATCATCTTCATCATCTTCATCAACATCATCATCAACATCATCATCATCAACATCATCATCATCATCATCAACATCAACATCATCATCACCATCTTCATCATCATCATCATCTTCATCAACATCATCATCATCATCATCATCCTCATCCTCATTATTACCCAAACATTATCTTCCTCATCATCAACACTTCTTCCAACCCATATTTTTTCCATCATACCCCTATGATTTACTTTTCTCATTTTTATTTTTTTGTCATTTTTTTCTGCAAAATTCAACCTAACGCCATACATAATCCAATTAATTTCTGTACTTTATATAAAATACTATCCCTTCTTAAACACTAGCATTAGGCAGTTTAGCTCCATACATTAATATCTTTCCCTTAACACCTCAGTCTATTAACTATCTTTCTAATAATGTGTCTGTATTCATTTGTCAATATATCTAATTATCTTTCTCGCCATCCATCCATCCATTCACTTACTCATTGATCCGATCATCCATTCATCCACTCATCCCTTCAACCAGCTATCTCTTCATCTAACCATCCATTCATCTAACCACACATCAAAGTACCCATTCATTCATTTACTCATCCATCCACCCATTCATCCAACCACCTATCCATTCATGCATGCATCGCAGACGATCAGACAAATGCGGTTGTTGTAGTTGCGACTGTAGGAAAAGGATATTATTCAAGAAAAACAAAGCGACACAATGCAAATGCTACGTTGACCCATGTGCTCTTCAACATGTAATGTTATCTCACTTGTGTTTCATAATCAAGCATTGAATACTGCTATGAAGTTCAATGCAATGCGCCGAATTTTTATTGAGTTTATAAGATTATGATGTACAACTGCTACATGGAGCTGAGGTTTTTGAAGCATTTCAAACTCAAACAAATCTCTATAGAACTCTAGCATTCAATAATCTCGTATGTATTTAATGCATGAATGTATGTCGACTATTAGTAAGTAAGTGGGTGGTTAGGTCACTTCTAATTGAGGTTTTTGCTATGCAAATGATAGATTTCACAGAATGCTACCCTGTGTTAAGACCGGTCATCAGTCGCCCACATTGATACGTGGCGAGTTTTCTATAAGAAAAAATGTTTTTTTTAAATTAGTGTTCTAATTATTTTTTACTTTCCAATTTAACCTGAATTCTATTATCTCGATTTTTTTTCTTTTCTTAAGACACTTTCGAAACAGCACAAACTACACTATACACGTGTCTTCAACACATGCAAATTCTCCCATCAAACCACCGCATTGCAAACTACACACAACCCTCTACCAAAAATTTCATGGATCCCATCTTAGGCTTGGATAATCTGGAGGTTGAGTACTAAACATACCTAAGTTGATCTGTTTAGCAGCAACAATCACCACCTGCTTCAGTGTTTCTGCTATAAATTCAATTTGCTCCTCTGAACCACGCGATGGATGATAAATCTTATTTTATTTGCTTGCACCTCACGCAATCTCAGTCGCATCCCACGCTGTCATCTCCCACCTCCCCCAGGCGCCACCGTGCCACTGTTACAATAAAGGATGCATCTACAGGCCTGATGGTAGCAGCATCCGCATCACTACGTACTTTCCAAGGGAGCATCCAGACCATGTTAAGAAAGCTATTGGTAAGTGGGCTGGTTGGAAGTTCGTGAGTTGGTTGTGTAATACAATAGGTGAATACCATGTATTTAAACTTGTATTATTTATTTAATTTAACTTTGTATTCCCTACAATACAACAGAGGGTCCTCACACACGAATGAGTAATGATGGGTACAACAGGGTGAAGGAAAACGGAAACAGATTCAACTATTGAAAAGATAATAAATATTAAAAAAATAATATATTTGGAATATAATGTACGTTGGTAGTTTATAAATAATATATTTTGTGTTTTAAATAATATAGGGTAAGTAGCATTAAATAGGATGAGGAGAAATTAAATATATTGAGAGTAGGAGTAGGTATTTATATGAATAAAATTTTAAATTTTGAATTAGTGTAAAAAAAAATATGTTTTTAAGATAATTATAAAAAATATAATTGTATAAGTTGGGTTTTCTGGTTAAAATAATTGATTGTGATAATTAATATTTATTACATATTAATTGATAATCAAATCAAATAATTGATAAAGATAATTAATGTTAATTACATATAAATTGACAAATCCATTATACATGTTATTTAATGTGCAAATAATACCCGGATATCTCATGTTATTTTAGATATTTAGAGTTAAATTATTTTTCTAATATGCAATTTTAAAAGCTGAGTTTTCACTTATAATTCTTTATTAATGGGTGCGTGTGTCATTCATTTCCAATGTCGTCGATAACACTTAGTTTGAAACAAAATGCGGCTTTAAAGAAAAAATGTTGGAGTTGAAAATAAATGAAGTAATTTTGAAAAATTTTTTCAGACATTTTAATTTGAAATTAGACATTTTGGAAGTTCAACTAAAACATGTTTTGAAAATAAGTGATGTTTGCAAATCGCTTCTATCTTTAGAAAAATTTTCCAATTTTGAAAATTTAATCTGAATAAATGAGTAATTTTGACTATTATTTATGGAAAAAAGTTAAAATTTTTTGAGAAATCTATCCCATTATAACCCATTCCCCTTGATCTTTCAACCAGTTAATATTTAATTGTTCAAGCCAATACCTAATCTAATTAAATGCTCGTTTCAAAAATTATCTTAAGCTTTGTAAGGTAAGGTAACGGTATTCTATGCTAACTCAATTATTGAGACATCTGCATTTATTTTGCAAAATTTCGATTTTCTATGTATAAAAGTTATCAGTAATAATTATCCAAAAATACTATATACTAAATTTTGATGAATATGTATTTTGATTCAACACCAACCGTCATAATTTGATGGCCAATAAAATTTTAAAAAAAGTAAGCGGAAATAATGTCTGCAAACGTAAAAATTATCAAAAACACTAAATATTTATATAAGCGTCAAATAAATGCAAAACACATATATCTTAACTAAACACACAAACATGGCGGTGGTGTGAAGTGGAATGAATATGAATGAAAAGCTGAAACTACATATTTAGATTAAAATGTACAAATTGATCACAAATTCATCATTAAAAAAATAAAATTATAAAAATTAATAAATTTTTATTATAATTAAGAATAATATAATTATGAAAAAAATGAGATGATATTTCATGGATGAGCATAATCATATAAAGTAAAAACATGAAATTAGACATCAACGATTGATTGGTTGGTAGAGAGCCAATCAAATTCAGCGATAATAGGACAATTTCTCCTTCAGCCAATCTTCCGAAAGTTCCTCTAAATAACGAATGTCGAATACCTTAACGAGAAAATATAAAATATTATAAAAATAGACCGAAACTGAAAAATGGCTTATTAAATGAATTGAATACAGAGAGAAATAGATTAATGAAATTAATGAATACATAGATAGATAGACAGATAGATAGATAGTTAGATAGATAAATGAACTAAATAGGCAGCTAGATAGATAACTCATTAAATAGATAGATAATTCATAAATGAACATAAATAATAAGTAAATTGGATGATAAATGAATAGTAAAAACCTTAGTAGCACCAATCTCATTAACAAGGACATTATGCGTGCCTGTATACATCATCTGCAACTCTGGAGAGCAGCCTGATGATGCGGCATGGGATGGATCAACTAATAGATGAATTTATTAAATCGGCCCTTATAGCTCAATGGTTGAGTCTCAGACTAATTGTCTAAAGATACTGGGTTCGATCCCACATGGGCTGAAAATTAGTTGTCCATATAAAGTAGTGCCCTGTGGAACCAATCAATTGCGCAACAGAAACCCCACATAGGGGCGATCAAGTGGTTGACATTTTTTTTTATTAAAAGTGGAAAAATATACTATGATTATAATTTTTCACGTCATGGACAAATTATAAATAAGATTTGATTGACAACATGAAACCCCACCCACAGCTATATTCAACTCATGAACTAACCTTCAGGGGAGACAAAGATGAAGACCAAAGGATAAGATTTCCTACCATCCGAATGTTCTAGAGCATATGAGTACAAAACAAATCTCGGCTGGTTGTCTGGAAGGGTGTCTCTCAATGTGTCTAGACTGATATCCTGATGGTGTGTTGATTGGTGGGTGATTAAAATCCGTAATTTGATAGTTTGGTAAAAGTTTATGACTAGTTTCTGAAGTGGTGTACAGATCAATAAAGATAAGTAATAGATGGTTCATGTTTTACTTACCCTCTTTTCTTTGTCTAGAACTGCCATTTTAGATGCTTTGTCTAACTTCACTGTGTTGAAAACCAATAATTGAAATAAATTTTTATAATAATAAAATTTTAATGATGAAATGTTGCAATAAATTAAGCATTTATTTTCTAACCTACAATAGCTGCATTGTCAGTTTCTTTACGAAATCTGGAAAAAAGAGAATTTATTTATTTTATGAAATTTAGTTGAAATTGAATGAATTTTTAAAGTCCAAAGGAAATGATTTTGAAGAAAATACTTTTAGAACTTTTTGAAAAAATACAAACCTGAACTTTTTGATCATTTCTTTCAATGTTGGGTCCAACTCACAAACTTTAATGTCTTCCTGAAAATTTTAAACATAAAAGTTGGCATAGATGTTTAGAAGTCCTTATAAAGTAAAAATTATCAAAATTTAATTCAGATAACTCATTTTTGAACAAAATACTTGTAAACGTACCATTATATTTAACGTTTAAGCACGGGAATATTGCGAAAATAAAATATTTTTCTGACAGGACAACAACGCCTGCGACAAATTCTATAACTAAAAGTAAAGCTAAACAATAAACAATAAAACAATTTTAAAAAAGAAAATTTTAAAAGACAAAAAATTGAATCAAATTTTATATTTTTAAATAAATTTTTTATAAATTAATTTAAGATGAATAAATTTAGTTTTATCGAATTTTGAATAATACTTTTAAATCATTTCGACATGCAAAACTCAAACTAAATGAACTTAATTTTTTCAACTTGGACAAATGATTAAGTAAATTTGTTTCAATTATCATTAATCATTATAATTTATTTTTTTATTTATATTATATAAAATTTTTATAAATAATGAAAAAATAAAACATTTAGTGAAATCTCCACAAAGTCATTCCAAGTACAATTATATAGAGTGGATGGCAACATCATTAAAACCTGGATTCCTTTGAATAGAAATCAAGTATCTCATTTATTTTTATATTATTATATCAAAATATTTTTATAATCTACAATTTCAGGTTTCTACAGTTGAATTTGCAAAAGAAAGACCTCGGGATATATACCATATAATCAGCTTTACTAATAATCAAGTATATTCCATATTTATCTGTTTTTTAAACAACTAACAGATTGCTAATATAGATCTATATTTCTAATTATATATATATATATCTGCTAATAGAGCTATATGCTATATAGTCAGCATCTTTTCCTTTTCCAAAAGATCATTGTCTGTGACTATACACCCAATTATGTATCAAGCTATTCATTTTTCCAGTTACCTTTCTATCCCACGTTCCCTTCAACAGAATGTAATGGACCTCATAGTGACACCAGAGACCGAACTGGTTAAGACCTCTTACAAGTTTGGTCAATTGTGTGACGAAGTGTCTGACAATATCTACGGGCTTAGTTTCATTGATGAATTGGAGATGGAAAAGGTTTTGTTATAAATCTTCACACACACAAACACACTTACACAACACATCTTCAAATAAAATTTGATTTTATTTTTAAGTTTACTAAATTTTGTTAAAAATAATTTTTTTCACCATTCCCTCTTCCTACTTTCCACTTCTCCACAGTTCATAGAAACATTGAATTTAGCCAAAGCTGTGACCAAAGGCATACAACCACCTTCCTCATCACAACCACCTCCCCCATCACAGCCACTACCCCCATCACAGCCACTACCCCCATCTTTAGAACAAACAGCCTGTCTACATAACAATACTTCACTCCAGGTGAATATTATTTTTTTTCTTTTTTTCATTTTTTATAATATATTATTTTTATTTTTTTGCATTTCATTTTATTTTTCTTGGTGGAGCAATAAAACTTTTAAAAGAAAGCTGACCAAATAAGGAAGCCTATGTTATCCTTCATATTCAGATGATAAATTGCATCTTGACTGACAGACTCAGGAATGAGAATGATTGCTTAAAAGTGGCCCTTGCCAAGAGGTTGATAAAATAATAGTATCAACAAAATCAATAGCATTACTCATCGAAAAAATAATCATAATTTTGCTAAAATTATGATAATGATTATCATTCTCAATATCATTTTATTTCATTATTTCTTTTATTATTATTGTTATCACAGCAGCGGAAATGTGAAGGTGTGGGAGAGAGAAATGGCTTGCCTAAAAGAGACCAACCAGAGACTCAAGTTGGTGATGTCATCAGTCACTTATCTTTATAATTATATATTGATAAAAACAACTTAGATGTGCCATCAAGGAATCGATGAAGAATGTTGAAAAGTGGAATGAGCAAATACAAATATTAACCAATGAGAATAGCCGTCTCAAAAATAAGGTTAAAAGCGCGTGCACACACACAACCCCATACTCACACGTACACACACAAACACAGATTTGTCACATGCACAAACAAAAGCATGACGTAAGGAAGAGTTTAAAGGAAGTGTCATGTCGTATCCAGCAAGCTGAACGTGTGCTTGCTGCTAGGAACCAGGTGCTGTTTTGAATCTTATAGTGTTTAATTGCATCAAATCGAGTCTGAACTTTCATCTTCACTTTTAACGATTGATCTTTAGCATAATGTAGGTAGAGATTATAATCATTGTACTAAAAATAGCAGGGTTATACTAATAGTAAATTATGCGGTATTAATTAGAATGAACTGATACTCATCATCAAATGATAGGAGATAGAGAGATTGAAGCAGGTGATAAAGGAGTACAGCTGGAGAGATGATAGAAAGTACCAGTGCATTTCACAACGTTTGGAGGCTGCTGAAGTGCTATTGGTTGCTAAAGACCACGTGAGTCGACAATAATAATAATACTAATAATAAGAATAATAATACTATCGGCAATATATAAAAATAGCGCTGACTCGATATTTTTTTACCGATTTTAACAATAAATATTGCTATGGGCCATATTTTGCTTTCACGAATCGCACCAAGAATCAATTTTAAACAAGACTGAAATAATAATAGTAATGATAATAATAATAAGGAGATGAGTAACCTTCAATGTCAAGTTAAGGAGGTGATCCCCAGAATACGTGAAACCGAAAAACTACTGAGAGATAGGAATGAGGTAATAATAATAACAAGAATAATAATAATAATAATAATACTTACTATTATTATTATTCCTATTGTTAATTTTTTGTTTTTTTTTATCAGGAGATGGAGTGTTTCAAGCACAAATTAAAGAAAAAAGAAGATCTTGACAGATTATATAAGGTATCTATCTATCTACCTATCTGTCTGTCTACCTATCTGTCTGTCTACATATCTGTCTGTCTATCTATCTACCTATCTGTCTGTCTATCTATCTACCTATCTGTTTGTCTATCTATCTACCTATCTGTCTGTCTATCTATCTACCTATCTGTCTGTCTATCTATCTACCTATCTGTTTGTCTATCTATCTACCTATCTGTCTGTCTATCTATCTACCTATCTGTCTGTCTATCTATCTACCTATCTGTCTGTCTATCTATCTACCTATCTGTCTGTCTATCTATCTACCTATCTGTCTGTCTATCTATCTACCTATCTGTCTGTCTATCTATCTACCTATCTGTCTGTCTATCTATCTATCTATCTACCTATCTGTCTGTCTATCTATCTACCTATCTGTCTGTCTATCTATCTATCTATCTATCTGTCTGTCTATCTATCTATCTATCTATCTACCTATCTGTCTGTCTATCTATCTACCTATCTGTCTGTCTATCTATCTACCTATCTGTCTGTCTATCTATCTACCTATCTGTCTGTCTATCTATCTACCTATCTGTCTGTCTATCTATCTATTTATCTATCTATCTATCTATCTACCTATCTGTCTGTCTATCTATCTACCTATCTGTCTGTCTATCTATCTATCTATCTATCTACCTATCTGTCTGTCTATCTATCTATCTATCTATCTACCTATCTGTCTGTCTATCTATCTACCTATCTGTCTGTCTATCTATCTACCTATCTGTCTGTCTATCTATCTACCTATCTGTCTGTCTATCTATCTATCTATCTATCTATCTATCTATCTATCTATCTATCTATCTATCTTCTATCTATCTATCTATCTATCTATCTATCTATCTATCTATCTATCTA
>OZ038325.1:9041282-9093296 GCA_964035795.1 Pterobdella sp. o SKG-2022 | reverse complement strand
GTATTTCCTAATCTTTGGGATGTTTCCGTAGCAGGCCATATAGGTGCAGGAGAAACTGTTGAAAACACTGCAATTCGAGAAGTTAAAGAAGAAATTGGTTTGAATATTCATCCTGAAAATCTTTTTAAAATTAATATTCGAAAAGATGAAATTATACATCCCAATGGTATTATAGATAGGGAGTTTAAACATGTGTTCCTTTGCGAATTACACGAAAAAGTAACACAACTAATACCTCAAGAAGGAGAAGTAGATGATTTACAATTGTTTGACCTTGCTATTTTAAAAGACGCTACAAAACATGGTACTTTTATGGTGCCCAATTTTAGAAAATATTACGATTTTATTTACGAAAAAGTCAATGCCCTTTAGCAAGTGCTATTAGTTTTAAAACTGTTTTCCAATTTCTTGTAGTAGCTGTTGTTTTTAATTTACTTTCAAAAAAGTTGTTCGTTAATTTAGAATCGCTGTATTTTCCAACACAATACCCAAATATGTTGTTTGCTACAATTACAAATTCATCCGCTTTCACATCAAAAGTTTTTATTTTCTCTATATTTTGTACGGTAGGCGATTCACTTAAAAAAGTAACAAATAACTGATTGATATCAACTTTATTTAAAAAAGGATTTTCAACAACTAAATTTTCAAATTCATTTACCGTTCTTACAATTGTTGGCACTTTAAATCCGTAGTTATCAATTATAAGTTGCTGAATATTTGTAGCAAAGATAGTATCTGTTTTCTGACTAGTACAATCAAAAATAATATTACCACTCTGAATATAGGTTTGTACATTTTTAAAACCAAGTTTTTCGCTCAAAAGCGTTCTTAAATCTGCCATTAAAATTTTTCTTCTTCCGCCTACATTAATTCCTCTTAGAAGTGCTATTCGTTTTTTCATTAGTAAAGTTATAAAGTCTAAAAGTTAGAAAGTTTTGAATGTTGTAAAGTTTTGAACGCTGAATTTTTAAATTTTTCAATTATTTAATGATTCAATTTTTTAATCTAGTTTTTTATCAACTTTTTCAAGACCTCTAGTGTAGCTTCTATTTCTTCTTTGGTGGTATATCTACTAAATGAAAAGCGAACGGAGGTTTTATCAGCTTCTTTTGTCTGCATAATTTCTGCTAAAACATGAGAGCCTTTTTGACTTCCACTCTGACAAGCACTTCCGCCAGAAACGGCAATTCCTGCTAAATCTAAGTGAAACAATAACATGTCGTTTTTTAGTGGGAAACGAACATTTAAAATAGTATAACTACTCTTCTCAGAATGCTCAACAACTCCATTGAATTGAATATTCTTGAAGGTTCCTTGTAGCTTCTTTATAAAATATGTTTTTAACGCTTGTATGGTTTCTTTATCCTTCTGCAAGTTGCTTACCGCAATTTCCAAAGCTTTTTCCATTCCTAAAATGGCATGAACATTCTCTGTACTAGAGCGTGCTCCTTTTTCTTGATTCCCTCCATGAAATAAAGGTTGTATACCAAATCCTTTTTTAAAGTAGGCAAAACCAACACCTTTGGGTCCGTGAAATTTATGTGCGCTTGCCGTAATAAAATCGATAGTATTTTTTTGTAAATCTAAAGGATAATGACCTATCGTTTGTACGGTATCTGAATGAAACAACGCGTTGTGCTTTTTACATAACTCGCATACTTTGTTTATTTCTAAGATAGTGCCAATTTCGTTGTTAATGTGCATGAAACTTACCAACGTTTTTGATTTTGTATTTGACAAAGTAGTTTCTAAAACTGATAAATCAACAGCTCCAAAAGTATCTACTGCGATATACACAACCTCAATAGCATATTTTTTTTGTAAAAATTCTATGGTATGTAAAACGGCATGATGTTCTATTTTAGAAGTTATAATCGTTTGTACACCTAAATGAACCACAGCATTGTGTAAAATTAAATTGTCTGCTTCTGTACCTCCTGCCGTAAAGATAATTTCACTTGCAGTAACATTAAAATGCTTAGCTATTTTTTTTCTTGCAGTTTCTACAGCCGTTTTTGCCTTTCTACCAAATTGATGTGTAGAAGATGGATTCCCAAAATTGTCTTGCATAGATTGCTGCATTACTGCTATAACTTCTTGTGCTATAGGGGTTGTTGCTGCGTTGTCTAGGTAAATATTCATGGGTTGTTGGTTGTTGGTTGTTGGTTGTTGGTTGTTGGTTGTTGGTTAACAATTGAAAAAATATTTTCTAATAGAACACTTTAAACAAATAAATTTATCAACAAAATAAATTATTAAAAGATTCAAAACTTAACATTCAAAACTTTCAGCTTTCAAACTTTACAAACTTCATTTCACATTCTGATATACATACACTTCCGTAGCTCCTAAACCATATTTTTGATAGGAAGCATCGTAATATTTTACAGGATAATTTTCTAATAAAAATTGCAGTTCTGTTTTTAAAACGCCCGCTCCTTTTCCGTGAATAAAAACAATTTTAGAAATGCTTTTTTTAATAGCATATTCTAGATGTTTTTTAGCTGTATTTATTTGCAAGGTAAGCATCTCATAATTATCCATACCTCGCGTAGATTTTACGAGCTGATTGATATGCAAATCGATTTCTAAAATCACCTCTTTTTTCTCCTTTATAAAAAACGATTTTTTCTTTCGAGGGACTTGTGTTTTTTCTTTTAATAAAGGGTGGTCAATATCTGAATATTTAGACATTTCATGCTGGTCAGTTTCTATTTTTACCAACTCTTTGTCAGAGAAATGATACTGCATTCCAGAAGCATCCTCTATAGCAATGCTATTTCTATCAATAGTTACTACAGTTCCTTTTAAAACATCGTCTAAAACCGCTACGTTATCACCAATTTGGAAACACATTATTAACCTTTTATTAATTTACAGCTTTCAATAAAATTGTAATTTTACAGCAAAAATAATAAGATGTTGAGTACTACAGTAGAAAACACTAAAAAATTCTTTTTAGAAGCTTCTAAAAACACTAAAATAGATGCTGATAGAAAAGAGTTGCTACAGCAAATAGCAGCAAGCATTGTCACCGAATACAAAACAACTCAAGAAGTAAATCTAAATTTTATTTGCACACACAATTCTAGAAGAAGTCAGTTAGGGCAAGTGTGGAGTTTCTATGCGGCTCATTATTTTAATGTCCCCACAATAAAGGCTTTTTCTGGAGGAACAGAGGTAACTGCTTTCCATAGAAATACTGTAAAAACTTTACAAAAAGTAGGGTTCGATTTTCACCTTACCGAATTTTCTCATCAAAACCCGAAGTATGAAATTAATTTTGAAGGAAGTTCTAAAACCATCGTAGGTTTTTCTAAAGTGTTTGATGACACGCACAATAAACAACCCTTTATTGCCATTACTACCTGTAACCATGCCGATGAAAATTGTCCGTTTATTCCTAGTGCAATTCATCGTTTTCATTTGCCTTTTGTAGACCCTAAAGCTTCTGATGAAACAACTGCACAGGAAGCAACCTATTTAAAAACCAATGCAGAAATTGCAGCACAAATCTTTTTTATATTTTCTGAAGTAAAAAAACTAATTGCGTAAAAAATATTTGCTAGAAAAAACACTTATTGTGAAGTAACCATCGATTGTACATTTACAAAGTAACAACACATAAAGAAAAGAATAAATAGTAGGTATTTGTGTTTTATATACAGACCTAAATCTCTATATTTTTATCGTACGGAATACGCTTTAATATATGATTAATGGCATTTACCCGTGCATCTGTTTTACGATTTGCCCGAATTACTTTCCAAGGAGAACTTGCTGTATCTGTTTTGGCAAACATGGCTTTTTTATACACAGTATAATCGTCCCAAAGCTCTTGTCTATCTATCTATCTATCTATCTATCTATCTATCTATCTATCTATCCATATATTTACCTACCTACCCTACTAATTAACAATCCATCAAACAAGGGAACCGAATGCGACAACAAACAAAGGAATGTTTTTTGCGATAGTTGCAACAAAAAACACTACCAGAACAAAAAATGTTGCGACAACATTATACAACATTGGGAAAACAGTATAAATGGCTGCTCACACACTGATTTGTGTGATGGCGATGAGGCTTATGGCAAGAGTTTTGAGCTGCATTTTAATAACAGGCATTTGGCAGACCTAATCAACAATTACAACAACAGCAATCTATCTAATTTTTTCAACAACCAGCAAAAGACATTAGATACTCTATACAATAACAAAAATGTTGGAAATAACAATGTTGAAGATGATTTATACATCAATGGGGAGGTATCTAGCTACACTTACAACAATGACACAAAGTTCCAAAGCACCAATGACAATAAAGAAAGTGTTTCAACATTACACAAAAATACAACATACAACTACAAAGACAGCAAAAATACCGATAAAGATTTTATGGGAAATGTTGATTCAGACTTTTCAACAGATGTTGAAGATCTGAACAGCAACAGTGTTGAGATTAAAAAGTTGCAGAAAAGATTCAACAATAAGATCAAGGAGTTGTTGAAGCTGAATGAGGATATTGTTAAGTACTTGTGATGTTTTTTTGTGTTTCATACATTTTTCACAATTTTGTTTTATACTGTTCAAGTATATCCATATCTTTCCAAGTTTTTGAATTCTCTAAGTTTTGTCAGTCTCAAAGTTTGTTCTCATTGTTTTGTTTTATGGGTCAGGCTGTTTGATTTCTGTATTGAAGCAATATCATTTTGTACTTTTTATTAACTTTTATCATTTAGTCACATTCTATTATATTGAAAATTTTACAAATGAAACCCTCTTTCAACGTTTGTTATAATCTTTTATAAAATTTTTAAATAGTATAGTTCAAATTTCATGCTGTTACTTTTATATTAATAGTCTATTTCAATATTAACTGTTATATTCAATATATTTTTTTACTTCTGTGTCTAGTCGTCTGCCTTACACATTTTTCTGTCTTCTATTTATTCAAAGTTTTTTATATATCTTTTCAAGTGGATAATGCATTATTTCCATCATATTTTTTTCAAGATTTTTCAACTTGTGTTTTTTTGGGAGTAAAGCTTACGTTTTAGTTTTTTGAAATTTCTACCATCCCTGAAAAATACTAAAAGTTGAGCGAATAACGAAAATTGAAAGATTTAAATAATCTTTCTGATAATTAAGATGCATATTTTCACTATAAACAGTGAAGAAATAATTACTAATCGCAATTTTGAGTAATTTTCTAAATTATTTTTTTGTATTTTATTTAAATCAACATTGATATAATTAGATTCATAATACTTAAAGTTGAACTCATTTTCAATTTTTATTATAGATAATAAATTTTTTCAAAAGATTTTTCAAATATATTCTCAGCTACACCTTCACACCAAAACCTCAAACTTTTCTTCAGAAAATTCAAGGATGACGAAGACCCGTGTTGTGTGGTTGGATTGATTGGTAAAACAAGAGTCAATGAAAACTCATCTAAAAATATCCTTCACTTTCTTCATGTGAATCCACACAGGGAGTTTGAGGTTGGTGTGATTTTGTGTGTGCCTTAAACTTTGAGAATCATTATTAATGTTATTTTTACGATAATTTTAGTTTTTTAGATTTATTTTTCACAAATACTAATAATTTATTTCATTCATAGACTGGATATAGGGAGCCATTCAAGAATGTAAGTACAACAATAATAACAACATCAATACTAATAACAGCACTTCACTAGCAAAAAAATAATTATAATGCAACCTCCACACAGTTGAATATAGATGCATATTATATCAGAAAGGAGAAGACCATATATTTGAAAATGAATTCATTGCTAAATGCCAGCATTCTCAATGCTTTATGTCAAGAGTATGCCGATAGCATTGACACTGTGAGGGGATTGTGATTGGTTGAAGAGTGGTAATACTAAATATAAAAAAGGGATATGATTGGTTGAGGGGTGGTAATAATGATAACAATAATAATGGTAAAAAAAATAAATTAATATAATTTTTTTTTCTTCTTATTATTAACGACAGCAAACCAGCTTGAAGAAACTGGAGCACAAGCATGTTAAAGCTCTCTTGATCATCTTCTCCATCTCCCACCTCATTCTTGTTAACATCATTATTTTTATTTTTCTGTTTTTATTTTTAATATAAAAATAATAATAATAAGGTGACTCACCCTGGACCCACTTTTGACATCAGTTACATCCGTCTCTTCCAGTTGCTCGAGTCTCTCAGGTGAGTCAATATTGTTTTCATTATTATTATTATTATTATTGTTGTTTTCATTATTATTATTATTATTCTATCTTATTATTATTGATGTACAGACAGCTGATGAAGCCAGTGATTAGTGACATCTTAAGCACAGGTATCAACCACAACCCTCCCTATACACACCATACCATCCTTCCATCATCTTCTGCCACTATACCTTTGATCATCATCATCACCTCCACATACCATCACACACCTACAGACTCCACACCCAACCCCACCCTACCAACCACCCACCCCAGTAACGCCAGAGCTACCTTCCAGGTGGGTAGAAGCGGGTCGTCCCTGCTCTCCTAGAGTTCTCTTTATCTTCCAACGCTGCCATGATAATGTAGGTATATTAGCGTGTTATACAATAAAAATTATCGCCAATGAGCTTATAAGAGAATTAATTTGAGAAGTTTTTTTTATTACTCTATATCTATATTTATTTATTCGTCTGCCATTGGTTTTAAAGCATATATATATCTATCTATTTATATCTCTGTAACGTGATTGGTTGAAAAGGTGCAGGTGAGTAGGAGGACGATGCAATTGGCTATGGAGGATATGATATACACCATCATGAGGAAGGATCGGGTGGTCACTGATATCAGGTGGTTAGGGGTTGATGGATGATAGGATGAATAAAGGAATAGATGGATGGATAAATGGTTGGAAGGATGGATAGGAGAGTTGGTTAGCGTAGTAGGATTTTCATATTTATTGATAACATATGCTTAAAGTTAAGGAAAATGAAAAATTATCAACAGCGTCAACTCGCTCTTCGCCATTCCAGCCAACCAGGAGTTTGTATTCATGACAGATGACCTAGATCATGATCCTGTGACCTATTTTTCGGGAGTGGCCAATGCCCTGTCCCAATTCACTTACAAAGGTGGTTATTTAGTTCCTAATGTTTATTTACATGGTGATAAACTTTTTTTTTAGTTAGTGCCGCTGTTGGTGGAGTTGAAGGCAGAGCATATGATTTTGATGTAATTTTCGCCAAATAGACCTATTTCGAATTCATTCTTAACAAAGTCCAAAATAAAATCTCACAGATATCGCCCCAAAAATCAAAAAGTATTCAGAGAACAGGCCAAGCAACAAGCGTCTAACCAGCACAAACACCAACACAACCACACCAAACAAGACTTCGAGCTTCAAATCCTTCGTCATGTCTCACATCAATGTGGCTCTTACCAAGGGATTCCATGACAGCAGTTCACGCACTGTCCCTGTCTTACCTCTCTTCGAGGTGTGTGCTTCAGTAGTGTGTCTGTAACATAGGGTGATGTTGTGTGACACCTATCAATTGCATAACTGAAACCTAATTTGAGCGAAGACCTAATGCTCAGCTCACTTTTGATATTTATTCTATTTACCTACTCCGCATCTATTCATCATGGGAACAAAAATAAGAATTCAAAATTATTTTTCTATAACTGACCAATAACAGTTAGCAACGATGAAGCAGTTGTTGAATGCAGCCAATCAGCTTCACAACTTGATATTCAAGAAGGACCAATCAAATGAATTGAAAGAAACTTTGATAAAAGAAATCGATAATGTTTTATGGGAGAATATTCACCTGGAAGAGCAGTTCTCTGAGAAGTTGGTGTTCTTTTATCTTTTCTGATATTTTTTCAAGTATTTATCACTACGCTACATCACATTTCATTACATCATACCACACAACGCTACATTAAACCATGTCAAGCTGCACTTTCCCCAAACCGCCTTGAACTTCACCATACCACACTTCCACCACCCCACACCTCCACCACACCACACTACACCTCCGCAACACCACACCTTCACCACACCACACTTCCGCCGCACCACACCAAACGCCATAGCTCTACCTCACCACTTTTACCACCACACCGCACCAGCTTATGCAACAAGATCTACCCCTTAGCTGAACAGTTTTATCAGAACTCCATGCCTGTCCACTACACCTCCAAACAGCATTCAGATAAAGTACCTGCATTGATTATTGATTTTTTTTCACCTGTATTTGAAGTTATATTTATTGATTAATGTTGTTTTCATAGTATGTTTATTCATGAGGCTATTTTAATTTATGCTCAAATCCACAGCTGAAAGCCACAATGAAGTACTTCAAGCTCAACACAAGAGGTTGTTTCATTATATATTCATACTTCATCTCATTAATATTCAAAAACACCTTCATTAGATATTCAAAATCATATGAAATACTCTATAATACCAATTATTTATGCGTTTTTAGGTATCTCATTAGATATGCAAAACCATCAACCAATCAGGGCCTTCAGTGGAGAGTTATTGTAATAAATTAGAGGAGAGTTCAGAAGCTTGGTGGAGGGATGGTAGGATGGCTTGTGAGGCAGTCTCAGTAATGGGCAACCACTGCGTTTATAAGGTTCATGAATATTCATAAATGACTAATTAATATTCATAAGTACCTCATTTTAATTTGTTCGTTGTTCATTAGGAATTATTCCATTAGCGTTGTCATGTTTCATAATATATGAATCTTATCGTAGAGTTACGCTTGTCCAAAATTAATTTAATTATTGAAATTTTCTCAATAAAAAAAAATATAATATAATAATAAAATTTAAAATGATATTTATTTTATTTATTTCCAGCTACATGAAGTTCCGGGTAAAGATGAGAACGAAACAATGATTAAGATGAAGAAAGAAAGAATTAAAAGGAAGCGCTCCAAAACAAGGAGACAATTTGACGATGATGAAGAAGAAGAAGAAGAAGAAGACGAAGAAGATTACCTACACAACAATGATGATGAGGGTGATGTGGAAGAAGAAGGAGAAGATGAGGAGGAAGAGGAAGATGTCGAAGATGTGATAGAGGTGATGAAACACACAAGCAAGTACACATACAAGATCACGTGTGACTGTGGGAATATTCAAATCGATCAGGCGGACCCTTTCGATGTCAAGGTAGGTAGGTTTGAGGGGAGAGAGTCTATTTATGGTGTATTATTAGTGATGTTTAAAGTGGGGGAGTGGTGGGGGACTGTTGATGACGTGTTTTTAATGATGTGCATATGCAGTAGATTTTCAGCAGTTTGGCGCCATAAAACAGTTGAAAACCAAAAACCACCACCATCACTACCACAACATAAAAGAATGGAACCTCAAACATATTACCACATCGCAGATGGCAAACCACACAATCTTTCAAAGCATGAGGGATCGTTGCTGCAGAAAAGGTGGCATGGCGTATGCCTTTGATATGGTCGATAATACAGGTGTCTGTCTATTTATCTATCTATCTTTCTATCTATCTATTTTTAAATCTCTATATTTATCTATATCTTTTAGGGAAAGGTCGAAAAGAGAGGAGAAGGAGGAAGACGAAGAAGGCCAAAGAGGTTGCCAAGGATGAAGATGTTGAGCATTCTGAAGGTTGTATTGTTATTATTGTTTCTCTATTATTATTGTTTCTTTTACAATTTTTGTCGTTTTTTTATTTTTATTCTGCTTTTATTCTTATTAATCCAATCCAGCTTTCCTCGCTAGTCAACATTTGAGTTATCCATCCCAACCAAACCCACGAACCCCCAAACTAGCGGGCGATAATCACAAAGAAAAAGCAAAGATAAACAAACAACAAAGATCTCAAAACGAGCAAAGAACCGATACTGTTTTCGACGAAACTCTTGGCTGCAAAAGCGATGACTTTCTCATGAGTGTTAATAAAGAAGGTTACAATGATGACGACGACGAAGATGTTGGTGGTAGTAATGAGCACGACGGTGAAAAAAACTCGGATGATAACGAAGAAGATGACGATGGATTAAAAGTTGATCGAGATTTATATAATGATTACAACAGCATTTTGAGGCGTCATGATAATGATGATGAATATGATGAGGAAGAAGACGGAGATGTTGAGTATGACCTAGAAATCAAACCATACGATAAATCGATGGATGATGGAAGGAAGGTATCAAGGAGAAACGAAGAGGATGAAGAGGAGGAGAGCGAGGAGGATGGTGGTGGTGATGATGATGATGTTATGTTTTGCAGTTCTAACCTGAACACTGTGTGTTATTCCTCATGGTCTTTGATGAAGGTCGGCAAGTACGAGCCTTCGAGAGGTGAATGGTTGGGTGGGGATGTGAGGGATTGACTAATAAATAAACCAATGATAAATTCATTACTAAACCAACAACAGGTATCCACCAGCCTAACTACACTCACCAATCTAACTACCTTCTTCCCATCGTCTTCAACAGTGCCCTTTCTTCTGGTTGACCTACTTTTAAGTTTTACCTATGAATCCAAAACACACACACACACACACACACACACACACACACACACACACACACACACACACACACACACACACAAAGGCAACAAGAAACACAAGTGCCACATAGGCCTGGAGTATGAATGTTACAAAGGTCACAGGTTCCTCTTGTCTTCCCCTCACAAACTTTTCAAAGCTCCCATTTCAGGATTCTTCAAAGTGAATGGTGGAAGAATGCATGAGTGGATGAATGGTTCTATTGATTAGTAATGATAGATAGGAGAAAGGATGGATAAATTGGGTAAATTTCTTCCCAGGAGACGGCCAACAACCTGATCAAGAAGGATATGCCATTGTACTTTGCTTGCACCTGCAGGTCAGTTTGTTTTCATCCTTCCAGCAATCTATTATCCAATCATTTTCTACCTTAATATTCACCCATGAACGCTCTCTTTATTTACTCATTAACCAACCCATCCACCCACAAACTACAGAAGTGGCTCCAACTATATGGCACGACTTAGCAGAATGCATATTGTGGTGCCTGAGAACCTACCATACCTGGTGAGGTTGAAGGTCAGAGTTCGACCCCACCCGGCTCCCTGCCCCATCTTTTCACCAGAACACGCATCCCCCATTACCCTTACTCCCGGCTGGTGGGCTCTTAGATTTCCGTGAGTTTGTGGTAGTGTGGGTTTTTGATGTTTTTTATTAGGTATATCAATTAAGTTTTAAATTTAACGTTTATTTTTCAATTTTAAAATAAAATTTTATAAAAAATCTGTCATCAATTTTTATATACATATACAAAGATTCATTAACTGCACGCCCAACCAATCACAGCTTGGCGTATTATGATGGAAAACAAGTGTACTCACAACCTTCAGAGGCCTCCCAGTTGAGGCACTGTAAATTATTCAGAGATTTCATTTTATTTATGCATAAGAAGGTTTGATAATGGTGGTGGTGGGGGAGAAAGTGGTTATGACGATGATGGGGATAAGGGTGATAATGATGAGTGTGATGGTGAAGGTTTTGATGATGGCAGTGGTTGTGAGGTAGTGATAGCATTAGTTATGATAGTGATGATGTGGGCAAGGTTGGTGAGAGTACAGAGGATGATTAAAAGTAAATTTAAATCTTATTTCATCATAGTTTCCATAAAATTGTTACAACTTTCCATGTTAAATAAAATTTCCCGTGTCATGTTTTGAATATATAAAAATTAAACCTTAATTATGAATTTATTTAAAATCAATTTAAACATGGTCATTCATAAATCGGTTAGGAGGAAATCGGCTTTGCATCTAAAAATGGCTGAGAGTATAAAGTTTGATTAAAGCTGTCTGCAACAAAAAAAACAAGTTTTCAAGGTTATTTTTGCTTATTTATATTCTTTTCTCCATTTTGAGAAATAAATTGACGCTATCATTCAAAATAACGCTGTAGTTTTCATTTTTTTATTTTCTCATCGTCTTACTTTTATTTTTTTATGTTTTTATTATTTTTGTTTGAATATTAATAGTTGTCGTTAGATTCAAAATTAGACTTTAATCTGGGGATGCGAAATTCGTCTTTGCTTATAAGCGATGTTGTTAAGTTTGTTGTTGTTGTTTTGGGTGATTCGTTTGTTTTCATCAAATTTTTTTTCTAATAAAATTTTGCTTATGCTTTCAATTCAGGTTGAACAATTTCGCAACTTTTGTCTCCATTTCTCATTTTGTTTGTGTGGGATTTCATTTTTGTTCTATTTCAACAATTATTTTTTTCTATTTTTTTTTGCATATGTAAATTTCTTCCATTTTTTATTTTTTCTTATAACTTTTCCCAAATGTCATTGTTGATGTTGCTTAACAATTCCCTCGTGCTAAAAGCATTATGAGAGAAAAAGGAGTTGATGATGATGAGAATGATGTTGATTATTATGAAGATGGAGATGGTTCAAATGAGCAAGATTGCGTATATGATGAAGATGATGATGTGAGAGGAATTCAAGCCAATAACGTCCATCCACCTAAAAATTATTTTTTCACGTTTCAGCTACTAAATATATATAAATATTTTTTTTTAACACAATTTTTTTTTGATATAAACAACTACATGAAACTCAAAAAGTTGAAGTGAAATGAATAGCAAAACTAATTAAAACAACTTATAAGAATAAAAGAAAATGGCTTAAATAGAAACAAATCAAATTAATAAACATGCCTTTCAACATATATATATATATATATATATATATATATATATATATGTTGTGGGTGGTTATATATAAAGAAAGCCGGAGACATAATTTTAAGAAGTAGCAAGTCTTATAAGTTGATTTTGGTTGGGTATCTTTTTTGAAAGTGAGTGGCTAAAAGTTAATTGAAGTTTTGATTATTTAGAATATTCATTCTTTGGTGCATTTTTGTTTATCGCTCGTAGAACTTGTTCGTGTTGTGATATTTATAAGGCATACTTCAAAACACTCAGAAAATAATATTTATTTTTTGTTTCTAAGATAATTTCCATACCAATGTCATCTTTTTGTCAGTTTAAATCATAGTTGGTATTCGTTGTTCTTTCTTTTTGTTTTTTATTCTGTTAGTTTTTGTTTGTTTTTTCCATAAATATTACATTTTATTTTTCATATAAATCAATATTATTCTTTTTATGAATTTTTAAATCTTTATTATGATTGTTATTATTCCCATATATCATTTCAATTTTTATCCCATGAAGTATATCAACTCTGAAATTAAAATCTACTAATTTAAATCCACCCAAAAAACCACAACTCAAACACTAAATCACTGAAAAAAAAATTTCCAAAAAAAACTAAATTCAAAAGAATTTCATCTGATAAAAAATTAAAAATAAATTGGAGGAAATTAATGCAGAAACATCTGAAAAATTAAACCTAAAGTGATTAGAAACTTCAAACGAGTGCATTTTTATACATCACAGTTCAATCAAATTTCATGTATCCTCTTATGTTTAATCTTTTTTTTTCTTTGTATTTCCGGTTCGAATTGTATGGGTTAAGATGCTTTTTTTAAAATATTTTTCTGTTTTTTTTGTGGCTCCATGTTTTTTTCACGATTTTTTTGTTGATTCCAAATTGATTTTTTAAATAATTTTTTTTGTGTTTTGTTTTTTCCTCAAAAGTGAGTTTACATCAAAACGAAAAATTAATAAAAATGGCATTCGTTTCGTCACAAAAATTAATACTGATTACGAACAAAAAAACTCAACGTCAAAACCTTTTTTTTTTGAGAAAAATAACAATAAAAACCAAAATAATGCAAATAATATTAACCAAAATATCAGAATACTAAAAAAAAGTAATAATAGCAATAATAATAACATCAAAATTAAATTTAATATGCTTATTTATTTTTGGAATAATTCTTAACAGTCTTAATAAAAATATCATTATTTTTGTTATTTTTAATATTAATATTTATTATTCTTATTATTGTTGTTATTATTTCAAGTAAATCATCTCCATATTAGATTGATTGTTGTTATTTATATCATCGTTATTATCACCATTCCTCATCACTATTTCATATGTTTTTGATCATTATCAGAGTGATACTATAATTTATTGATGGATGTGACGTCATCAAATTATTTTCATACATTAAACTGCGTCACATCTATTCATTCATCTCTCCATTCATCCATTCTTTCATCCACTATCCATACATATCCATTTTTTCTTTCATTTTTTTATCCATCCGTTGGTTTTTCTTTCATACATTCATTCAACTATTTTCTCATCTACCAGCCTTTTTTTATTCATCGTCTTCAATTTCACATCTATTCATCCATACATTATTCAATTCATCCATTTTATTCATCCCGTATTCATTCATTCATCCATCCCTCCCTCATCCTTCATTCATAGTGCATTGTACAGTCTATCTTATTTAATTTATTCTCAGATTTGTCAAAGCACAATAATAAAATTTTTCAACTTTTTCTTCATATATTTATCCATCACACCACCCATTCATCAACTCTTTTATCCCGAATTCCCAAGGCTTAATCTTGCTTCCATCCATCCATCATCTATTTATATATAACTTTTTCATTCATTTATTATCTTTTCATTCATCAATTCATTCTTTTATTCATCAATCCATTCATTTACCCATCAATTCATTTTCCCATTCATCAACCCATTCATTTTCCCATTCATCAATCCATTCATTTTCCCATTCATCAATCCATTCATTTACCCATCAATTCATTTTTCCATTCATCAACCCATTCATTTACCCATCAATTCATTTTTCCATTCATCAATCCATTTTTCTATTCATCAATTTATCCACCTGTTGTATATTTCCATGTTTATATATCATTCAGCTATCCATCCATTCATCTATTAAAATCATTATTTTCTCACTAAACCATTTTATTATTTTTTCAAAGATTCATCCATTCATCCATTCACCCATTCATTCATTCACCCATCCATCCATTCACCCATTCATCCATTCACCCATTCATTCATTCACCCATCCATCCATTCACCCATCCATCCATTCATTCATCTACCCACCTTTTTCTTTCATCCATCTGTACATCTCCCGTTTTTATCTTTCCAACAACATTATGCTCAAAACTTCTTTAAAAAATTTCTAACCAGATTAAAATTATTTTGAAAAATACTTTTCGAACGTTTCGAGATAAAACATTTTTTAAAAGCATTTATTATATTTTTCTATGAATAATCAAATATTTATAAATTTTTCTTTTATCTTTGTAAGGCTTCAAACGATGATTTGAAAACTATTATATCAAATGGATTTAAATCTAATAACTGAAACTTTGACGATCAAAAGTCCCCTACTATTATTCGTGCCAAAAATTATATAAAAAAACAACAAAAATTAAGACGGAAAATTTCAAAAAATATATAACAAAAATCAACTTGTAAGTAAACATAGAAATAAGTAAACTTATGAGAAAAAACGAGCTTTTGTGACATAATGCTTAACTTACACTGTGTTTGGTGGAATGCTTTGTATCGTCATAATTTAAATTTTGGATTATTTGCTGTTTTTATGGAAAATCAAAAACATACAACACGAGATATTAATAATACGAGGATTTTTTTACAGGTTCATTTAATACTTAAAGGGAAATTTACTCGAATGGATATCATACATGGATGGAGTTTGTTTTCATGCAATATCGTTTCGGAGTTTATCAATTTTATTGTGAAAAAATTTGCTTTTTCTTAAAAAACTCAGCCCTTTTGACGATAAACTTCAATCAAAAATAGCACTCCCAGCACGAAGAAAAACCCAGAAAAACGATAAAAAAACTGTTATTCGTGAAATTTTTTTGAAAATTTGTCAAAATTTCATAGAAGTTACTATTAATAATTTTGAAACAGCTGATAAAAAAAGTGAAAAAATAGAAATCCTGAAGAAATATTACATTGGGGAAGAAAGTCTCGGTGGAGCAATTCTTAAAACAAAAAAATAATTTTAATATTAAAAAAAAATAAAATAAAAATAAATTCAAAAATACTTTATGACTGGAATAAAAAAAATTTTAAAATACTTCATAATATTAAAAATATTATACTAACAAAAAAAAACTCAAAAGATTTTAATATAATAACAATAGAAATAATAATAACTGTATAATCATTATTATTCAAAATAATAATTATCAAAAGTTAAAAAATATATTTCTTTTTTATTGTTTGTAATTACGACATAAAGCAAAAAAAAATTGTATAGATCGTTATTGGCTTATTTATATAGCGCAAATTTTTAAACAAATAATACCACCTCCATAAATGGGACGTTTAGTTAAACCTTTAAATAACGCCATTTTCTGCATTTTTTTTTGCAACAAATGATCTACAAATACTGAATATATAATTGGTTGATAATAACTCAAATGAATATTCAACTATTTCTATGAATAGATTGTTATATAAATAGAATAATCCATAAAAAAATAATAAATTAACAAATAATAAATTAAACCAAAAATTAAATGATTATAACTTTTTCCAGCTAGGATAATATTGTAGAAATAAATGAGTATTTATTAGTTTGAAATATAAATAAATTAGAAAAAAACAAAATGAATAAATAATTGTTTTAAATACATAATGAAATGAATAATTTATGAGATGAATATATAATGAGGTGAATAAAAGATCTAATGCATACGTAATGAGATGTATTTTGTCAACTTGTTCCTCATAAATAAGACGTCATTTACACATACACTCACGCATACACTCATGTACACATACACACATACAATCATACATACATCCATACATACATACATACATACATACATACATACATACATACACACATACATACATACAGACACACATAAAAAAAAACACACACACACAGTCTGCTTTTATCCACCATGTGGCAAGTGCAATAGATTGGAAGTTGAGCATTTTTTGCGATGGTTATGGATGCCTTGGTGTTTAAAGTTCAGGCCACAGTATTCACATCTTATGGTTTGTTGTGTTTGATGTATCTGCCTGTAGTGGTTTGCTAGGCCAGCTTTATTTGCACATATTTTGGTGCATCCTGCAAATGAGCAAGCTAGGGAATTTTTTGATTTATCCTCTAGTTCTTTCTCTCTGTTGAGACCGTGAAGACGCTTGGTGATGTTTTCTCGCCATAGTTTCCTTTTGTGCGCTTCTTGTTTCCATACATCTACCAAGTTCAGCGTTTTGAGGTCTTTATGAACTAGATCGTGCCATCTCTGTTTCTGTCCGCCTTGCTGTCTTCTACCATCCGTTATTTTGCTTGTCAGAAGTTTTTTCGGCAATCGATCAGCCGGCATTCTTTCGAGGTGGCCTAGCCATTGCAGTCTTCTCTTTTGGATCATCACATCGATCCTTTCTATATTTGCTTTGCCTCGAAGTTGGGTATTTTTCATTTTTTCCCATAGTGAAGTGCCGGTGATAATTCTTAAACATCTGTTGGTGTAAACCTGTAACCTCTGTATGTGATGTTGTATAAGGTTCCATGTTTCACTGCCGTATAATAACGTTGGTAAGATGGTTGGTTTAAACAGCTCCACTTTGGTGTGGACATTTATTTTCGACTGGTACTACACGAGGCGGCCTAGTGGACGAAAAACTTGGGCTGCTCTGTTGATTCTGGATTCCACCTCTGCATCAACTGAGTTGTCACTACTAAGGATACTGCCAAGGTACTTGAATTGTGACACTTTTTCCAAATTTTCGTCTTCACCAAGTGAGAGCGTTGAGATGACATTTACACTTGTATTGTTATTGTTTGTATTTTTGTTGTTGTTTCTGCTGTTGCTTTTGTTTTTGTTGTTCTTGTTTCTATTGTTATTGCTATTGTTAATGTTGATGTTGCTGTTGTTGCTATTGTTTTTGATGCTTTTGTTGTTTCTGCTGCTATTGTTGTTGCTGCTGCTGTTGTTGTGGTTGCTATTGCTTTTGCTTCTGCTGTTGATATTGCTGCTTTTGTTGCTGCTGCTGTTGTTGTTGCTGCTGCTATTGTTGTTGTTGCTATTGTTGTTGCTGTTGCTATTGTTGTTGTTGCTACTGTTGTTGTTGTTGCTATTGTTGTAGCTGCTGCTGTTACTTTTTTAGTTATTCCTATTTTTGTTGTTGTTCTTGTTGCAATTGTTTTTGTTGTTGTTGAAACTTTTGTCGGTTTTGCTATTTTCGTTGTTGTCTTTGCTGTTGCAGCTACTATTTTTGTTGTTAGTACTATAAGTTTTGCTGTTTTTGAGGTTTTTTTGGTTTTTTTGTTATTGCGATCATTGTTGTTATTGTCGATTGTGTTGTTATTAACGTTGCATTGTGAAGGTCTTTTAAGTAAATTGTAATTCAACCTTGACGACCTACTAACATTATTAGTGTTGTTATTGTCAATTGTGCTGTTGTTGTTGCTACAAGATTGACCATGATCGATGTCGTCAACTTTTTCTTTGAAGAATTTGTTATTGTTACAATATTTGGTGTCGTTCCATTGTATATCGTTGTTTGGATTTGTGTAGTCAGGGTTCATAGACATGTATTTCGTTTTATTGAGGTTAATTTTCAGCCCGAATTTGACAAAAGTACTGCTTACAGAATTAACAAGGCATTGGAGGCTTTCAATGTTGCTGCTTGTAAGCATTATGTCATCTGCATAAACTAGATTTTGTACAATTTTGGAGTTTTCTAGCTTATGGCGACTGTTATATACCAGCGGAGCATTGAAGCTGTATTCTATGTGAATGCCTTTGTCTGGGTGATCTTTCAGTGCAACCTTAATAACAGCGTCGAGAAACATGTTGAACAACATGGGAGCTAAAACGTCTCCTTGTTTTACTCCAAATTTTATTGGGAACTCTTCAGACATTTTGCCATCAGAACGTACTAATCCGGTTGTCCTACTATGAAGGGTTTTAAGGATCCGGATTAATTTTTCTGGAATGTTGAAAGATCTGGACAGTATTTCCAATAAGGCACCTCTGTTCACTGTGTCATAGGCTTTTTGTAGGTCTACGAAGCAGAGATGTATTGGCTTGTTGAACTCCTTGGCTCTTTGCATCAAAATTTTTACTGAAAAAATTTGATCAACACAACCTCTGCTCGGCCTGAATCCACACTGATTTTCGTCTAAATGTTTTTCTACCACCTTTTGTATTCTGTTCAAAACTGCTCTGCCAAAAACCTTACTGGCTACACATAAGAGGGATATCCCTCTGTAGTTTTGGCAAAGTGATACAGAACCCTTCTTGTGGATTGGAATTATGATTTGCCGTTGCCATTCTTTCGGAATGGTTTCTGTTTCCCATATAAAGTCAGTGATCACTTTGAGCCAGCTTGCCGTTACCTCCGCACCAATTTGAAGCATATTCGAGCTAATTGAGTCTATACCCGGGGCCGTTTCTAATTTGCACTGTTTTAGTGCATGAAAGAGTTCGGCTTTAGAAAACGGCTTGAACAACTTTTCAGCTTTCTCGTCATCCATTTTAGTTGTTGGAGGCATGAGCATGTCGAAGTTTTTGGTGTCTATTGGGCCATGCGGTTTAGCTTCTGCTTCGAAATGGTTTTTCCACCTGACGAGTTTGTCTTCTAAAGAACTTATAAGCTTCTTACCATCTTCGCTTTTCAATTTGTTGAGGCTTTCGTTTTAGATAGTCTCACTAGTTTGAGCATTTTTAAAACTGAGCCTCTGCGGCCTTGCTTCATGGACAGTTGTGTTGTTTTTTCTGCCTCATCAGCCTTCTGTTCCCACCAATTATCTATAGCTGCTCTACAAGCTTGTTTGGTTTGTTTTTTTAATGCATTGTAGGCAATGATGAGGTCTTGAGGGACAAACTGACCGCTTTGTTTTAAAGCTTGCATTTTAAGATGGTATTCCGACTTTTCTTTAGAATAATTTTTAATTTCTTCGTTTACCCATTGCTTTTCATAATATTTTATTTTTTTGGGTGAAGTTTCGGTTGCAGCAAGAAAACTTTTTTTCAAACTTTCCCATTTTCTTTCAATAGGATCTCGAAGATTTATTGTATTTAAATTGTGTGTTAAAAGTGTTTTGAATGTTTTTATTTGTCCTGATTGTAGTTTTTTTGGGTTTGTTTCATAGTCAAGTTTTGTGGCTTCAAGTGTATTTTTATGAATTCTTTTTTTATTGATATTTTTGTGATAACAATGTTGTGGTCTGATATATGCACTGTTTTTCGACTTGCTCTTGTGTCATATATTTGAGCAACACATACACACACACACACACACACACACACACACACACACACACACACACACACACACACACACACACACACACACACACACACACACACACACACACACACACTGTTCTTGCGATCATCCACCCTGAGGTAGGTGCAAAGGATTGAGAGACGAGCATTTTTTCTTGTGGTTATAAATGCCTTGTGGTTTGAAGTTCAGCCCGCAGTATTGACACTTTATGCTTGCTTGTGTCTGGTGCTTCTGTCTCACGTGGTTTGCCAGACCTGCTTTACTGGCACCTATTCTGTTGCATCTCGGATAGGTGCAGGATAAGACTTTGTCAGAACTGTTGTTATTGTTGCTATTGTTTTGATTGTTGTAGCTATTATTGTAGTTGTTGTTGCTCTTTGTTAGCGCTATAAACGATTTCAGAAGCACAAATAAAGCAACAAGAACATAGCAAGCACAATAGCAACAATCAAAACAAAAGCATCAACAACAATCGGAACAATAGCAACAACACACACACACACACACACACACACACACACACACACACACACACACACACACACACACACACACACACACACACACACACACACACACACACACACACACACACACACACACGTCAAAACAAAGATGAAAATAATATGGTTATAAATCCCGATTAACATTTAAACGCCACTAACACGAAATAGGGATGGACTAAATTATTTTTTGCTATTGCTTTTCTAATTGAAATAAAAATAATAACAAGAACATTAATAAAAATAACATTGATAACAACAAAAATAAAAATAATTATTCCTATAATATTCTCTAACTTCCGTCTACTTGAGCGCCTCTGTGACCTACCTTGTTTGCAAACTGTTAGATTCATAACTAAAAAAAATTATAACCATAGTTTCAACTTCAATAAAAAATATTATTTTTAATATTATTACTATTATCATTATGATTATTATTATTGGTATTTATATAATTATTAAATTTACCACAATTGTCTAATTTTGGTATATTCTTTTCTATTCTATATCCACTGTCTTCCCTTGTTTTCCTTCAAGTATCTTCCCTTCAACTTTTTCTCCATCTACATACCTCTCCTTTATTGCCTCACCTTGCCACATTGCTTTTTTTTCCAGTTGCTGTTTTTGTTGGTGCAATGCTTAAGCTTTGCTAAAGTATATCTAGTTCAAATTCAAATATTCTCATTTTCTCTATTTTTTTGAAGTTCTGGTCTTATATAGTAATGCTAGTTTTGCTTCTGTTACATCTAATAAAAACAACTTCTATCAAAAACCATCTATTCAGCATTAAAATTAGAAATTAATTATATCAATTAGTAAAGTGGACAAAACTAAAATTCATGAAAAACAGTTCAAAACAAATATGGAAGAATTATATGTCAAGACCCAAGCAGTGTGTATGTTTCTTGCTCCGTCGGGCCTTAATTTTGATTATAACTGCTTTTTAAAAGAAACTTTCGTGTGTTTGTTTTTCATCAAAAATGCCCTTTTCGTTGTATGGTTAATTGAGTTTAATTTGCAGTTTTACTACTACTACTACTAATGCTACTACTACTACTACTGCTACTACTACTGCTACTGCTACTACCACTACTATATCTACTACTACTACTACTTCTACTACTTCTACCACTACTACTACTACTACTTCTACTACTACTGCTACTGCTACTACTACTGCTACTACTACTTCTACTACTACTGCTACTGCTACTACTACTGCTACTACTACTTCTACTACTACTACTACTGCTACTACTACTACTACTACTTCTACTACTTCTACTACTTCTACTTCTACTACTACTACTACTACTACTACTACTACTACTACTACTACTACTACTACTACTACTACTACTACTACTACTACTACTACTACTTCTACTACTACTACTACTACTACTACTACTACTACTACTACTACTACTACTACTACTACTACTACTACTACTACTACTACTACTACTACTACTACTACTACTACTACTACTACTACTACTACTACTACTACTACTACTACTACTACTACTACTACTACTACTACTACTACTACTACTACTACTACTACTACTACTACTACTACTACTACTACTACTACTACTACTACTACTACTACTACTACTACTACTACTACTACTACTACTACTACTACTACTACTACTACTACTACTACTACTACTACTACTACTACTACTACTACTACTACTACTACTACTACTACTACTACTACTACTACTACTACTACTACTACTACTACTACTACTACTACTACTACTACTACTACTACTACTACTACTACTACTACTACTACTACTACTACTACTACTACTACTACTACTACTACTACTACTACTACTACTACTACTACTACTACTACTACTACTACTACTACTACTACTACTACTACTACTACTACTACTACTACTACTACTACTACTACTACTACTACTACTACTACTACTACTACTACTACTACTACTACTACTACTACTACTACTACTACTACTACTACTACTACTACTACTACTACTACTACTACTACTACTACTACTACTACTACTACTACTACTACTACTACTACTACTACTACTACTACTACTACTACTACTACTACTACTACTACTACTACTACTACTACTACTACTACTACTACTACTACTACTACTACTACTACTACTACTACTACTACTACTACTACTACTACTACTACTACTACTACTACTACTACTACTACTACTACTACTACTACTACTACTACTACTACTACTACTACTACTACTACTACTACTACTACTACTACTACTACTACTACTACTACTACTACTACTACTACTACTACTACTACTACTACTACTACTACTACTACTACTACTACTACTACTACTACTACTACTACTACTACTACTACTACTACTACTACTACTACTACTACTACTACTACTACTACTACTACTACTACTACTACTACTACTACTACTACTACTACTACTACTACTACTACTACTACTACTACTACTACTACTACTACTACTACTACTACTACTACTACTACTACTACTACTACTACTACTACTACTACTACTACTACTACTACTACTACTACTACTACTACTACTACTACTACTACTACTACTACTACTACTACTACTACTACTACTACTACTACTACTACTACTACTACTACTACTACTACTACTACTACTACTACTACTACTACTACTACTACTACTACTACTACTACTACTACTACTACTACTACTACTACTACTACTACTACTACTACTACTACTACTACTACTACTACTACTACTACTACTACTACTACTACTACTACTACTACTACTACTACTACTACTACTACTACTACTACTACTACTACTACTACTACTACTACTACTACTACTACTACTACTACTACTACTACTACTACTACTACTACTACTACTACTACTACTACTACTACTACTACTACTACTACTACTACTACTACTACTACTACTACTACTACTACTACTACTACTACTACTACTACTACTACTACTACTACTACTACTACTACTACTACTACTACTACTACTACTACTACTACTACTACTACTACTACTACTACTACTACTACTACTACTACTACTACTACTACTACTACTACTACTACTACTACTACTACTACTACTACTACTACTACTACTACTACTACTACTACTACTACTACTACTACTACTACTACTACTACTACTACTACTACTACTACTACTACTACTACTACTACTACTACTACTACTACTACTACTACTACTACTACTACTACTACTACTACTACTACTACTACTACTACTACTACTACTACTACTACTACTACTACTACTACTACTACTACTACTACTACTACTACTACTACTACTACTACTACTACTACTACTACTACTACTACTACTACTACTACTACTACTACTACTACTACTACTACTACTACTACTACTACTACTACTACTACTACTACTACTACTACTACTACTACTACTACTACTACTACTACTACTACTACTACTACTACTACTACTACTACTACTACTACTACTACTACTACTACTACTACTACTACTACTACTACTACTACTACTACTACTACTACTACTACTACTACTACTACTACTACTACTACTACTACTACTACTACTACTACTACTACTACTACTACTACTACTACTACTACTACTACTACTACTACTACTACTACTACTACTACTACTACTACTACTACTACTACTACTACTACTACTACTACTACTACTACTACTACTACTACTACTACTACTACTACTACTACTACTACTACTACTACTACTACTACTACTACTACTACTACTACTACTACTACTACTACTACTACTACTACTACTACTACTACTACTACTACTACTACTACTACTACTACTACTACTAGTATTATTAATAAGAATAATAATAAACTTATAAAAAAAACTTGAAACTATCAAAAATGAAAATATATAAAAACAAAAAAAACAAAAAAAATGACAACAATAAGTGAAAAAATATACAAAAAAAACAAAAGAATATCAAAATCATGCAAATCTTCAACTACCTGGAGGAAAAAGATTTATGAACGCTTATTTTCATTTTATTAAAAAATACAATTTCATGAATTGATAATCTAAAAATAGTATGGTGATAATAATAGAAATAATAATTGTGATGGTAATCTTATAATTTTGCTTTTTTTTTGTTTATGATACTAATATTTTGAGTATAACATTTTTAGTATATGTTTAGTTGTTTGATGGGCATGATGATAAGAATGAGAAAGTTGATGAGGATGATGATGATGATGAAGAGAATGATGGTGATAACGATGATGATGATGGTGATGAAGAGGATGATGATAACGATGATGATGATGATGATGATAACAATGTTGATGATGATGATAGTGATTTCATGGCTTGCACTATTGCTTGGCGAAGCTCCAACAAAAAGGTTCTGAATGTCAGACTCTTGAGTATGTGTGTGTATGACTGTGTATTTGATTGTGTTTGTGTTTATTTTGGTGTGTATGTTTGTGACAGTATTTATGTGTGTTTGTGTTTATCTATCTTTTTTGTGTGTTTTTGCATTCAAATTGTTATTCACTTCTTTATATTTTGTCGAATTATGTACTATAAGATCAAAATACCGTATAAAAGTAGATTCAGTGTTATATATTCGTATGTATGAAGAAAGGTATTTTCAGTGCTAATGAAATTTTAAAAGAAAATAACGAATCTTTTTATGATTGCTTTCAATCTGGTGTTATCATTAAGACAATGAGAAATTGGCTTTTTTATGATAGATGAGGTGATGAATGGATGGATGAGTGGATGGGTGGATGAATGAATGGATAGATGGATGAGTGGATGGGTGAATGGATTGATAGATGGATGGATTAACAGAGTGGATGAGTAATTGAATAGCCGACTATTGAAATCTGTCCAATACTTATGATTTTTTGCTGAAAATTTTTCAACGTTCCACTGTCTAAAAAGTGTGTTGTGGATTTTGTTTACGTGTGTGTGTTTGTTTGTTTAAGTATGTGTGTTTTTTTTCAATATAGATAATTTTGGTTTAAATGCTTATCTTGTCTATTATGTGTCTCATCGAAGAAAACACATAAAAAAATTGAAAAACAAACAAACCGGAAAAAGAATGAAAGTTTTCAAGATGGCGGTGGAAAATGAAAGAGAGCATTGAAGCGTAGACAAAAAAAAATTAATTTTAACATGTCTATTGAAATCCTATGACTAAGGGTGGATTAGAAGATGGATGGAAGGTTGCTGCAAGTTTTGTTGGATGAATACTGAATGGATGAATGAAGGAAAAAAAGATAAAATGATTAATGAATACACAGATAAACTAATGAATGAAAGAATAAATAAATTGATGGATGAAGTAGATTGAATTATTAAAATTATGGGAAAAAAGTAATTTAGAATGCATGAATGGGTGGATAGATGGATGAATGGGTGGATAGATGGATGGATGGGTGGATAGATGGATGGATGGGTGGATAGATGGATGCGAAAGTTGATGATTCAATGTGGATTTATAGACGAAATAAAACAACCAATAAAAAGCTTTGAAGCAATTTGAATGCATATAGTGTTGGAGATTAGATGCATTAATGCATGGATGAGAATTCATGGATGAATGGAGTATGCAGGAATGAATGAGAATTGATGGATGAATGAAACATGAATGCATGAATGTTTGCATGGATGTGTTTTTGATTCATAGAAAATTTGTGAATGATGGATGGATGAATTGATTGGTAAAAAACGGTTTAAAAATATTTTTTTTGAATAAATTTTAAAAAAATCGGTGACAATAGGAGTGAAGTGAATAGATGGGTTTGAAAAATACAGATGAAAAGAGGAATAAAAATATAAAAGGAGATAGATAGATAGATAGATAGATAGATAGATAGATAGATAGATAGATAGATAGATAGATAGATAGATAGATAGATAGATAGATAGATAGATAGATAGATAGATAGATAGATAGATAGATAGATAGATAGATAGATAGATAGATAGATAGATAGATAGATAGATAGATAGATAGATAGATAGATAGATAGATAGATAGATAGATAGATAGATAGATAGATAGATAGATAGATAGATAGATAGATAGATAGATAGATAGATAGATAGATAGATAGATAGATAGATAGATAGATAGATAGATAGATAGATAGATAGATAGATAGATAGATAGATAGATAGATAGATAGATAGATAGATAGATAGATAGATAGATAGATAGATAGATAGATAGATAGATAGATAGATAGATAGATAGATAGATAGATAGATAGATAGATAGATAGATAGATAGATAGATAGATAGATAGATAGATAGATAGATAGATAGATAGATAGATAGATAGATAGATAGATAGATAGATAGATAGATAGATAGATAGATAGATAGATAGATAGATAGATAGATAGATAGATAGATAGATAGATAGATAGATAGATAGATAGATAGATAGATAGATAGATAGATAGATAGATAGATAGATAGATAGATAGATAGATAGATAGATAGATAGATAGATAGATAGATAGATAGATAGATAGATAGATAGATAGATAGATAGATAGATAGATAGATAGATAGATAGATAGATAGATAGATAGATAGATAGATAGATAGATAGATAGATAGATAGATAGATAGATAGATAGATAGATAGATAGATAGATAGATAGATAGATAGATAGATAGATAGATAGATAGATAGATAGATAGATAGATAGATAGATAGATAGATAGATAGATGATAAATTGCTAGCTTTTCTTAATGATAACTAGCCTACTTGAAAAATTTATTATTTATTCACCATGAAATTAACTTTTTGCTCGTTATTTCATCTTCAATAAAACAATCACATTAACAATAATAATAATAATAATAATAATAATAATAATAATAATAATAATAATAAAACGATGTTATTCTATATGATTGGGAAAAAAATTTCATCGCTTATTGTTATTAGCCAATGAAGCAAACGAAACTAAATTACTGGAATAATTATAATTATGAATTTTTATTCCCGCCATCACTTTGTTATGTCTTGATATCGATTATCCTAATATTATTGTTATTTAAACATTCTCCTCTGAGTCTCAATCAACTTCTGTATTCTTGCATCTTCCATTATTTATTTACTTCTGTCTCCCCACACAAACGTACGCACACATACATACACGTACATACACAAGCACACACCACTATAAAAAAAGAAATGTTTGTTACGATTTCGGAAAGTAAATGAAAACATTTATGAAAGTTCTTATGGACGTTTTTCGGATGAAGTTTGGATAGATGGGTGGATGGTTTGATTTATAAATAAATGAATGAATGGATGGATGGGTGGATAGATAGATAGATGAATAAATAACTGTATGAATAGATGGATCAATCGATGGATTAATGGATGGGTAGATGGATGAATGGGTAGATAACTAGATGTTAATTCATTCAACCTGGAATGCATGGATGGATGTGATTGAGCAGTCGTATAGGGTCAACACATGTTCACAAAAAGTATTCAATGGTTGGTAGTGGCTTGGCGTTTATTGCCTCACACGTCATACTATTTCTTCTGTGATGTCCTGATGGTGATTTGATGAAAATGAACATCGAAAATTTTTTGATTAATAATTTTATAATCTGAAATAATAATATTCGAAATTAAAAAATAATTTTCTTTGGAAATAATAGAAGCCATGTGAAGATCATTGTTGCATCAAATTTCAATTATTGAACAAACGAGGTTTTGGGATTAGAATGTGGCGTTTAATGAAAAACAAAAAAAGGTTTTTTGGCGCCATTTGATGTTGAAGCATAAAAGTGAAACGGATCCATCCATCTCAAAATACAAGCGATTTTTTGAGTTTGTTTCATTAGTTTGAAAATGTATGGATTCTATAATGATTAAAAGCATGGGAATGTTGTGAACGATCAAATAAGCATAGTTTGGCTCGATATTCTGTATTGAAATGAAGCTTTGCAAAACTTATAAGATTCACCATCAGGTATATTTTGAAGAATATATAGCCATCGTTATATTTATATTGAACTTAATTTTTTTATGATGCATTTTTTTGAAAAACTTCTCAGAGAATAAATATGAAACCAAATGGCATAATTTATATGTAAAATAATAAAAGTTATTTTAAATATAAATTATTCAAATACATGTTAATTTATGCAAAACAGCCACTTTTTGCGCCAAAATCTTTTTAGATTCATACAAAAATAGTTTCAAACTTTGTAGACAATTTATTTTGTGTTATTTTCGAGATTTTTATTAAATCAACTTTTCAATTTTGTTTAAAAGAAGATTTAAGATTTTATGACGGTAATATTGATTTTAATTATTTAAAAGATTATGATAGTTTTAGGACCTTTGAATAATGCATATTAGTCTTTCTAATTTTGTGATAACTTATGAAAATTTTTATGTTTTCAAAGTCCCATAAAACTATCTTTTTATTGAATTACTGATCAGATGAACAATGAAACTGAAAACTGAATCATAAAATTGAAGAAAAAACTGAAAAGTTATAAAAAAATTGGAAATAATAAAAACAAAAAAATAAAAATTAATAATATAAGCAAATCGCGTAAAGCCAAGAGCAAAAAGAAATCGGTGAAAAAATACTTTTTCTCCAAAAGTCTAGATGTTTGTTGGTTTGAAATGCATTTTTTTTGTTTTTGATAATCCCAAAGTTAATATTTTTTGACATTTATTTATCAATATGAGTTTCGTTTTCCATCCTTCATTAATTTTTCTCTTTTCCATTAATTTTTTTTTTAGTCTATCTGTCTATCTATTCATTCAACCATGTATTTTATTTTCTCGCTCAAAATTCAATTTTATATGAATACATAAAAAAGATAATCTATATGAAGTAGTGAATATCTCACGATTCAGAAAGTGATTTAAACATCGTATAGAAAGAATCACAAATTTACAGATTAATAATGGCTACTGAAACTCGATATAATAAAAAAAATTTGAATTTATTTTGAAAAATAATTTTCGGAAATTTTTTCAAATAATTTTATGCCTTATCAAGGGACAAGAGATGTTAATCTTGCAGCTTTTATGGCCTGCTTGTTTTATCGTCTACATTATTAGTTCTTTGCTCACTTGTTCACAGTTCTTTGTTTTTTGTTTACCGTTCTTTTTATCCATTTTTTTATGTTTAATTATTAACTTCGCACTTTAATTTATTTCTCTGTATAAGTCTTAATTTCGAGAAATAAAATAAAGAATAAGCTTATTTTTGATTGTTCTTATTTCCAAAGTGCATAATTTTTCGTGTATTATTTATGAGTTGGACATTTTAATCATGGTGAACAAATTTGCTTTTTTGCCATTTTTTAATTTTTCACATAAAAACAATTCAACTCTGAAAAATTATTTTCTTTCAGAATATAATCTTGTAATTCTTGAACTCAATACTGAGGAAAAAACGAGTCAAAAATTTTTTACATTCAAAATGAAGTCCAAACTTCCTGTCATCTTAATTAATCTTCTTCCGCTCTTATACATAGTCTTTGGTGAACACATTACGTCAACAAAGAACATAAAGATGCAGAATAAGATGGATAGCTTTAATAAAAGTATCTGGGCAGTGTTTACAAATAACGTCGAAAAAAAAAGATGTGTTTTTGAAAAAGAAAAAATAAATTTCCACAACATGACATCAGCAACGAATTATTTGGCGCTAAAATTTGAAAAATATTTTTTCAAAAAAAGCAATAACTGTAGCAATAAATTGAAAGTAAACAAAAATGAGAATAACAATAATAATACGTTTATGGATGATAAAATAGATGGAAATGTTTTTATTAAGTTGTTTCGGCCCAAGGATTTTGGTGAGAGTAGAGTATTTCATTACTCTAATGATATTAATAATAAAAGTATTGAATCATTGCAAAATGAAACAAATAAGAATAATTTGAATGTTCTTCAATATGAGAATAATAAAAATAATAAGGGTGAATATAAAGTTTATTTGACCAAATATCATGTTAATTTTGTCGAAAAATCTTTGACTGACAATGAAAATGACACTGAATATAGGGGTGAAAATAAAAGCAATAAAAAAAATAATGAAAAAATAAACCGTATAAAAAATAATATCGAAAAAAAAAAAATAAATAATAAAATTGATCGACTCAAGAAGTTCTTTTACATCAAGAATACTAATGTTTTTGCGGATGAGGAAGAGGGGGGGGGTGATGTGGAAGAAAAGAAGGAGGAAGTAGATCGAAAAATGAAAAATATCAAACATAATAATCAGAAAAGAAATAAAAAAATGAGGAAAGAACAAGAAGATTGGAAAAAAGATAAAAACGCTGAGAATAATATAGAAATGGAAGCTTTGAATATCAACGTTCAAATACAAGAATATAGATTAAAAAACGGCAATCAGAAGAAAAAAAATGACGAAAGTGGAAATAAAAAAAAAGAAGAGAAAGATAGAGGAGGAATGAAGGAAGATGAAAATGAGGGAGAAATGAAAATACCGAGCGCGATTGTTTATATGGACTCCCGAGCTAATGTATCAAAGGATGATGATGGTGGTGGTAAAGAGGGTGATGAAGATGGTGAAGAGGATGGTGATGCTCGAGATGATTTTGCTGGTGGTGGTGGAGATAATAATAATTTTGATGGTGATGATAATGATCAAAATAATTTTGAAAACAACAATAAAATGATTCTAAATATTAGAGATACTTTTGAAGATATGATTGAAGACGAGTCTGAATGGGAGAAGAATCAGAATCACAATAAAACTAAAAACACCGACAAGAATAAAAAATATACAAATAATAACATCAATAAAAAGTATTATAAGATCAATAAAAATAATAGAAGAAAAAAGCGAGAAACAGAAGACATACGAGTAGAGATGGAGGTGGAGGAAGAAAAAGAGAAGGGAACAGTAGTGGGAAACTTGAAAAATGAGCTACACACCATTCTCAACAACACAGAAACTTCGGCTCACACCGTCAGATTCCAACTTCTCAGCTATCCAATCGAACCAGGTCACCATTGTCTAAATATTGACCAATCAACGGGTCTTATTTCGACTACGATTAAGATCGACCGAGATTTCATCTGTCCTGGAGCCGTTAAATGCGTTTTGAACTACGGTGTAGCAATGCATTTGAATAGAAAAGTGGAGATTATAACTTTGTTAGTTGATGTAATTGACCTCAACGACAACACACCCACCTTTCCTGAGCCTCTTGTACACCACACCATCCCTGAGTTTGCCCACATCGACTCAAGTCTCGTCATCCCTGCAGCCTCTGACCCTGATAGTCCTTTCCTAGCTGTACAATCTTACCACCTGGTTGAGTTGGATGCTGGGATGTTGAAAGACAGTTATAGGGGTGTCTACGGGATGAGAGGTTATGGGCATGGGAGGCGTGGTGAAGGCTATAGTATGAGTCATGGTGGTAGTTATGGCGGAGAAATAGATTACGATTTTCATTGGGATAACTACATGAATAACTTTCCATACAAAAAACTCAATATCAACGACTTCAAATCTCTTGAAAAACCCTCAAAATTCATCCTAAAACCCAAGCAAACAGCAGATGGAGGCACGGATCTAAAACTCATTCTCATCGACAAACTCGACAGAGAAGAAAAAAGTTCGTACCTTCTGGCGGTTTTCGCAGTAGATGGAGGCAACCCCAGCAACACAGGTTCCACCCTCATCAACATCACCGTCATCGACGCCAATGATAACTCCCCAGTTTTCGAGAACTTCTCATACGAAATCACAACCCCTGAAAACACCCCGGTGGGAGCGTCGATTGCGAGAGTGAAAGCGTACGATAAAGACAGCGGTTTGAATGGCAAAGTAACATACAAACTGGCTGAGAATACTCTGGCAGAATTCGGGCATCTTTTCGCCATCCGACCTGAAAAAGGAGAGGTGTATTTGAAGAACAACCTGGACTACGAGACGAAGCAGGTATATCAGTTGTACATCACGGCTGCAGACCAGGGCCCAGACTCCATCTCTTCCAGGACTTCTCTCACCGTCAGAGTCGAGGACGTCAACGATCATTCACCTGAGATCAAGGTCTCTCTATTATCACTGTCTTTGATAAGTTATATTTCATTACTTTTTTTCTTTTTCCATTTATTTTTTTCTATTTTATTTTTGTTATTTTTATCATGAAAAAATAATAAAAAAAAAAACAAATTCCAAAAACTATGATTTCTCCTTCTAAGGTCAAAACGCTGACAACAGAGGTGTATTCTGTGGTGACAGAGAACTTGGAGAAAGGGGTGTTTGTGGCCCACCTCAGTGTTTCCGATGCTGACAGTGGTCCTAATGGAGAATATACGTGTCAGGTGAGTGAATGGATAGGGAGATAGATAGGTAAATGGATGAATTGATAAATAAATGGATAAATGAAGTAATTAATGGATGAATGGGTGAAAGACTGAATAAATGAATGTGCTCAAAGACTCTACATTTAATGATGTAAAAATGAATAACGATGGAAAAATAGAAAATAGTCAAATTTTGCTGAAAATTTTCAATGATGAAAATTGGCTGGAGGGAAAAATGAGTAAAAGCCCAAAGAAAATTGAATTTGTTTGAAGGAAAACGAGATTTGTATATCTGTAAGATGAATGCTAAAAAGTCGATGGGTAAGAAAAAAGGTGATAATTTTGTGAATGAATGGATGGATTGATGAGTAGATGGATGAACGGATAGATTAATGGATGGCTGGGTAGATGGATCGATGAATTTAGCAACCATATATAAGTTCTTAGAGAAATTATAGCATTTTTGTTTTACATTTTAATAACGAAAGAAACTTGAAACAGAAAAAGCGCCTAAAAAGATAATTAAAAAATTTATTTCAAAAATACAATTTAAATAGAAATAAAATTGAAATTAAAAAATATAATTGTGGGAATTGAAAAATCAAAAAAAATTTTTAATAAAAACAATAAAACAAAAAAAAGACAAAAAAATAATAATTATAACTATACTAGTAAAATGACGATACTTAAACAATAAAAACAATAATCGAGCAATAACAACAATAATAAAAGAATAATAAAAAATAACAACAATAATAAAAGAATAATAAAAAATAACAACAATAAAGACACAAATAAAAATACTTTAAAATGAGTTTGAAAGGACTTTTCGAATTTGTCTCACGTTTTGCGTCATTTTATAAGTCTTATTCAACAGTTATGACTGGCAAAAAACTTTTCTGAATTTTATTCTCCTTTTATTGCTTTGCTAGCGCTTCATTTTAATTGATTTTTGAAGTTTTTCTCTATATTTTTAAATAATTCAATGAAAATCATGCTTGTGAGTTCAGTAATGTGAGGTAATTGTGAAATCAATATCGCTGCCAATGCAAAAAATGTAATTTTTATGAAATAAAAAAAACAATTATATATCAATTATTGGCAATCAACGTAAAAATTGATAAATGGAAAAATAAGAAACAATAAAATAGGTGTATCACGGTAATAATAATTTTATCTTCATTATTTTTCTTATTCAGGTGAGCGATGACCATTTCGGCCTAGACATCTTGTACACAGAAGAAATGAAACTGGTGACTAACCGAAAGTTGGATAGAGAAGAACAAGCTATTTATGATCTTTCTATTTCTTGTCAAGACAAAGGGTTTGACCCCTTGACCTCCAGCGTGCCCTTGGAAGTGAAGGTCAATCAACGGATGTGTTTTATCGTCTGTTTAATTAATTTATAAACTTTTTTTTTGTATTTTTGTTTTAGAAATTAAATTACAGTTGTTATTCCTTATTATTGTGAATAAATTATTAATTTGAAGTTTTTATCAACCCAATTCTTGCTTTTTTTATTTTTTTTCTTTTTGCCACCAATACAAATTTTTATCGAAACACCAACCGATTTATTTCTAATTTCAAATAAGTTGAAACTTCATTAATAGAACATAAATAACGATTAAAGTTATGTAAGATCTTTGGTGATACCACGTGATCCATCTTGTTTCCGGTTGTCGTTTTCACTTTTTCCTGCCCACATCTCCATTTGTTTTTATTTATTCTGTTTCAATCTTTCTATTGTTTTGGTTATTGTTTATGTCTATATTCATAAAATTGTTATTCATTTTTAAATTCATTTTTTTTCAATTTTTATAGTGCTGACCTATCAAATAGTTTCTTTTTATTTCACAGTGTTTTTCTACAAAAGCTTATCACTATCTATATTTGAATCACTACAACAATTGAAGCAACAAATAAAGTATAAACACCACAACAACATCCCTACCACAACAACTACACGACAACCAAATCAAATAAACCACACCAAAAACACAAAATATAAAAACGTTTCATTTAACCGGAAATAAAACACCCCAATAAAATATATCTATCCAACCGGAAAGACATAATCATCCCAGATTAGTGACGTCAACGACAACTCTCCACATTTTGGCTCTGACGTCATACAGGCTTCCATCAGTGAACATCTTCTGGCTGGATCTTTCGTGGTGGCTTTGCATGCCTATGACGACGATGAAGGTGGGATGGTGGTGATGATGATGATGATTATAAAGATGGCGATGTAGTGTTGATGATGATGAGAGGGATGAGGATGATGATAATTATCATGTTTGTTCCAAATAGATTTTGAATTTTTTTCTTTGAAAGTTTTTGCAAAAATCATTGAAAAAATTTTCTTTAATGAAAGTTTAATGTCTTTTTGTCGAATGTTTTTTGTTTATTTTGCAGCTTACAATTATTGCATTGTTATTTTTATTATGATGTCATTCTTAGTTGTGATTATCTTGATTGTTTATTTTTCTTTTTTGAGAGATGAATAATTTTGTACCAAATGCAAATTAAAATTTTTTTCAAACACAGAGAATTTTGTGGAAGATAATGTTAAGAGTGAGTTACAAAACACAATACTCATTGTGGAAAAAAAATAATTTCAAACTTTTCAAAAAAAAATTGAACTCAAAAATCAAACCTTCTAGATCATTCAGAATCTGTCTACTTTTCAAACCAAAGATGCTAAATAAAAAATTCAAAAACTCATATCTATACAGGAGAAAACGCTAGAGTGGTTTACAACATTGCAGATGACAAAATAAAATCTGACGTCACCAAAATGGTGGACATCGACCCGGAAACAGGATGGATAACAACTAAAATTGAATTCGATTATGAAAATACTGAAAAATTAAGTTTCAAAGTAGTGGCCACCGACAACGGCACGCCTCGAAAGTCGGGTCACGTGATGGTCAAGGTCACAGTGGTGGATGAAGTGGAAGTATTTCCGGTTTTTGAACAGCAAGAATATGTCTTCAAAATCTATGAGATGGCACCGTCTGGTGGGTTGAGAGTGGTGATGGTGGGTGGTTGATGGGGTGAGGTTTGAAGATTTTAATTATGAACCATTGGAAACATTAAATTTGAATATTTTTGTTGATTTTTCTAAATAAATTTCAACCTTGAGCGTTATTATTTTTTCTGTTATTGTTATTATTATTTCTATTATTTTTTATTATTTCTTTATTTTGCTAAACTAGTATTTGTGTTTGAATCGCTAAAATATTTAAAAGTTTGTAAATGCCGTTTTTATTTTTTTTAAATTTTTTTTTAATTTTTAAAGCATCGCGTGCAGCATTGATAAACTTAAGACAAAACTTCAATAATATTATAACATTTTCAACCATATTATTATTATTTATTGTTATTTTATTATCCATTATGCTTATTATCACTTTTTAACTTTAATTGTCTTAGGATTTGTAATTGTTATTATTAGTTGTGTGAGTCACCAAGGTTTATTTGATGAATTTATAACCATGATTTCAAAAACAAATATTTATTTAATTATGTAATTGTGATGAATAAATTATGAGGTACAATAACTTCAACACGGTTTTAATATTATTTAATATTATGCACATAATAAAATATTATGACTGTTCACAGGTACGTTCGTGGGACGAGTGTTTGCCAAAGAAAAACATGACAATCATAAAAAGAATGATAATAAAGGGAATAATACAAACAGTTCCAACATGGATGATGTAAATATTAACAGGATTGTTTACAAAATTAAAGATGAGAATTTTAAATTTTCGTCATTACGTCACTTATCATCATCGTCATCCTCATCATTATCTTCTTCGTCCTCTTCTTTCACCTCCAACTATAAAAGTCTCGACGCAAAATTTATCGATGTTAAAAAAAATTACGATTTGAAATTTTATTCACCATATGGAAAGAGAAAAAATCAGAAAATGAAAAGGCATTCAAATAAAAAAAATGAATTTTATATAAAACGTAATATTCCATTGATGATAAAAACGAATAATTCTAATGATATAAAAACATATAATCATAAAGACGATAGAAAAAAAAATTTAAATGAAGAAAACAACAAAAATAATAAAAATAAAAATCATAAACATAAGAAAAATAATAAAAGCATTATAAGAATCAAAAAAATAAAAAAAAAATGGGGAAAAAATGTTCGAGCATCATCAAAATGCCGGTTAAAAAAGCAAAAAGTCAACAAGAATCACCATGACAACCAACACAGACACAACAAGCGCAACGTCAAAACCAGCAACATAAATAAGTTTAAAAATAATAATAATAATCATAAAAATAACATTATGAACCACAAAAATAATAATAATAATAATCATAAAAATGGTATCAATCATAGAAATAACGAAAATAACTATAAAAAAAGAAATGATTTTCACAACAAAAAAAATAACCACCACAAAAACAGCATAAATACCAACAAAAATATCTACAAAACCAAAAACAAAAGCCACAAGAACCTTAAAAGCAACAACAAGAAACGCAACAACCCTAGCATCAACGCCATCTTACCGCACCACCACCTCTCAAACCCGACCGGGCTGTCTCCCACTTCTCTTTTCGACGTAGACCCAAAAGATGGCTCGATTCACACTAGGGTGCCATTAGACAGAGAAACACAACAATCGTTCGAGTTCACCATTATTTCCTTCTCACTACCCTCTACTATTCCTCTACGTCCAGATTTCCATTTTATTAAGAATAAAAAAACAAATGATTATGTTAATAATCATATAAAAAACATTTATGTGAAAAACAAAAACAACTTATATCACAACAACACACACCACAACAACACACACCACAAGAACACCCATCCCTCCACCAACAGCTACAGCCATCTCAAAAACATCTTGACCAACTTCAGTCCTTTGTCCGCCATGACAGCCGTGACTCACGTGGCGGTTCAACTAATCGACATCAACGATAACAAACCTTACTTTCTATTTCCAGTCCCTTCCAATGACACAGTGCTCGTATCGAGTTACACAACTTCCGGCCACGTGGTGGCACGCTTATGGGCCCAAGACGCCGACGAAGGCCGCAATGCACAGCTCTCCTACTTCCTGTTATCTTTTTCCGCTTTACATCACAACGGAATACACGACAGAGAAGCCGCAAAGAAAAGAAGACAAAATTTTGAGTTGAACAACCACAACGGGGAATTAAAGATGGCGGGAGATCTAACAGAAGTAGTTAGAGAGGCTTGGGTGATGGAGGTGGTGGTGGTGGATGGAGGAGGCTTGAAAGACACAGGAAGATTGAAACTATTAATCTCCCAATCGATCCCCTTCGAACCCTCCCCATACGGTCTTCTGGCTTCAGAGGAAACCGTGGTAGTGTTATCCTTCACACTAGCCCTCATCATCATCGCTATCATCGTCATCATTATTCTCATTTGTGTCATGAGAAAAGGGAGTGGGGCGAGAGGAGAATGGACCAATGGGGCGTTAGTTGATGAGCATGGGTGGTCTGCAGGGAACCACGTGGTAGGGTCATGTGATCAAGTTGTGGGAAGCTTTTCTTCTTCCGTTATCACTTCGAAGAATAATATTTACGACAACCACACTTATAATAACAACACATATAACAACAACTACGGTAATAACAACAATAAAAATAACTATAACAATAATAATAATAACAACAATAATAATAACCATAACAATAATAATAACTATCACACAAATGAATGGAAAAGTAAGAAAAAGTTGAGAAGCCTATTTTTGAATTGTTGCACACAACACAAACAACTGAGAAGTAATAACAATAATAATAAATAACCATCTTTTTATTGTTTCGATTGTTTTTTTTGTTCATTTATTAACAATTTTTTTTAATACTAATAATAAATACTGATAATTATAATTTCATAAATATAAGAATGGATATAATAATGAAAATGTATCAAAAAAAATTATAATACTTCAAATAAAAGGAATTTTTAATATATTTATTGAGAATCGGAAGCTATCATTTTCGATGTATTAAAAATTCCTCTTATTTGATGTTTTTCGTTACAAAATATAGAAGAAAAATACATACGATGTCTCTGAAAAGTTACAATACTTCATATTATGATTTCGTTTAATATTTCGTGGGTGCTTTGTAAATTTGAAAACTTACAAGCTTCAAAACAAAAATGTTTTGTCAAAATTTTGTTTTTATTATTCTATTTTTTCATGAATTTTTTCACTATTATTTCTTTATTTTTATAAATGTCAGTTGTATATTGATGTTGTAGTAACCACTTTTCTTGCCAGGAAATAACAATAAAAAGAAATATTTTTTATGAATTCCTTAAATAAAATTATTCTTATTTATATTGTTCAACAATTATTTTTCAATTTCAGCTTTTATAACTTTGAAAGATATTAATTTTTCACTAAACTATTTTTTTTATTATTATTCCCCAATTCCATTAATATATTTTCCTTCGAAGAGAAATCTTTTTTATCCGATCATTCAACAGCCATTTTTTCATCATTGTTCAATTGTGTTTTTCATACATTATTCATAAACGAATGAATTTATTGCCCTCGTACCAATTGTTCCTTTTTAAGTTCTTTCCAAAACTTCCGATTCCGAATAAAAATTTAAAAATTTAATTACTTTCAAGCAACAAAAAAAAACTGAAAGGGTAGATGATGATGATAATGATGTTGGTGATGATGATGATGTTGGTGGTGGTAATGATGATGATGATGATGATGATGAGAATGATGATGATGTTGGTGATGATAAGGATGATGATGATGGGAATGATGATGATGTTGGTGATGATAAGGATGATGATGATGATGATGATGATGATGATGATGAGAAAAATGATGGTAATGATGATAATGATAAACCTACAAATTGCAAACTAAAGCCAAATCAATAAAGCTACCAAAAACTATGTATAAAATCAATCCACTTCCGGAACCTAAAACACTAAATGTGTTTTTAAAAATTGCTGCTCATTGTTTGTGATAAAAATTGTGTTAGTTAACAATTCAAATTTTTCAAAATTTTTATTTCTATTTATAAACTATTGATTTTTGTTTGATATTTCATTATGAAGATTAACATGAATTATAATTTCTTAGTCATGATTTGGATGGATTCTAATCACAATAATATTTTCATTTGTTGTATTATCATGGCCAAAAGAAAAAACCGTGATTTTTAATTTTTTTTAAAGAAAAAACGCTTACCGGAAAAAACAGTGAAAATATATTCAAAATAAATAACGATCAAACTCAAAAAAAACAAAACTAAAAAAATTTTTTTTAAATCTAAAAAAAACTGATCGATCCAAGAACTGGTTGTTCAAATCAGAAAAGATATTTTAATTTCAAATGCGGCCTGAAACACAACAAAGCAGGCCCTGCTTTACATCAACTGACTCAGAAACTTCTGTTGTTTTTAATATGCTATTTGTATATGACATTCGGCTTGTAAGTAGGATTGTTAAAAAAATTTCATTATTGTTTTATTTTCTTTTTTCATGATTTTAATTAATAATATTCATATTTTTCTCAGAAATTCAATCATGAAATATTGAATGATTAAAAGTGAAAAAATAAATTTAAAAAATGTGACAACTTCTGTGATTATTTATATTATTTTCTCATTTTGAAATGCTATTGCTACAATTGTTTTTTTTCTCGAGAAATAAATTATATTTGAAAAGCTTTTATAAAGCAAAATCAAATTATCGATGTACCGCTCAAAAAATTTATTTCAAAATTTGAGAAAAAACTGAAAAGATTGATATAAACATATTATTATTCGAACCCATTTCAATAAAATAAAGTAATTTTTTACAGCAGCAGAAAAAGCTGAGAATTCTTTTAATAATAACAAAAATATTTATAGGAATGATAAAAAAATAATAAGTGTAATAAAAAAACAATGATAATGATGGAGAAAAAAAAAGATTCAAAAAAAACAAAAAAAAACAAAAAAACAATAGATATGACTCACAAAAAAGTCCTTTTGCCTCTTCCAGTGGTCGGTATGTATCGACAAAATCTACATGATAATTATTTAATTTATTGTCCCATAATAAAAAATTATTCCAAATTTTTATTCTTCATAATATTAAACATAAGTTTTCATATGTGATAAATAATATTTTATTATGAAAGATTTTTATATTTTAAACCTTCAAAAGTTTTCCTTAAGCACATCACAAAGAATAAATTATATTATCGTCTATGTAGTGGTATTAGTAGTAGTAGTGGCAGTAGTAGTAGCAGTAATAGTGGTAGTAATAGTAGTAGTATTGGTAGTAGTAGTAGTAGCAGTAGTAGTGGTAGTAATAGTAGCAGTAGTAGTGGTAGTAATAGTAGCTATATTGATATAAATACTAGTTAGTATTATAAGTAATGCTGGCACTTGTTCTAGTTATAACATTAGCAACAGTTTTTTAAGAAAAAAAAACATGACTAACCCGTCTTAATCACAGACCTTGCATCCATTTATAATGACGTCACTTTAAAAAGTTTGGAAGCAAAGATAATAAATAGTCTAGCACGTCTAACTTCCTTTTCCGGCTCATCTTTAGTCGCCATTACTCAACGCTTGATGGAGGCTTGATGTGTTTCCGGTGGCATGATTGATGTTGTGTTGTTGTTGAGTTTCGAAATTTTTTTGATGTATTTTGTTGTTGTAGTGGGTTAATGTTGCTTTGTGTAATAGAACAGTAGTTATCTTGAAAGGTGAACTGGAGTGTTGAATTCGAGTACTTACCGATAAAAGAGTTGAAGTCATTCATATGATATCTTTGCATGGATTCATTGTGGTTTAAGGTCTCACGGGTACTCATGGAGAAACACACGCTTTGAAAAGGTTAGTTGGGTCAGTGTTGTAGTTTAACCCTCTTTCAGAATTGATTAAAAATTAATTCAATAAAAAATTGTAATTACTCACTGCCATCTTTTCTTCACACCTCAAAAACTTCGAAGCCAAAAATATGCCATTTTATCCGCATAAAATTATGCGTTTATAGATCTATGCTCAAGTCATCATTGCGTTTATTATTCTTTGCTTGTCGATTTAGTGTTCATTTGTTTGAGGTTTTATCTGTATTTTATCTATGCTTCTGAGCTATTAAAAACTCGAACAATCAAAATAAAAACAAAAAAACACATGAACAAATAAATAATAATATTAATAAAAATGAAAATCATATAAAATATATAATAATAAATTTTATAAAACTGCTAAGAAGAGTGAAAAGTGAAGCAACTTCAATGTGCTAATTTTCTTCATAATTATTTTTAAACATATAATATAACAAAGATATCCATATTTCTAATAATATTTATGTCTCTAATATCATTTAACCCTATTATTGCCATATATTTGTGATTGAAGTATATAAATTTTTATAATTATAGAAATGAAATAAGATACAAATTTTAGTTCTCTTTTCAAAAAAATTTAAGTAAAAATTAATTAGTTAAAGAAAATATTAATAAATATAATTATTCGAAAATAATATTTTCACAAAAAATAAATAAAAAAAAAACAATGAAATACAACATTTATTACTCCGCATCATTCTTCATTTATCACGGGTTTAGCACATCTCCATTTTCGTTTAAGTTCACTTTTCAGAGAAGCATTTGCATTATCTCATCTGTTTATCCATTTCTTTCTTGTTGTGTCCTGGTTTTTGTGCATTTTTATCAAACTCGCCTTTTTTTCTCAACACTTTTTCTTCATCAAACTTTTCTTTTTTTTTTTTTATTTCTCTTTTTTGTTCATCTGTTCATCACATTGTTTTGATTATCATCTCAACTGTTCTTCTTGTCACTTTCATCTTCTGCTTCATCATCTTCTTTCGTCATTTTTTTCTTTATCATTATTCATCTCTTCATTTTTCATCATCATCATCATTACAACCGCAATCTGGCCATCATCACCACCAGCGTTTTTTTGAGTTATTACAATCCTTTTTATAAAGTATAAAACATCCATGTGAAACAGAGAAAAAATAAATAATGAACAATGAAAAGAAACGATCAAAAATTCGAATAGTCAAATGTCATGAGGCCTGATAAAATTTTTAACTTAAATATATAAAATTTAATGAACTTTAAAACTAATAAAGAATTCAAAAAGTGGAATTAATTCAAACGTTTCAAAATGAACAAAGATATTGAGGTGTGTGAAAGTGGATTAGGTTCTGATTGATGTTTCCAGAGTCTTTGTTTACCCATTCATTATTTTTCATTAAATTCTTTTGATTGGCAGTTGAAAACCTCTTATCATTGATATTTTTATTCCAGGCCTTTTTTGCCTTCATTTCGTTTTTTATTCTTACATTTTATTTATTATTACAAAAAAATTTCTCAAAGAAAAATTTTCGAATTTTTTTTCATTTGCATTCGATGCATTTCAATATATGAAAAAACATCAAAAATAAAACAAAAAAAAAATACAGAAAAAAATAATGTAAAACAACGAAAAAACAATATAACAGTTTTTAACACAAAACAACTCAGTTTCCAGCAACAAATATTTCTACTATTAAAATTATTAAATACAACACAAAAACATAAATAAAAATAGAAAAACAAAAATCCAACACTGATAAAAAACAACAATAAAAAATTAAAAACAAAAAAAAAACAGAGACAAGCAGAAGAATAACAACCACATTAATCAGAAGATGATACAAAAGAACCCTCAATCAATTCGCCCCCTTCTCCTCCTCACTTATTTCATTGCAGTTTGATATTCAAATGATATTTCGTGATCTTTTAATGGGTTGAATGGTTGTGGTTTATGTTGAATTTTTGCTTATTTATCAAATATTTCGAATAAAAATTGTTTTTTCATTTTTTAAAAGTAATATTTAATTTTAAAATGATTGATTTATTTCCTTTGATGAATTTTTAGCAATTTTCATCTCAAAAAAAATTGTTGTTGAACGTTTCAGCGTCGATAAAACCCACAAAAAACATCAAAATTTAGACAAATTTGTTAATAAATAAATAAAAAATATTAATATAAAATTATTAAAATGAAAATTTTCAGTGAAAAATGGTTTTACGATTCTTTTTGACAAGCTTCTATGTGATTTTGCGAAACTTTTTCAATTGAAAAATTTTGTTTAAAATCCTTGAAAGAGAAGATTAAATTTTGTCAAAAACTGCCATATTGGACAATTAAGTTTTATCTTTTAATTTAAAAAATAATTAGAAGGACTGCCCAAAGTGAAAGAGTATAATAAATTTATATTTTGCTTACAAGATTGAAAAAAGATTTGCACTTTTCATTCATCCAACATTCATCCATCTATCGGTTCATCAATTCAATCATGAACTCATCCATCCATCCACTTATTCATGCATCAATTCGATCGTCAACCCATCCATCGATTCATTTATTTATCCATCCATTTATTCAGCCCACAATTCACCTATCAATTTTGCATGGCTTCAAATAATCCATTTTTTAATGATCCTACGTCCACCCGTCCAAACATCCATACGCCACATCACACGTGCATTCATTTTATATACAATTCATTTATTCGTTCATACAATCAAGTGCTTATATCCATTCGTTCATTCATCTGCAGACTAATGAACCCTTCATTTACTCATCCATCTATTCATACAAATTATTATACAGCTAACCCTTTATCCATCTACTTTTCCAACCATCCATCCATTTACCTATCTATCCACTCAGTTATCCACCTACTCACTCATTTCATTCACCCACCCACCCATCTCACCCACCCACAAGCACTAAAGAGACCCATAAAGTGAACGACGGCTTCCCTGGGTGCTTTCTTCTTATTATTTTTATTTATTTCATTCTTTTTTTTAGTTCCCTAATTTCAATATAAAAAATAAGATTCATTAATATATATCGTTTTATACTTATCAAAATAATTATTATTTTATTATTTCTATTTTTCTTATTTTTATTATTATTATTATTGATATTTTTCGTTGAAATTTTTTTGCTGAAGACCCTGAATTTATTGGAACACTGCTGATGGCGAGAAAAGTCAATGAGAAATGACAAAATAAAAGTAAACAACAATAATAGCAACAATAATATTCTATTGATAAAAAATTATTATGAATAGCATAAGACAGATAATGACATAGAATATTATCAATAGTAATAACATAAGCACAGTATTAATGGGCATGATTAAAAAGTTATAAAAATTTTTTTTAAAGTGAGGCCAGTAATATGAGTATAAATCAATTGTTGGAACGTTTGAGATAGAACAAAGAAACCAGCCGCCACTTTTAAAGATGGCATTATTTCCAAAATCTTGATGTATCAGGGGATTAAATACGATTTTTAACAAAGTACTAATTTTCGTTGTTAGTAACTTTAATTAAGAACAAATATTTTGAACGTTTTATTGTTTAGAAATTACGAAATAAGTAGAAAAAAATAATTAAAAGGAAATAATTTAGAACAAAAAATAATTAAAAAGGGATAGATTTCACGAGATAATCCTAGCGCAGACATGCATCAATGCCTTTCAAAAATACATTTATTTGAATGTCAAAACTCAACAAATTAATTCTCTATTTTTTATATTTCAAAAAAATTTATTTTCTATTTAATTTCGATATTGAATTAACTTGAAAAAGTTTTCTCTTATTTATTTCTTTTTCAATCATGATCTTTTTTCAAATCAAGAAATCAAAAAATGTTCGCCCATCCCTGAAAGCCATCAAAAAAATGGCGGCATTGACTTTCGAGAGTTTCGACATGCGCAGAAGCGCGAAATTTGGTCACATGACCCCGCCATATTGGTATGACGTCATCTCTTTTTCTGCCAATCCAATGCGTACGATTTTATTATGGCTTTTGTTGGAAGTCGGAATTGAGGTTACTTTTAAAAATTAAAATTTTTAGCCACAGAAAATTTGCGATCAGTTTTAATTTTGAATTTTTTAAGTTTCTAAAGTTGGATTTATTTGTTTCATTAAGATTTTTGAAATTGAAAAAGTTTAGAAAATACAATGGCGTTCAAAATAAATAAGTTATTGTGGAGTTCAATACGATGTGAGCGTCAGAGCAACCATAGCGCAATTATGCCTCTCAAATTTTCGCCTTTTAAATCATCGACGGCGTGTAAAATATTTTAAAATGAGTTTGGTCTGCATTAGTTGAGTTATGGAATCAGTTAAAAGTTTGGACGCTTCGTAACACAATTATTCTTCTTCTATTGCGCTCGTTTCTGAAATCCCAAGATGAATTCATTTACTTCAAACAATATGACGAAAAGTTGTGATTAGACGAGGCATTAAGCCTCCCGAATCTTCCGCGCTAACCTAACTAATACTGACTTTTAAATAACGCCATTAAACTTTCTGCATAGACAAAGAAGCGACTTAAGTTTGATTTTTATATCTTTGGTCGATAATACATCGGCATTATTTCGATTTCCTTGACGCTTTATCGTTTATTTGTTCACGCACTTGTGTTTAGTTCAAGAGAATATAATTCGCCCTTCTATTCATCTCCTTTTATCTCATTTGCCTTTATCCTACCGCGCAAATCCATCCATTTGCCCTACAAACCTTCATCTACACAGTCATCTAATCGCATAACCACCCATCTATCCAATTTCATATCAATAAATCTACCCATTCATCTACCGCACATCCGTCTTCCTACCATCCCACTGGTTTCTCAATCCACCCTGGTATTCATTTATTCACCGCTCTATCAATCCCCTTCCGCATTAATCATGCTTTCATCCATCCCAAATTCAACACATCCATTCATCAACTCATTTTTTCATTGATCTACCACTTTTTCGTCCACCCATTCACTTATTTCCTTAAATTCAAAATTTCATTCTCATTTAACTCATCTATTAGTTTTTCCGATACATCTTTTTCACTTCGTCGTCAATTACTCTCTCATCACAAAGCCATTCATCTCACTTCAAAGTTATTTTATTATTTCTAGCTAACATTATTATTCTGAATTCAAATTTAAAAACTTTTCAAATCTCAATTTCTCAAGCATACACGAAATAAAGGCTTATCTTAATCAATAGCTACCTCATATGGGCTAGCCAAAGCTGAAAGCATTCTCTATTCATCTGTACATCCTCAAGCCAAGCACCTTTCAGGCAGATTGAAAACATCAACTCAATATCAATTTCATCAGCGCCGCAAATTACTCAGTCGGTAATTCGTTTTAATGCAAAAAAAAACTTCAGTCTCGTTTGACATTATATAAATCTTTTTAAAACTTCGCATTGCAATTTAGTAATGGGCGCAGGTATGGTGTCTTGCTTGCATATGACTGTCATATTTAAGCACTTCTATGTATTTACATCATCTTCTTATCAATATTATTATTCTCAGAAAATTGTTAGTTATATCTAATATAATTCATTGTGATTTTTTTACTTATTGAGATTCATTTCATTTTTTTTCAAGATATTCCAAGATCTTTAATTATAACTATGATTTCAGATTACTACTAGTCATTATGGAAATAATTATATTATTGTTTGAATATTAATAAATAATGATTGATTAGTAAAGTTGCTAGAGTGCAAAAAAAATGCAGGAAGATGATGTTGAATGAAAATTAATATAGGAAAAAGTGTAAAATAAAAAGTAAAGCTTGATTAGAGCAAGGAAATGAAAGCTTAAATGAAAGCAGAAAGATTAACATGGAAAAAGGATATTAGCAAAAGTGAAAATAATAAGTGAATTTCAAGAAAAAAATAGTGAAGAATGTCATGGGAAAAGAGGATAAGCTATTGATGATAAAAATAATAGTACATAGTGTTATGAATAATAAAATAATAATAGAAATTTTATGAATAATAAAAGAGATGAAACAAGAAAGCATATAAAATTGAACGCTTAAAAGAGGAATCGAATAAAGATGAAAACAGCTAAAGAGGTGCGATTAATGACCACACACAGAGAGAATTAAGTTTGAAAAAATATATTTTTCTGAATAATTTCCAGGAAAAAATATTTTATGAATAAAAAGAAGCAATAAATATATGAATAAAGCGTTCATAAAGGTTAAAAGTAAACAGGAAAAGATTCCATTAATAATTCATACCCAGCAAACTTTAATATCTCGCCACATAGATTCCTTTCCACGTATAAAGTCCACAAAAAAAACACTTTAAATCTGCTGAGACCCAAATGGCGGGCGGTTTTATGAAAACCTAATATAACACATCCATACATAAAAAGACTTTTGAAGAAAAAAAATTAAATCTTCATGAATGGCTCCTTATAATTAAAATACATGGTGTTTTTAGGCGTAGTGACGTTTGTTACTATTCCTCGAGTTATTATTCAGCATTTTTAAACTCATATCTTCGAAATAAAATTTCATTTATTTTTAAAACTGAAAGCTAAAAAATTTCTTTTATACTGCAATAAATAGACATCGTGGCGAAAATCACAGGCGAAAAAAGATTTTCAAACAAAGTAAACATTATTATAGATAAATAAACAAATATATACAATATGAGGCACATAAACACAGAGATTTGTATCAAATTTTGTGCCTACAACATCAAAGGCGTTTGAGAAACGTTCGAGTATTCGTGCATACAAGACGCTATAGTAGTAGTACCGGTAGCAGACCTGGTGATGGTAGAAGTGTAGCCGTAGTAGTAATAGTATTTCAGCTGCAGTAGTAGTAATATTATATTAGCTGCAGTAGTAGCGGTAGTAGGATTTTAACTGCGGTAGTAGCACTAGTAGTAGTAGTAGTATTTTAGCCGCAGTAGTAATCATTGTAAATGTGCGAATAGTAGTATTGTGAATATATTTTTTGGCAGTCAAAATATTTTTTTGATAATACTAACAGTAGCAGTAGCAAATATCAATAGTAATAAAAATCGCATAAAAAAATGCACGAAAACAGCATCAGTAGTATTATCAAGCTAAGTACAATTGGTACTCACACTAAATACATGAAAGCACACAAAAACACAGAAGGGCGAATCACGAAGCCATCTTATTAAGCACCTCACCAACAGAGGCGACGTATGAAGGAAAATCCATGTCACACATACATAAACTTATCACATCCCTTATATAACATTCATCTTCGTCGTCATCCTCCTCGCATAACTCAATCACATTATTATTTTTATTTTTATTCTTTTTATCATTATTATTATTCCTCGGCAGCTTGACAAATTTGGTGTTTTGATATGCCAAAGGCAACTGCTCAATCGTCTGCTTATAGCTAGTATTTTTATGATTACTATTATTATTGTTATTTTGCATATTATTGTTATCATTATTATTATTATTGTTGTTGCTTTCGTTGGGCATGAACGATTGTGAATGCAGAAGCATCTGTAGAAGAAACATTACGTTACAAAAGGAAGAATATAAAAGATGCAGATAAGGAAGATTAAATAGGAAAGATCACAAATTGTCAAAGCTTCATTATTATCATTACCATCGTTGTTCCCTATGTTATCATTGATTACATATTTTATATTTATTTTCCTATTATTAATATTACTATTGTTATAGTTATATCAATATTTTTGCTTATGTTTTTTATACAACAAATTGGTCAGATGCGATAGCAATGTTTTGAACTTCAAGTGCGCAATGTGGTGATGAACTATAAAAAATATTTATATGATAAATATGAGGGAAGACTTATTTAGACATGAATAATATTTCAATATAAGGAATAAGGTTAATAAAAAATTATGTAAATGTACAAACAATATTTCAAAACTGAAATATATTCAACAAATTAAAATCGCATTAATCATAATCAAAAATTGAAAAATAATTCTAAAAAAATAAAAATTAGATTGATTATCATTGAATAGTTGTACTAACATATAATAATAATAAAAAAAAATGAAACAAAACAAATAAGAAAGACATAGCAACCCGAGAAAGATAAGATATGGGTAGGGGATTTTGAGAGTCTATCGGTTTGAAAGAAGGCGCCTTCTGTTATTATTTTTATTATTTTGTTTATTTTCGCAGTAAATAGTGGTATCCTTAATATTTTTATTATCACGGTTTCTATCCTCAAGATTATTATTTTGTTGTTATCGATTACTATTATTCCTCTTATTATATCCCTTTATTTACTTTAAACATTTCTAGCGCGTATTTCCGGCATTCAGAAACGCATGCGTGCATTGAGGCAACCTCAATCATGTGGAAACTTCCATCAATATTCATTCCTCCTTCCAGACTCTCTTCCATCCACCCATCCATCAAGCAGTATAAAGACTTCTTTCATCCATCTATTATTTCGTTTGATTTTTTTCGAATTATTTTATACGGCCGTTTAAATAAGGGTCAAATACTGTGGTTATGAGGGTGCACGAAGTCATTGCTAAGTTAACTATCGTGAATTTATGCTGTCACTATCAACCTCTTGTGAGCCTCACAATTAGCCCATTCTAATTCACGGCAACACTACACTCAATCAAATAACACCAACCTCAGCACTGCTGGAATGAGCTTTGATGGGAACATAGGAAGACAAGATCCTACACACATCAAGGCAGATTTGTGAGGCGTTTGATTCAAGCGTATCATTGAATTTCACGCGGAATTTTATCATGTGAGCCTGTAAAATTGAATGATAGTGTTTATAACCTGTAAAATTAAATTTAAGTGTTTAAAATACAACTGATATTGTTTATATCATCCTTGATACAACTATTAATACAATCTATATCACTGTTGCTAAAAAAACTATTACTACTATCACTACTACAACGACTGATATTACTTCTATAACAACTAATAAAAAATAAAAACAATAGGGGAGAACGCCCACCATTTGGGTTGGAAGATTCGTATATATATAAATTGAAGTGCTGCCATGAAATATATTTTTGATTAGTTTTTATTTTGAAAAAAAAAAATTTTTGAAAAATACCCTTTTTAGAGTAACAAGGGTGTGTTTTAAATAATACATAAGGATGCTGGTGGAGTGAATTAATTTGCACTTTTTAATACAGTCAGCTTTAAACTTTGAAATATGATAATTAAATAATATTAATAAATTATTTTTACTACATTTACCGATAAATTCAATTTTAAAATCATTTTACTGAATTTTTAATAAAGCTTCTTTTGATGAATATTTTAAAGAAATAAAATTTTTTTAATTAAAAACTACACTGATGCAATTGCTTTTATATGTTTTTTACATACATTATAACACTTTTAATGGCTTTTTGCCAATTTTATGGCCATTTTTTTACTTGAGACAATACACCAATTTGTCAATTTGTCAAATTTAATTAAACAAAGTTAATAACTTCTTGCGATTTAGCATGGAATTGCATGTTTTCAGCGTGGTACACCACTTGAATTCTATCTTCCCCACCCAACATCAAAATGTCCTCCTATTTATTTTTATTCAAAAAACACATATTTACATCTGAATGTGCTCGTGAAATAGATTGGTCAAATGGAGTTTTATTTGGACACAGGTGCTGCTCAAGTAAATTTTTCATTATAAAGTAATTGTAAATTATGGCAATTTGACCTCTAAAAACTCACTTGTATCACTTCGTCGCAGCTTATCACGAGGTGGTGCGTGTTATAAAGTGTCATCGCTATGTTTTTGTCATGGCCAACAATTTCCTGTAAATTACGTTTATGAAAATGTCTTTTTGAAATGCAAAAATATTCAAACTTGTAATTCTCGTTTTTCGGATGAATCTATCTTCCATCTCGCGAATTTTCGCAATTTATGATGAAAAATTATAAGAGCAGGCATCGTAAATATCGTCTGCTAAAAAGTGATGGGCGATTTA
>OZ038325.1:8816282-9038782 GCA_964035795.1 Pterobdella sp. o SKG-2022 | reverse complement strand
GTTTGATTATCTCTCTACTTAATCACCATCACTCGCCCCCCATACCACCAACCTGTCTCCGACAGCTTTTCAGAGACACCCCAACCTTCTCTGACACTTCATCCAATGATCCTCTCAGCCTGGTTGACAACTTTTTGCCCACAATCTCCCTTGCTACCACTGAGTCAATTCTGTAGTATCTGAAAGTGTTGAAGTAATTATAATAGTTGTTTTTATTATTAGTTTTGTAATTAATTGAAAATCATTAAGTTGACCTGTTGAAGTTATAAGTTAATGCAGTTTAAAATCATATTCAAGATTAAAAACCTACATCCTTATCAACAACATTAACCACCACATAATCATTACTCACTTTTCAATAAGCATGTTTTGAACTTCAGGAGTGAGTTGAAACTCAAGTTGATAGGTGAGTTGTAATGGAGATTTGAGATACCCTTCAATTATCTGGAATGTTCTGAACTGGTCTGCCACTTCACTCAACAACATTTCAAATGTTGCTCCATATAACAATAGACATCCCTTTTTTTGTTGCAGTTTCGCTGCTGTTGTTACTAGAATGGTGTGGTTAAATGGTGGTGTGGTAATTTCAACGGGTAATACTGATAGTTATAAAATATCAAATATATTGCGTGTATATAAACTCATGATAAGTTAAATTATTAATTTTTTCAATTTATTATAATTTGAAACTATATGATGCACATTATTAAGAGACCTTCTTTTTGGAAGTTAATTTGAATAACAACAATTTACTCACCCGAAAATCCATCCAACCATAATTGATAAACGTCAAAGTCTATTAAAGTCTCATTTCCAACGAAAATATCCAATAAAGTTGTCATTTTAGTTTATGTTGAATTTGCTTTTAGCGTTTAAAATCTATTTAAAAATCCTAGCGCTTAATTTTATAAATAATTTAAAACATTAGTTTTTTGTTAAAAGCCACAATTTCTGTACTTTACATTATTTTGTTAAGCACATTCATCAAAAATTGAAATTGAATTTAATTAATTTTTATTTTAATTATGATTGTGTGTAAGTTTTTAGATTAATAAGTGAACATCAACACATAGCCACACTTGATTGGTGAAAAATAAAAAAAATTCATGTTTTGAAAATTCAAATCACGTTTCAATCTCTGTTACTGCCATTTTTGTCTGATAATACTTAAACTGCTATCAAAGTGTATAATTATCACATATACCATTCAAAACTTCCTTAAATTCACTATCAAAACCTTATCAAAAAACTTGAAACCCCCCAAAACAACCAAAACCTCTATCCATCTCATTCATCCCATCTCCCCTCTCCCAACATTAATGTCAATCAGTATTTAACAGCAATGAGACTCCTTGGAGAACCCAGTGTGATGGGTGCTGCTGACTGCGTAACTCAGCTTCAAACACCCATCCATGTCCCATGGCATTTCTCCTGTTTGACGTTACATAAACTGGTGCTTTGAAGATGTTCTGTGAGGGGGAAGTTATGAAGGGATAATGGATGGATGAGTTATAGAGGACAAAAAATTGGGTTTTTATACCAAAAATGAATGGATAAATAGATATTAGTTAATGAATAGAGAGATGATAAGATGAGTTGATGGTTAATTTGTAGATGGATTTCAGATCAAAAGTTGTAACCTGGTTTTGAGCCCGGTTTGTTTCTACTGGAAGCACCTTGAGTTTGAAAAGATCGGTCATAAGTGTTTGATACCACAAGCATATAATATTACATTTGAACACTTCCACAACTGAACTATAAACCTTTATAAAACAAGCCAAACCTTAATTAGAGGTAATGCTTCAATAAGCTTCTGTGGCTTTTGCTTCTTAAGACAACCTTCCTCTCCGTCCCAGCTTGCCCCTTCCAAATACAGACCGTGGATGTAACAGCCTGTTGGTGTTGGTGAAATGGTTTGATTGGTTGAAGGTCATGTTAAGATTCATTTAAATGATTATGATTGGTTGGTTTTGATGGTTTTATTTTAGTTTAGTTATACCTTTTTATGAACTGATTAATTATTTTCAGATTAAAAAATATAAATTTTTCAATTAATATAAAAAAAAGTCACCATATTGTAGAGGTTCAGTGACGTCACTAGCATGGCGAATCTTGCAGACAGAAGTGGACAAGGTGGATCGATCTAAGGGCCAGTGTTTGAGACGGCAAGTGGCCTGAAGATTCGTCAATAAGATGAAATCAATTAAGGATGAAACCTTCAAATAACAAGAATAACACATAAAAAACAAACAAAAACAAAAAATAGATAAAAAAACAGGAATAAGGCATAATAAAACAAACAAGAAAATAAAACAAAAAGAAATCAAACATAAAAATACAAGAAAATTATAAGTTATTCATGAAATATAAAAAACATCTAAAAATAGTCACACCTGCATTAGAGCAGTGAGATATGACTCAGGAATGTGGAGACCTGGAAGCCACATAGAGTAAGGTTCATGCTCTGTTGACTGTGGTGAGTCATTAGCATTCATGATGCTATAAATAGTTGTGTATAATTAGAATAAAACTCAAGGAATATTAAAAAAATTATAAGTTAAAGCAACCAATAGCAGTTTAAAAAAAAAGAGTTACAAATAGAAAAGCAAAATATAACCCAAAAAAAGTACTGCTGGTATCTAAGAATAAGATGTTCCAACCAATCAGTCAAGCTCTTCATCGTAGCTGGAGCCAAGCTGGTTGGAAAATCATTAACCAATCATTCAACACTTAAACAATTATCAGTTTTTCAACACACCAATTCAACTCATCTTTTACTTATACATCCAACTAACCCATCCGCTCCTTCACTACCCACCCATCCATTCACCTACTCCTCCACCACCCATCTCTCCATCTCCCCCACCTCCTCCTCCAGCCACCCACCTCCTCCACACTGCAGGTATCACCCCATTGTAAAGACTTCTAGCTATATCATCTGTTTCACCACTCATCGCAGCTTCTCCTATTAATGCCTGGATTTATAGTAAATATCATCATCAATATACTAAGCTTTGTATATAAACAAAAAAAAACAAAAAACAAATAAAAAAAGCAAATAAACAAAAAAATAGAAAAAAAAATGAGAAAAATTAGCAATAAAAAATTTCAACAACACCAGCCTTGTTGAGAGAGACAAGGGACTGTATAATTTTGTCATTGAGTTTGTTGAACCTGTCAATCTCCTGGAACAAAACTACAGTTGTTGGAGCTACATCCCTTCCAAATCTGGGTTGGTGATGGAAGGGGGGATAGAGGTACAATAAAAGCTACGTCATAATCGTTTAGCCATCACTCCCACAATTAAAAGAATCATTAGCTATGAAATTATCATCATCCTCATCACTACAACAACCACCATCATCACCATCCCAACCCGCATCATCGCCCCATCATCACCACCACCAAACAACAAACTTCTTTTTAATCTTGTCGAGGTCAAAGGAAGTAGGCAGTTTATTATTGATAGCTTCTGATATTCCTCTTATGACATCCTCCCTACTGTGACCAGCTCTTGTCTCTCCTGGGGGTTGTGTTAGTATATACGTGGGGCTATACAAAAAAATGGTTTTTGGAGTATCTTGAGAAATTTGTTAATAAATTTAGTGATATATAAAAACAAAGTAAAAAAAATAAAAATAATTTCACAAAAAACTGGTCAAAAAATATAAACACACACACTCACACAAACACACCGACAAAAGGCTGTAGATTCAACATATGAGACCAGACTCTTTTGATGCTGTTACTATGGTAACCTATCTGAGCATTGGAATGCAAGCCAAAAACGTCGGGTCGGTTGGTGGCGGGTAGACTTTCTATGTATTCTGAGTTGGGGGGGGTTTAGAGGTTAGTAAATGTGTTGCAACTGTTTGATGGGTTTTGTGGTGGGTTGGAGGGTGGATTGGAGGATGGTTGGAGGGTGGAGTTGAAGTAGGAATTATAAGCCCATGTTAGATTTTTTTAAAATGTCAGTTGATAGAGTGAATTTGCAAAAATTGTTGAACTATCTCAACAAAAAACATCCACAACTACAAGCACAGACACTACAAAAAAACAAAAACCCACCACCAAACACATCACCAACCTAGAAACTCTTCTTTGCTCTCAGCCATTGGGATTTCATACAGAAAAGAATGGTCCCTAAAGAAGGCAAAAGGTTGGAAGTGGTCGAAAATGAAGTCTCCCATGTACTCCTCCGTATAGGCCCTCAGCACCCTTCTGTCGTAGCCGTCAATCGCCCTACCTCCATACATCACCTTGAATAAGAGGAGAATACATGAGAAAAAGATGGAATTGAAATATAAAAAATATAAAAAAAGAAAAACATCAGAAAATAAAAATAAAAAAAGGCATAGAAAAAGAAGGATTAACAGAAAGACCAAAGAAAACACCTTTTTCAGGTCAAGATACATCGTTTCAATAATCTGTTTACAACATTGTCATATTAAATATCATCAGAACTTTCAACACCACATACTTCCCCAATAAGAAACTTCAAACTGTTCCAAGGTAAGCGGCCATCGAGGTTGTGTAGGGCCTGAAATAAAGCAAAAAAAAATTAATTATTTAAAATCAACAAAACCTAATTGTGAACCCACCTTATCTAGGTACGTCTTGAGGATATCAAGACAAACGTGGAAATCTGAGTCATTGAAGTCGTATCTTACATTCCAACCGATCTGCAGGGGGGTGGAAGAATGAGAAGAGAATAGAAGAGTGAGAAGGAGAGTAGGAAGTCGACGATAAGGTGGGTGGAAAAATGATGCTTAGTGAGTTATGTGGTAGTTATATTGGTTTGTGTTTAAGTGCGTTTTGTATTCAAGTGACAAACTTGTTAGAAAAATGCCTTTCAATCATTTTGAATGTTTGAGAAAAGTTGTCAAGTTCAATTATTTATACACATCAAATTTTCTATGGAACCATCAAAAATGAAAGTTTAACTACATTAAAACCCTTAACAAAAACGCATCATTCACCCAACTATAAACAACCAATACCTTCCCATAGTTCCTCCTTTCCTGCACAACCGCGTGGAAAAATGCCAGAACAAAGAGAAGTGGTTTGAAGGCCAGATGCTCTGATAAGTTGATGTTTTTGGCAGGAAGTTTAGAAAAGGTGCTTCTGAGTTTTAAGCGTAGACCGATTGGGGGTTCTGTTACCACCTGGTTTGGGTGGAGGGGGGGTGGTTTATTGGGTAGATTGAGTAGGAATAAATAGATATTAGATTGACAGATGGGTAAATGGATAAGTCTTAGATAAATAATCGTTTATGTTTATAACTGATATTTCTATAAGGATATCAGAGATTAGTATAAACTGAACCTTGAGAGACTTTTGCAGGATTCCTACAGGAAAGTTTAATATGGGTTCTGTGGTCAACCACAGCCTGATGTTGAAAGTCCTCAGTTTAATTTTCATTGGCTATTTTAAAACCTTTCCAATCCTCTACACAAACCTTCTACCTGAAATTTTGATGGGCTCCCTCAATTTTCTCTAAATACTTCTCAAACTCCTTCAGCCATGACACGAGTAGATGGCAGTTTTGTATCATCAACCAATTGCCTCTTGTCACTGATGTTTCGAGAAGCTGTACTGCTAACTGGTGACGTGAGAGGAAGAAAAAAAATATTGAAAATATGGTAATGTTATGAATGAAGTGATTGGTCGAAGAAAAGTGGAGCAAAATTATATAAGCATTTGAAAAATTTTTCTCACCTTATCTTGACCTTGACCCAAGGACAAAAACTTGACATTTGAATGAGGAAATTCAATGAGGTCAGCCAGTTTAAGAAGATCACCAACTGGGTCAACTCCAGGGGATAAAATGAGAACTATCGGAGAATGGGCATGGCTTTGTTGATGAATAGACAGGAAGTTGATGACTGGAGATTCGACGAAGTTCTTCCCCAAAAGGTTTGTGACGTAAGATTCAATGCAGGAATGGAGCCGGTCAATTCTCAAGCATCTGATGAGCATCAAATGGTGAAAATCTCCTAACTTCCTCGATTCAACTCCCACTGGTAGCTTCTCAGTCTCTGGGGTGTCCTTGCTTTGCCACTGTGTTTGAAATTACAAGTATTACATATTTTAATTTATATAACCAAACTAATGATAGTTAGAATGAACCCTGCTATGAATACAAACAAAAAGATATAATTGATATAAAACTTAACATCAAAAAAAATTTTTTTTTCGTCATAGCACTACTACCTCTTTCCACTCGTAGCCATTTTGTTCAATGTCAGCCAACAAGCCTCCAAAAATATTCTCGAATCCTTCCTCCAATCTCACCAAGTTCTCCCAACACCAGCCTTCCAGCCAATCATGTGGTTTCTTTTTCTCACTTTTGTCCAATGAAACGTTGCCCTGGGTTTTAATTAATTTTTATTGGGTTGTTTCAAATTTTTGAATACATAATTTGAATTTTGATTCTAATATTGATTTGTGTTTTTTCAACTAAATATAAACGAATATTGATTTTTTTTCAAATAAATATAAAATTTTTGCAACCATCTTTTTATTATTTTTCAACCCTTTACAAACCTTGATAAAGAAATCCAACTCATCTTGTGTCACCTTACTTTCGTCCATCTGATGATAATTAAAACTGATATCACTGTAGATCAACATCAAACAACAACACGTCACCAGAACACCCCAATATAACCACCAAAGCACTACCCAATCATCACAACACCACCCACCATCATTATCCCCACTCTCCCTCGAACCTGACCTGAAGCTTAATACAGAGATGAAAAGAGAAAAGCAGTTTATGACGTTCAAAAAGCCCCCAGCTGGCATAATTGTATATATTAGTTGTTAGAGTGTTTTGAATATTGTTTAGTCGTCGTTGTAGATCGCTGCTTTTGGAGCTTTCAATCAAGGATTTCTCAAACACCTGCTTAGACGTTTTGTTGTTGTTTGGTGAGACAATATATTTGTTTTTTTTTGATTAAACAAGGATAATTTTGTTATTTATTCCAAATTTAAACTTAAGTTAAATTCAAATTTTCTACTTCTACCAATAACGTCAATATCAACCCATATCTGCTTCACATCCAACACTCTCAAATCAGCTACCATTTTCAACTCACTCTCTTTAATACCCTCAAAACCCCCAACTAACAGCAAGATAAGCAGTGAGTGAATGCTGGTACATAGAGTTAATAGAAGCCAGATCTCTGAGCACGAAGTACAAGATGGTGCCACGTCTGGATGCCTGTCTGTATGCGTCTCTGTTTGTGTCTATCTCTTTTCTTGTCGCTTCCCCTTGTCTCAGTTCTTCTGCTACTTCTTCCGCTTTTGTCTGGTTGGTGTTGTGGTAGTTTATTTGTTTGTTTATCCATCCATTTATCCACCCATCCACCGTCACCTTCGTATCCTCCAGAGCATCGACCAGGTCAACGTTATCCAGCATATTTCCGGTGGATAGAGAGAGTTCCTTCAATAGAGAGTCTTCGAGGTTTTTCAAAAGGAATCTCTGCTTGCTTTTGTGGTAAGAAAAAAAAAGAATGAAAAGTATAATAATAATATCATAATAAAAAAAATATTATAACAACAATAGAATATATTTCTTCAGAGACATCATTTATCAATGTTTTTGTTGTCTTTAAAAATATTTATTATAATATTTAAAAATAACAATAAAAATAAATTAAAAAAATTAATGAATTAATAGCAAACAAACCCACCTTATTTCTTGTATAAGGTTCTCCCTCTTCTGCTCCAACTCTGGCTTCTCGTAACTTACTGTGGCGCTCAGCAGTTGGTTTTCTAAGCCCTGGAGGGGTTGAATCATAATGGAAAAAAAATCAGAATAATAATAAACATAATTTAAAAAATTTTCTAAATGAAAAAAGTGTTATAAATAGTTAACTAAATAATGTTTTTGACTGAATAATTAACAAAAAATCAATATTAATGAATTTATCCTCGCCTTAAAAGTGACGTTGAAGTTGATGACGACAGCGAGTCCAAAGACAGACGGACTGAAGACAGGGTTTGAGATCTTGGTGTTGAGGTAGAGTCTGAAGTTAGGGTCATAGTCGACTTCTTTATCCCCCAACACCACAAACTCTCTGCCTTTCGCACCTGGTATTTAGTGGTTGTATGGAAAGATATGAAGTTAATTTTAAATTTAAAAAAATAGCATATTGAACTCTGATAGGTGTACTCACAACCCACCTTTCCATTACCCATCCCTCTTTCACCACTCACCCCTCTTCCACCAACCACCCACCCTTAATATTCTTCTCAAGCACATTGTTAATGACAGGATCAACATATTCATCGACCCCAACAAACATCACTGCAGAGCCAAACTTCACAGCGCCTTCTAAGCGTTTCAAAAAATCCCCATCACTAAAAGACAATATCTGTTGAGTTGTTGAGGAAGTAAATATTTAACAGCTACTAAAGAAGTAAGTAATATTGTATAGATATATTAGTAATATATATTAAATATCTAATAAATAGATATTAGATAGATTAGTTTTCATAGTAAGCGTTTTAGTATGACTTTATCAATAAAAATAGCTAATAAAAGCACTAAGAACTCCCACAAGACCACCATAAAGCCCTCTCTCCCCAACAAGACCATCATAAAGCCCTTCCTCTCCCACAAAACCACCCTGAAGCACCTTCAAAGAATTGCTTTCCTCCTTCTTCTTGATCCAATTCATAGCCTGCTGTTCAGGATCAATGCAAAGTGGAAAGCTGTGTGGTGAGGAAGAAATATAGAAGTGGGAAGGTATCTATATTACGATAATTAATTCAGAATTAAACAGTTAAAATAGTTAAAAGTATATATTAATTTATATGATTTAAAAAATAAAAAATAAAAAATAAAAAATAATGACGGTAAAAAAACATTGATAATAATAATAAAAATAAAAAATTCGATATGAAAACAATGAAAACGTAAAAATAAAATGAACAATAAAAATAATAACAAGCTCCAACCGGCTCGACTGGGTAGTTAGGATGGCATTTTGAACAGAGAAGTGATCAGGAGGAAGTCCTTCAAAGGTCCATCTGGCGAGAGTTTCAAAATTAAATTAATTTTTATAGTTATAAACTGATGTTCAAATCTAGTATGAAAATCTTGGTTTTTTAAAGATTTTTCGTTTCCATAGCCAACCTGCTGATCTCAACTTCATTGGCCAGCAACTTGGTCAAGCTGAAAGGATTACTCACAGAAATTTCTTTAGAGATGACGTCATTCAACCAAATGTTTCTAATTATAGAATCACGGAACTCCCAGTTGAAAGCACCCAAATAACACAAAAAGCCAGAACCGAGAAGGCAATCTCCAATAAGCTTTTCTTTAGTTTCCTTCAGCTCTTTTAATTCGTTGTTCCATCTTGTAAGCGGAGTTCAAAAGTTATTTATATATACAAGTCTAATTTTCAATCAAAACAAACAATAACGTTACCACCTGTGTTTCTCTGACCCCAAGCCATCAATCAGCTTCTCTGCAGCCACCAACCTCCTTTCCATCACTCCTGTTTCCTCCTTTTTCAGTCATTATTTAGCGCTTTATTCTACCTATATTTTTAAATACCTAAAAATCATTATTTCAAATGTATATTAACTACTCATATATATAAGTTCTAAACAGAATTATACCGTAAAGAAACAAAACGGTTAACATCATTATATTGTTTGTACAACCCTTGCTTCTCTATATAAATAATCGATTTTAAAGAATTTCAATAAAAAATGAATAAATAACTTGTAGCGCAAATTTTTCGACAGAAGCTTCTTCATATTTCTTATTTAGAGTCTTCAGTTCCGCTTCCACCTTTTCCAAGCGTTCTGTTATCTCCTTGTAGTCTTTGTTCGACTTTTCCAATACCTGGCAGTAATAATGAATATAACAACAATTGAAAATTTTGAATAAAAAATAAAATATTGATAACGGTAACACAAAAAAATATATGTATAAAATATCTTGATCAATGGAAAGGATAAAGGAATAATAAAAAAATGACAGACCTTTTCCAGGGTGGCCACCCTGGACTTTTTGGGTCTCACTTCCTTTGCCACACCACAATACTCCAACACCGCCTCCACAAACCTTGGTGGTTATTTATTAAGTTTTTGTATTTAATTGCCATTGCTTAACAGCTTAACACCTCATACCGATAACACTCATTAGCAATACCTTATAATGTAATCCAGAAAATACCTCACTATCTTTCACCCCCAACAGCTCACCTCCAACACCTCATCTCTAGCCTCTCACGTCCAACACCTCATTTCCAACATCTCACCCCAACACCTCACTTCCAACACCTCACCCAAACAACCCCTCATCAGCCGACACCCCAATCTCTAACTTAAACATTCCAGCAGCCGCCAAGCTCTTTTCAACCATCTCGTTGTAACTCATATCCAACTCTCGCAGTTTGTCTTTTACTGTTGAGATCTGTGAGGGTGATGAGGGAAGGTTGTTGTGGAAAGAAGAAAGGTTGATGGGTGTTGGTGGTTGGTGAAAAGTTGGTGGTGAGGTGGTTGGTCAAGTGGTTGGTGGTTAAGAGTTTGGTGGTGAGATGGTTAGTGGGGTTTAGTGGAAAAAATGGCTATTGAGAGGCTGGTGAAGTATGGTATAGTAAAAAATTTATACTGATACAAAAACAAATGGAAATACATTATCCGGAAAAAGATAAACCGGAAACACCTGTTTGGGAGTGATAGAGTTAACGTCAATCTCCTTGAGAGACTTGATGAAGTTCACTTCCGTCATCATCGTCTTTGCTGATTTCCAACTGACCTCCTTTATCCCTGAATGATTTATTAGTATTTTTTTTAATTATTTTGATGTTTATATGTTATTATTTTTATTCTATTTTTCCTGTTATTATTATTGCTGTTATTCACCTTTTAGAACGACCACACATTCACAAATAGTCTGCACGGGCAAAGGGGGCTTTGAAAACGACCTAAAGATGAAGAAGATGATGATGGAGAAGAAGATGATGATAAAGAAGATGATGATTATTTGAGTAGCATATAAAGAAAAATAATATTGTTGTTTTTATTGAAATTATATAGAACAAAAACTTGATAATAATAAAAAAAAGAAAAATAATAAAATTAACAACCTGATCTCAGTAACTGCATTCCTGTCTAGCTCATCCAAGGCCAATTTCGCGGCTTCAAGTCCCGGGAGAGCCTCTGCTAGCGCCTCCTCCGCCTCTTGCTAAGTGTGTGTATTTTATTTTTTGTTTTTTTTGTTTTTTTATTTAGTTGTTCGCTTTTTTTTGTGTATTTTTTGTTTTTACCTCGTCTTTATGTTCTTCAACGTTTGCCTATGTATCTATTAATATTTTGTTTAGACATGAGTTATATTATATTACAAACTTTTTCATTTTCTATTATAGTCTTCTGTTCTTCTATTTCTTTTCCTTTTTCTACAGCTAGTTTTTTCTGTTTTTCTGCCTTGAAGTAATAATATCAAAATGGAAAAAACGAAAGCAATAAAAGCAAAAAAAAAAAATAATAATAATATTTTTAAAAACAATACTTTAGTTGTGCCCTGTGATATGATGTCAAGAAGACCATCACATGACTTGCTTTTATTGTTCACTGCCTGTGTTGTTTGTTTTTATTGTTGCTGTTTTTTTTTCATTGTTGTTTATTATTTTTTGTTTTTGTTTTTGTTGTTGTTGTTGTTGTATAACAACATTAACAACGATACAACCAAAATACCCTCCCCCTCCTACCTCCTTCTGCTTAGATAACTTCTCATTAAGAATCTCCAACTGTGTTCCTGCCTCCTCCAATCTTCCTATCCCTCCGCTCAGTCTTTCACACTTTATTATGATAATGATGGGAGTGTGGTGTGGTTGCAGGTGTTATCAGTATCACTAGTTTCAAATAGTTTTTTTGATTATCATTTATTGTGTTTATCGTGATAAACACAATAAACTCGTGCTGAGCAGAGAATAGAAAATATATGATAATGAATAAAATGTATATAAATAGAATCAAAAACTGGTGAAAATAAAATATAACAAAAGAGACATTATTATCCTTCACCTGTTCCTGTACAGAGCTGCTTTTGGAGCTGAGCAGCTGTAGGTAGGTGTTCAAGTAATCCAGGTAATTTTTAGGTGTGACGTAATTGTTTCGCCGCCATTTTGTTTTGAATTCTTCGCTAGAAATACCTACTGCTTGGTGAACCATCACCACGTGACCCACAATGCTCTCACGTGATTGGCTGGGAATTATTGGGTTCTGAGAGGTGTTTTGTTAATTTTTCAATTCTATATTCATAGCGTTCAATTCGAATATTTTTCTAGCTTATGAATATGTAATAATGGATTTTTGAATAAATGATAAGAATCTATAAATAAATAACAAGAATCTGTGAATATTTAATGAGAATTAGTGCATATGTAATGAGGATTCATGAATGAGTAATGAAGTTATTTGAATAATTAATAATAATAACTTCGGGAGAGAGGATGACAGAGGCCACAGCATAGAGAGCCTGTTCTGGCCAAGCCATGAACCAATCGATGTTTGAGTTGTTCACCATTCCTGGTGTGTGTGTGTGTGTGTGTGTGTGTGTGTGTGTGTGTGTATGTGTGTGTGTGTGTGCGTGTGTGTGTGTGTGTGTGTGTGTGTGTGTGTGTGTGTGTGTGTGTGTGTGTGTGTGTGTGTGTGTGTGTGTGTGTGTGTGTGTGTGTGTGTGTGTGTGTGTGTGTGTGTGTGTGTGTGTGTGTGTGTGTGTGTGTGTGTGTGTGTGTGTGTGTGTGTGTGTGTGTGTGTGTGTGTGTGTGTGTGTGTGTGTGTGTGTGTGTGTGTGTGTGTGTGTGTGTGTGTGTGTGTGTGTGTGTGTGTGTGTGTGTGTGTGTGTGTGTGTGTGTGTGTGTGTTATTGCAAACGTCATCTGTCTCTCGTTAAACACCTGGAAAGTTACGACATCTGTTTCTGAGGTGGTGAGAGGCAGGAGACATCGCGAGGAGAACATGTAGGTTATTGGCACATTTTCCAACAAAATACTGCCAAATGCTGTCTTTTGATGGGCCTGGAAAAAGAAAGAGAAGGAGGAGGAAGGGAAAGAGGAGGAAGGGAAGGAGGAGGAGGAGAAGGAAAAGAAGAAGGAGAAAAAGGAAGAGGAGGAAAAGGAAAAAAGTAAAATTAAATCTTAAAAATTCAGTTTTCGAACCCTAAAAAGGATAAAATTAATGCATACCTCCTCCACCTCCTACAGTAGAATCTTCCTTAGGTTTTTTACTGCTCTCACTGCGTATCTTCAAATTGATCATTATAAGTAGTATAATTATAACTATTACTATTCATAGCTATAATTATTTCAATAATCTTAAAAATTTATATAGCGCCACATTTCCTCTTGATGCATCCCCCTCATCATCCCCTCCTTCCCCCATCACCTGCATAATAACAATAATAATGACATCAACAATAATAACAATAATCCATTTTTATTTCTTTTGTTTTTTTTTATCTATTTGCTCGTGAGAGTGAAAAGTGCTAATGAAGCAAGTGAAATATTTGGGGAAAAGTGAAATCGATTGATGTGAAAAAATGTGAAATAACGGAACCAAAAAAGAAGTATCGAAAGATATAAGTTTAACAATACACTACTAAAAATAGAAACTTAAATAATAATAGAAAACAAAAAAATTATAGTAATGAAAATAAAAGGAGTAAAAAAATACAATAATAACAACAATAATAATAATAATTAAAAAAAAAAATAATAATAACAATAATATATTCATCATATTCTGCATCGGAAAGGTTTTGGTAGAAAGTGCTGTAACCCATCTGAGTATAAGCATGATAATGATGTTCAAGTGGTCATGGTAATGATTTTGAGGTGGTCATGATAATGATGTTTAGGTGGTCATGATAATGATGTCTATTTTGAAATGATCGTGCTAATAATCTCCATTAGGAAATAATTTAAAATCAATCGTATATAAAGTATTATAATCTATTATAAAAACACTGTAATATTACTATATAACTAATCATACTATATCATGACGTCACCAAACCTGTCCTATAATCTGTTCCTTCTCATCTTCACCAAAGAGGGCGGGTACCATTCCACTTGTCAGCATATTGTTTGTAAGTTCTAAGAAGCCTGGGTTGGTGGTGGTTGTGGTTGTTAAAAAGAACCATCTCACCAACTTCCTGCACTTTCCATTTTCCTTTTCTTCTCCTACACCAACCTTCATCTCTTTTCTTCCCCCCTCTTTCCCCCACCAACCTTCCTCTACCACATGTTGATCAGTCATGAGAAAGACAACTTTTTTGTTCTCCATGCCCAACTTACTGTACAACGCCTTAAGGTCTTCCCTGAATGAGACCTCATTGTAGCCTCTACTCAATGAGATTTCAAACATCTGGGATAGTTGACAAGGTAGATGGTGTTAAAAAATGATTCAGGGTTGAGGTTTCAAAAAAAAGAAGTTGAAAGAAAAAGAAATAAACGGTCTAGAGGTAAAAAAATTTTCAAACCAATACATTTATTAAGTGAAGTTTTTTGCTAGCAACAAAACCCCTTCTCACTCTCTTCCGTCCCACCAATCATTCATTGGACACACCCACCTCACATTTGGCAGCGAATGAGGCCAGCCTGGCGATGCTCTGTTTACCACTTCCCCCCACACCCACCAACAAACCGTTCCCTTGAGGCATCCTGATAATAAAAATGATAAACAAAAAAAATAAAAACAAAAAAAAATAATAATACTAATGACCTCAGAACCCGATGTAGCCTAGTGATGTGGTTGAGGCAATCTTCAAACAGCACCAGATTCATCTGGTTGGCGTGTCTGTCGTTGTACTCGTCCAGGATCTGAGAGTTTTTGCCATTTTATTTAAAATTGTTGTTTTTTTTGTTATTTTGATTTATTCGTTTGTAGATTTATTAATTCATCCATTCATTCTCTACTTATCTATCCATCCATCCACCAATCCATCCATCTACCCACCAATTCTTCTCCTATCCACCCATCCACCAATCTATCCATCTACCTACCAATTCTTCCACCTATTCACCCATCCATCCATCTATCCACCAATTCGTCCACCTATCTACTCATCCATCCACCTACCCATCCATCCACCTACCCATCCATCCACCAATCCATTCCCATATCTACCAATTCATCCACCTATCCACCCATCCATTCATCTCTCTTGTAACAGATCTATCCACCAATCCATCCATCTACCCACCTATCTACCAATTCATCCACCTATCCACCCTTCCATCCATCACCTCTTGCAACAGAGCCTTGACAGCATCATAATCTTGCAGATCTTCATAGTATCTTCAAAGAAAATGAATAAAAATATTTAAAAAAAACAAACAATAACAATAATATTGGATAAAAATATTTTGAAAGTGATAAATAAAAAACAATAGTAATAATAAAAATTAGAAAAACAAAAATAACAATAATAGAAACAACTACAACCTAGGATCGCCCTCATCTAGAGCATTCTTGAAGTCCCCAAATAAGAGAGGGTCTCTCAGCACATAATCCCTGTCTTCCTTCTCCTCTAACATCTCCTCCATCTTCGTCTGCGGAAAAATGTTTATGTTGATTTTTTTATTGTTGTTTTTGTTTTTTAATTGTTTTTTCTATTCAATTTTTTGGTTCATTGTTGTAGCTATTTTGTTTTATTGTTTTTTCATATAATAACATAATAATACAAAAAATAGCACAATAAACGACGAAAAAAAAAACAAAAAAAAACAATAAAAATAATAAGCTAATAATAAAAATAACAACCAACCGCAATAACACTTCTATCCTCTTCACTAATAAGTCTGTCCCCAAACACTCGGGCACACTCGTTTCGCCATACTCTTAGCAGGTGCTTCGCTATTTGTTGTTTTTTTTTGTTTTTATTATTTTTTTTTGTTTTTTTAACCATTGATTTTTTCATTTTGTTGTCAGTCTTTTTTTTCTTATTTTATTTTGATTTTTTTCTACTTATTCATTATTATTGCTGTTTTTTTTAAATTTCTCAAGTTATTTATCAATCAATCCTTATTGCCATCTCTTTTGCCCCCCCAAACCTTGAGAAACCTTGACAGAAGAAGTCAATGTTAGTCCATTATACACACGAGAAAGGTCTCGAAGGTTGAAGACGTAATGGAACTTGGACGGAGTTGCCGGAAGGGTCTGCACCACGTGTCTGAGTTATAAATAGATTTTTGAGTTGAGCATGTTGATTCTCTAATCATTTAATCAAATTTGGAAAATTGGTCTAAAAACTCTCTTAGTTGACGTAATTATTATTGTACATAGCTTATGAAAATTAAACATAATAATTAATAAAGATATTAATTAACGTATTATCCTTATCTATTTTATTATTAGCAAATTTATTATTATTGGAAAAATTTTTTTTTAAATTATGAAACATCCCCAAACAAACCCACCTATACAACTCGAGAGTCATGACGGTGACCTGTGACGCAAGCTCCTTGACCTCGGGGTTGAAGTTCAAAAGATGGCCGTCTAGGATACTATGGTAGATGCGGAAAAGTGAGTCATAGGATGGAGAGATCATGTGGATGATGCTGAGAGGGCGGGAGTTGGAGAGGAGGTAAGAGGTTTTATGAGAAGAGATTTTGATTGCTAAGATAATATTCATTTTTAATGTTTATAATACAAGCATTATTAGTTATTTGAAGTTTTTGATACTTCAGTCTGGTTTTCAAATAGAATATTCCAGTGGTATATAGTTAAATCGATTGAATAAAGATTTTAAAACAAACAGACTCCATTCTTAAAAGTTTTACAAAGAATTGCCAAACTTTCACAGTTCAAACCGATTTAGAACCTCACCTAAACAAGGACAAGAATCTGGGATCTAACTCATGTCTGCCTCCTCCAGCCTTTCCCATCGCTCCAACCCACAGAAGTTCTTTCATGTTTTTCCAGTTCAGATCCTTCCCTCTCTCATAACAACCTCCTTTTTCCAACAGTAGTTTCAACAGGGCGATTGGTTGCTGGGTTCCATATCTGTCCACCTTTTAGAATTGTTTATTGTGTGATCAGTGCCATTATTTGAAAAGTTAAAATAGTCACAAAAGTATAATTGAGAGTGGGTATCAAAATAGGAGTATTGAGATTTTGCACCAATATTAGAAGAACAATGTTCTCATTGGTGAAAAAAATGAAAACCTCAACTCAGAACCTGAGGCATATTGAGATCATCCAGAAAGACGGTTATTTTTTTTCCTGCAGGAGGAGCCCAGAGGTCTTTGGTCTTGCGTTCCAGGTTGGCTTCAAGGTTGCGCTGCAGGTCTAGAGATGTGGTGCGGGAAGAAAAGTTGACGACTAAAACGTTATGAGTTGAGCAGTCCAAGTCTCTCAATAAGTTGTTGATGGTGGCTGTCTTGCTTGTTCCTGTGTCTCCAGCTATCAGTATGGGTCTTTGCATTTCTAACTGTGAGATGTGGTTGGTTGTGAGTGGTGGAGAGAATATGGTGTTCAAAATGATAGAGTCTATGGTGATGAGTAAGTGATGGCTATTAGTGTTCAGGATTTGAGGTTGAGAATAATTTTTAAATACCACTAAATATAAGATTTCAAACTTGACCGTCAAATACTAACAAAAAATAACATCCCTTCCTTGCCACTTGCCATCGAAACCCATCAAAAACCAAGACCTCACCACTGACCTGAAGCTTAAGCAGCCACACAACTTTGATGGTGTCCAGAGTTGGTACCAGGATTTGGTTGAAGCTGTGAGGTAGATGCATCGATGGTATTTTACTTCATATTATAATGTATCAGAGCTTAATATTTAATGTATTAAAACTCTGACTGTATTTTTTTCCTAAAATAGCTAATGACCGTTTTTCAGGTTGGTGATGGTATTCTGGAATCTTTTGTTTCCATGGAACCCAGTTGGAATCCTGCCAGCAATGATCGAACAAGGAAACGGAAGAAGATGGCAGTTTAGCTAGAAAGAGTAGGTAGATGGACGGAAGTATGAATAATCAAATGATTGGATGGCAAAAATAAATTACTGTAATTATAGATAAATAAATGACTGAGCAAATAATTATTACTTGCTCCAATTGGCTCTTCTTCTGTCTCAACTTCCGGTAAAGTACTCAAAGACCTTAAATAATCCTCAAACATTTTTCTGTCATCTTCCATAAGCCCCGCTCCTAAAGACCACAAGAGGGCTTGTATGAAATATGATTGGATGATGTCTGAACCAATCACCTGCTTGCCCTTCACTAAGCCATCGTACACGTAGGTGAACTGGGTCACCTGGGTTATCATAATCAAATCTTTAACGTTGTTTGAATTTTTTTTTGTATTAAAAAAACTTTATTTTCCCTTTTTTCTTTTATTTTTAATGCTCATTATATATATAGTTATTATTATTTATCACAAAAGATTACCATCATCACCATGTTTAATGACGTCAAGGGCACGATAGTTTTTAGTTTCTCTCCTTGTTTGTTAGCAACCAAGCCCTCCGTAACCATGGCAACTAGAGGAATGATGTACTTCTTGAACAACTTCCCAAGCTCTTCCTGCTCAAAAGGGTTTGTCTTTTCACTCACCCATCTGAAGATTGAGTATTCATTATTTTTATCAAACATCAATCATTCAAAATACAGGTGTTAACCATGCTACAAATGAGATTGCTGAAAACTACTGAAAACATGCTTACTTGGCCCAGAAGGGTTCAAAGCCCAAGTCCTTGGGGTCCAAGTAGACCATCCCACATCTTGAAATGGTGGCTGGGCTTGCGTGTTGTAGGTCTGACACCTGGTGAGTGGGTGAAAAGTTTGTTATTTGAGAGAGAAATATCAAGCGTGTAATCTATTTTGGGTCTCTAATGCATTATCAGGTAACAAGCTTAGTCTTGCAGAAGAAATTGATTTTCTACATAAAACCAAAGCTAAACAAAAAAACAAAACCTCAAAGAGCAAAGAACAATGACTCTGCAGTCTGATTCGTTCGCCATTGGCTAGTGTGAGAATCTTATTATCGTCCATGACACTGTTCATGTTTTCCACCCATAAGGAGTCCACATCACCGTCAAATACAATGCACCTATGCTCCTACATTTGTGTTAATGTATGTGTGTATAAGGGTGGTTGTATTTTTGCGTGTTTGTATGTGGGTTTCTAAGATATTGATATCTATGCTTTTTCCGGTTTTTGGTAGTGGTGGTGAGAGAGTGGATTTCGTGTGTGTTTGTGTGTCGACTTCCAAAACATTCAAACGAATGATTCCATGATTAAAACCAAACTTTAACAGAAGTAAGCTTATTGATATTTCTGAATATATTCGACAAAAGGCCATCAGTCCAATCTCTCGTATTCGGGTCCAAACTTCCATACTGTTCCACCACGCTTCGTTCTTTAGGGTTGATGATGTACAGCTTTGTTGGGGTCCCTAGCCTGTTGAATGATGGTTGATGGGTGGTGGAAAAAGGGGTGTAAAATGGTTGGTGCAAGGGTGATGTTGAATAGGGGTTGTAACGTTTAAGTTGGTTGATGATGGTGAATACAGTAAAAGTACAAAACCAAAACGAGTTTCAAGCCTAGTAACTCAACATCAAACCATACCAACCCTTATGAAACCCACCGCTTCCAAAGATCTTGTCTAAACCCGACTAATGCTACCTTCATACATACAACCTTCCCTCCACCAACCTAGTCTGAGCTGATGCTAAAGTGTTGATGACTACAGATTTTCCTCCACCGGTTGGTCCCACCAACATACAAGTGTGTCTTGTGAGCATTGTTTCGTACAACTGCACTACTTTGTCGGCCTGTGATGTGTTGTTTAGGGGAGGGTTTGGGAGTATGGAAGTTGTTAGTATTAAAATATTAAAAGAGCAAATAATAATAATAAAACAATAATAAAACAATAATAATAATAATAAAACAATAATATTAATAATAAATGAATAAATAATAAAATGAATTTTAAAATTTTACTTGATGGGGTATCACTTTGTACATATTCATGGCCAACACCTCCTCCACCATATCATTCAAGTTAGGGTACCTTTGTTGGGTTCAGATTATTCTAGTGGTGATAGAGCTAATTTTACCAATTCTGATTCTAGTTGTTACAAAGATTATCAATATTCCATGATAAGGTTGAACTTATTGAAGTTTAAAGCCATGACACACCTTAGTCGAGGGCATTGTAGACCCGGAAACAGGTCGGAAATGAGACCGAGGAAAAGAGGCACGTCATCGAAAACAAACTTTGGCAGGTTCATATCTCTTAGACCTCGCATCAACACTACATCCTTTTGGTAACGAAATCAATAAAATAGAAATGTAATAATAGTAATAATAATAATAAATATGATAAATATAATAGAAACAAACACTTGTCTTACATTATTAAGTGTTACACTTGATAATGTAAGATATATTCACAAAAAGCTTCGTGTATTAAGTTTCTCAATAAACCATAGTGTTTGTTTCTATTATATTGATTTCCGGCTATTTTACGTCAACATGTATGATAAAAATGAACGTTAACACATCCATTGGTTCACAAAGCTTTTAGATATACTCTGAAGTCATCAAAACTGCTACATTAGTCTATTAGCAAGATTATTATAACCAAAAAATCAATAAAAACTATAATTAGATGAATAAATATACTTTTAAACTGCATTTAGTTAAGCTCTCAACACTAACCCAATTTTTTCAGTAACCCACCACTCCATTTACCTCAGCAATGTTGGGTGAGTCTCTCTTCAAGCCACCAGCCATCACCAGTACAGACTTCAAGGCTCGGAGACCAAAGTCATAATGATGTTGTTTAGATAACTGCTCTTTGGCGAGTTTGTAAAGACTAGTCATTTTCATCGCCAGTGTCTGGGTTTTATAATTATTTATATTTATTCTAATAAGAAGCAATCTAGATGTTCAACAAATAACTACAGATATACAAATATTTGTTATATACTATTATTTATTTCCGTTGTTACTTAGATCTAATCATTAATCAACCTTTGCTTGCAGGAACCCTTCAGAGAAGAGCATAATCTCGCATATTTGAAGCATATCAGGCACGATAACAACTACAGGTCTAAAGAGGGATTTTACTGACTCTGGTAGTTCTGTTCTGCCAGCGTATCCTGTTGTAGACGTTCAAAAAGTGGGTAAGAGAATGGATGGGTTGGTTAGGGTGTGCTTGGGTGAATATGTGGATAAGTGGGCGGGTCAATGGATGAAGGAAAATGGACACATACCAGGGTTCATAGTGATGAAGATTCCAACTTTGCTGTCTAAAGTTATGTACTGTCCTTCAAACTAGTTCATTATTAAAACAATTAGACTTGTTTGTTCCTTTCTACAAGCAACCAAACAAGACAAACTAACATACAGTAAATTTGGTCTTCTGTTTTATTAGTGCATTCCTTATGGAGTTGATTTGTGTGGAGAGAACAGATAAGACTGAAACGTCGATGCGGTTGAATTCGTCGAAACAGCCCCATGCCCCACACTGGCAAAGTCCTGTGAAGATCTTGCCCACAGCCTGTGTTCATGTGGGTTGATTTGGTTTGTGTGGTTTTTTTGTGGTTGTGTTTATGTGGTTTTTTTTTGTGTGTTTATGTTGCTTGCGTTTGTTTATTTATGTGATTTCAAAAGTTTGTTTTAATTATGTAGTTTATCATGACCTTGTAGTCCATCCCTTCTCCACAATTAGTCACCACACATAGCAGGCCTAGAGCCTTTGCCAAGTCTTTCACTGTTTCTGTTTTGCCGGTTCCTTTGCGCAAAAATATGTATATGTAGTTTTTCTCATTTTTTTTCATTCTGTCATTCAAATAAATTTTTTCACTTTATTTCCCATAAAAAATTATTATTAAAAATCATTTAAACACCCCACCGTTAACCCACTTCACACCAACTACCACCCCAAAAAGCCACATTCCCACCCAACCCACCACTCACCAGCAGGTCCAGCGGGAGCACCTCCCAACTTCATGGACAAAGCTTGCGTAAGGGTGAGGTAGATACGGTCTGTTAAAGGGGTTATTACCAACCGTCCATTGAGACCCATGTATTCAAAACCATAGCAGAAAGACCCAGTACATTGTTTTATGTTTAGGCTTTCTGAATGCCAATAGAACCTCAGCTGGCTTTCCCATTCAAATTCTCTGGCGTCTAAGATGCTGTGTGGGTGTGAGGAAAGGGGAAGGTGATAGAAGTTAGGTAAAACTGTTTAAAAACATTCTTAGTGTAAAAAACAGTATCATGCCACACTCACATCTAAATCACACACCTCCTTACACCAACCTTTCTAATACTCCACCTACCTATCTCTAACGAACGAATCGATTATATCCCTGCAGTGAACATCAATTATGAGCACTGTGTTGAACTTACTTCTGTCGTTTCTTGATAGCTCTGATCTTATCTGGTTATTATTTTTGTTATTATTTTTTGTTATTTTTATTTTTTGCTTAATCACCTTGACAACCAGCTCATCAATCTGCCCATGTAATTTCTTGCTGTAGTCCTTCATTGCGTATTTGTTGCCTGCAAATCAATAAATTCATCAATAAATAATTAAACCAACAAATCAATCCATTAATAAATTATAGCTGACCTTTTTTGACTCTTTCGAAGACATCTTCCACCTGCCAAGTCCACCATACCTGGTTGCCTGCCAAACACACCATTCCTTGGTAGCCCAACATCCATTCCACTCTATATGGATGGGTGAGTAGGTAAGTGGGTGAAAAGGTGAATGGTTGGATGAATGAGAAGATGGATATGTAGATGGGCTGGTGAAGGAAAGAATAGATGAATGGGTGAATTGAGGTATGTATAAATAGGAAGAGAAAATATAATAAAGCAAATGTAAGCATGAATAGATAAGTAAAGATGAATCTTTAACTAACACCAGAACACATTCTCACCTGTTCTTGTTACTCGAACCATAATAGAACAAAGCTTCTTTAGTGATCAATCTATTCGAATGCTTCATTTCTCTCTCCACCTCCCCCATCCACCTCTCCACCCTTCCTTCCACCACAACGTCCTTTTTGTATCTCATCTCTTCTCCTTCTCCAGACACCATTCCCACCACCAACACCCCATTGACACCCAAGTTTCTGGGTATCTTTTGGGTCGTTTCATCATCGCTGGATACAGTGGTGGTAGAAGAAGTTGGAGAGAATTTAATTGAAGCTATGTTGTCAAACATCTGGGAGGAACAATTAGTATCAATAAATTGTAAATCGTAGAAAAAGTTTTCAAAAAGTAACATGTATAACAAATAAAAAAATATCATAATAAATTTAAAAAATCTCATAATAACCTTTATTATATGTTCTTGCACAGATTCTGGTCCAGAACTGCCCAGAATGCTAAGCAGTTCATCGTCAGATATGAAGAAAAATCTAGAAGGTTATTTTTGTTTTTATTATTGGTTCATATTATTTTTATTCTTGGTTTCTATTATTTTTATTTTTGGTTTTTATTATTTTTGTTTTTGGTTTCCATTCTTTTTTTTTTATTTATTTTTTTTTATTAATTTCTTTATTTATTTTTATTATTATTTAAAATATTTCGTATAATCTTTATTCTTTTTATTCCTAACCACCTAGGGAAAGAGTTCCTTTTGGAGTCAAGGTAGTCATCCAGAGATTTCTGGCATTTCTCCAATCCTTGAGCCAAGTCCCTCAAGTCGGAAAGTCTGTTTGGGTTTTATTGATTTATGTGGTTAACTATTTTAGATTTTGTTATGTTATCACTATTATTTATAATAATTTTATTATTCTCATTTTTTTATAATTTTATTTTTATTATTATTTTATTATTATTGTTGTTATTCACCTGTTGTTCTGATGGCAGGCAATCTTAATATTAGGCATTTTGAAGGTCTCTTCCATAATCTTCAATAAAAAATACTTTTTATAACAAATTATACAAATAATAATGCAAATGATTAAATACAATCGCTGAAAATAAAAATTATCAAAGCCCGCCCACCCCTCCAATCAACACCCACCTTCTTAAAGATACGATCAATAACGTCGAAATTCTTGGCTTCCTCTGGTAACTGAGTTCTTATGTCTCCGCCCACAAAAATCCCTTCCAAATAAATCCATTTTCTCTGCACCAACATCCATACCTGGGAGGTTTAAGGGTATATATCACAACATCCCACTATCTACATCTTTCCACATCACACCCCCACCCCACCACATCAAACCCCATCACACCCGCACCACACCACATCACACTAACCACACCACACCACCCTACACTGATTTCACCCTCTTTCGTCTTCTACCACACTCTTTCCTCCCCCCCCTCTACCCACACCCCACCACCAACATCAAGCACTTGGGAGATCAACGACAAAGACTTCTCCCACTTTTGAACAGATGACACGAAGGGCCCTATGTATCTAGATGCTGACATCCCCTGGACCTGGTGATTATAATGATATTGTTGTTCTACAGCTGAATAGATACATTAATTGTTTTATCATACCAACACCAAACAACAACGTTTATCCGTCACCAACAAACCAATCAGTATATTATATAAATCCTTCCACACCACCAACCCATCAGTAACTGACATTATGATTCAATCAAACATCACCACCACAAGCACCTGCAATGAATTATCGTCCAAAAGTTGAATTACGTCATCGATAGACCCCAAGATAAATCCCCTGTCAACACCACCCTTTATATAGCGCTGAACGTTGAAATTTAAAGACAACCATGTGTCTTCCACTTCTTTGATGCTCTGGGTATTAGATGGTATGATGGTGAGGGGGGTTGTTAGTGGATGGTGATGGAAGGATATTGGTGGGATTAGGAAATGGTTTTTGAGGGTCGTAGGGGTTTTAATGAAGGTTTTTATAGTTAATGTTTCCTATGAATGAGTATAATTTAATTTGGCTTTTTATCTATCTATCTATCTATCTATCTACCTACCTACCTACCTACCTACCTACCTACCTACCTACCTACCTACCTACCTACCTACCTACCTACCTACCTACCTACCTACCTACCTACCTACCTACCTACCTACCTACCTACCTACCTACCTACCTACCTACCTACCTACCTACCTACCTACCTACCTACCTACCTACCTACCTACCTACCTACCTACCTACCTACCTACCTACCTACCTACCTACCTACCTACCTACCTACCTACCTACCTACCTACCTACCTACCTACCTACCTACCTACCTACCTACCTACCTACCTACCTACCTACCTACCTACCTACCTACCTACCTACCTACCTACCTACCTACCTACCTACCTACCTACCTACCTACCTACCTACCTACCTACCTACCTACCTACCTACCTACCTACCTACCTACCTACCTACCTACCTACCTACCTACCTACCTACCTACCTACCTACCTACCTACCTACCTACCTACCTACCTACCTACCTACCTACCTACCTACCTACCTACCTACCTACCTACCTACCTACCTACCTACCTACCTACCTACCTATCTATCTATCTATCTATCTATCTATCTATCTATCTATCTATCTATCTATTTATTCATCTATCCACCCATTTATCCATTCATCAATCCATGCATCATCTTAAACCTTTTCTATCGCAGCTTCCTTGATAGCACAATTGACAATCTCTGCTATTTTATCTTGAAAACGATGTAGCTGCATCGAAAATATGTTTCCTAAAGTAAACACATCTGGTTCCATATCGAACACTTGACCTGTTCTATCCATTAACTCCGACCAGTGTCTGCGGGATGGTTGGTGTGGTGTTTGCGGGTGTTTGGAAGAATGTGTTAAAGTGCTTAAGAAAAATTCTGCACTAAAAAACTTCAAACTATTTTAATTTATTTATAGTGAAAAAATTTATAATGGTTATCTATCTATTAAATTTCTCCAGCTCTTTTTCCCCCTCACTACCACCTACCTCTGCCTCAAAGCCTCATGTTTCAGATCCACAAACAAGGGCAGAGAGTCTCGAAACTCCTTCATTTTATCTTCTAACACCTGTCAGTTTTAGTTCTAATGTAGTTATAAAACCCGTGTTACTAGTTAGGCATATATTAATAATAGTGTATAATGTATTAACCTTTCCAATATCTAAGGCTTTCACTTCTTTCGGCAGTTTTCTCAGAGCTTTCAAAAAACCTTCAATGCCTGGTGCATAAAAATACTAATATGATCAACTATAATCATTGTATTTATTAAAAATAAAAACTATTGGAATAATAAAAATAATACTAGTACGGAATAAATAGAAAATAATAATATTAATAACAACAACAACAACAATAACAGACCATCTTGCAGCTGTTGCATGTTAAGATTCACCCATAAACATTCAGACCAACTTTCTCTTGCCCTCTGGTTCGTTTGAGATTTTTCAGTTTGTTTATTAATTCATATGGTAATTGAAATTTATTTTTCACTGCATAGAGCTTTTTTCAAACGTTTTTCTATCCTTCATTACATCAGTACATCAACAAAAACAAGATCCACACCAACCCAAACTGAAATTTACTCACCTCACACTAAGTTCTCTAAACAAACCTTAACCCCCATGCCCACAAACATACACACACTACAACCCTCTCTGCAACACCTTTTGTTCCAGGTAAATCCCAAACAGCATCTCGACCCCTCTCAAATGCTCCACCATTGACAGCAGTGTACGAAAGGTGCTGATCTGTAAACCAAATAACTTCTCTGCACTGTTAATCTCACACCTTTCATTCTCCACTTTGTCTATCTCTTTACCCCAGTGAGAACTCAATTCTACTCCTGTGTGGGAAGTTTGGGAGAGGGGGATAGGAAGGTGGAAATGGGTGCATTTTGTGTGAAAGATGTATTTTGCTGTTTTGTATTTTAAAACAAAGTAAAAAAAACGTAACTTAAAAAAAAATATGCAAAAAAAATCAAAATGAACTCACAAAGAAAAAAACACACACAAACCTGCATCTAGGTCAGCACTAACACTAGCAGGCCCCTCTTCCATCAATCTCTCCTCCATTTCTTTCAACTTCTTCATAAACTCTTCTCGTTGCTCTACTGTTAACTGTATTGAGATGTGGGTGGCTGGATGATTGGCTGATTGGATAGTTGGATGATTGGATGGTTGGATGATTGGATGGTTGGATGATTGGATGGTTGGATGATTGGATGGTTGGATGATTGGATAGTTGGATGATTGGATGGTTGGATGATTGGATAGTTGGATGATTGGATGGTTGGATGATTGGATGGTTGAGGAAACTTATAACAGTACAAACGTGTTTGTATAAAAAATGAATCTCTACATGAATGAGTGAATGAATGAATTATAAAATGAACAAATACAAAAATGGAAAAAAATTATATTACATAAATAGACGAGTTAAGATATCCAAACCTGTCTGAACTTTTTCTTGACTGAATGCAGTGATCTGTCCACCATTTTGGATTTGACAAATAACTCAACCCATCTCTCCATCAACATCCCTTCCTCTCCTTCTTTTTCCTCCTTTGTTATCAAAGATAATTTTTTTAAATTTTAATTTTTAAACACTTTATTTATGCTTATATAGAAAATCATAACCCTAAATACAATATAAATATTAAATAATGATATTAAACCTCACCACCAACAGCACCAACTTCATCATAACATCACCACCAAGCACCTACTATAATAACCATCACAAAAACACTTCATTCCCCTTCTCTCCCTCAACCACACACACCAAACCACCTCATCCCCTAAAACTAACAATGATGTGATAAGAACGCAGCGTATCATAATATTCTCTGACATCCCTAATCTGTTGTTCCGTGGTTAGAGACATCTCCCGCACTTCTGTAATAGACGTTAATATCGATTTCAAATCGTCTAGACTTTTTGGCTCTCTTTCGAGGTCTGTCCATTTGTTCTGATGGGTGTGGTGTGGTAGGTTGTATGGAAGACAGGGGTAGGAAAAAACTTTTTTATTGATTAAGCTCATTAAATTCATAGTCACCCATATTTCCACCTACAAAAATCTATAAATAGCACCAACCTCAATAGATAGTTTAACCGCCTGTAACTTATTGCTAGCAATATTTATTAATAGTTTTCCATACAGTTCTAGCCATTTGTGGGCGTGGTTTTTGATGCTGTCAATCAATCTTTCTTCTCTCATTAGTATGCACGCTTTTCGTAATTTTTTATAAATATAATTTTTATTATTGTTGTTATTATTGTTTTTGTCATCATTGTTTTTGTAGTTATTCTTGTCATTCCCAATATAATCTTCATTTATATTACTACTTTTTTTAGAATCTTTTTCCTCTATTATGTCTTCTTCTTCTTCCTCTTCTTCCTCATCAATATCACATAAACAGCAGTAATAATACTGAAGCTTATCATCAAAGTCGACTATATTTCTATCACTCGCCTGGTACCACTTGTCTATGGCCTGTGTCTTGTGTGATTTTGAAGACGATCGATAACAAAATAATAAAAAATAAAAAATTAGAAAAAAAACAAGAAAATCAATAATAAAAAAGAAAAATCAGAAATAAAAAAAGAAAAATCAGAAATAAATCGAGAAAAATCAGAAATAAATCGAGAAAAAGCATTAAAAAGACAATAGAAATAAAATTAAAATTGACCAACTTTTTCAACTTTCCATATATCCATGTACTTGGCCCACTTTTCAAGTTCACCAATCACCTTGGAAACCACGTTTTTACTCATTTTCTTGCACTCTTTTTCCAATCCTATTACGTCATCTAAAACTATGATGTCATCGTAGTAAGATATATTTTTATTTCCGGTTGTTGTTTCTATGCATGTTCCATGCCACCATCTTGGAAGATTTTTTGTTCTAGGGTTCAATTATTTTTTTTTTAATTAGAATTGATTTATAAATATTTATTCAATATTTTCAATATTATATTAATATAATTGAACCACATTTGAAAAAAATATCTATAAGTAGTTTCAAAAACAATCAATAAAATGGAAAATAAACTAACACAAGTAAGCTCCCACTGATCGACTCAAGAAAAAGTTGATAAAGATGGTCTGGGGGAGGAGTTAAAATTACGTCATCGTTGCCGTTATTTATAGCATTGTCTCCACCCATCATGGAAATATCCAATTGGAAGAGAGGATTCGAAGAAGATATATATTCTAGAAGCATTTTGAGGTTGTTTGTTGTCATCTGTGTATTGTCGTGTGTGTGTGTCCTTAAACGTGTATTTTTTGTGTATTGTCGTGTGTATGTGTGTCCTTAAACGTGTATTTTTGTGTGTTGTCGTGCGTATGTGTCCTTAAACGTGTATTTTTGTGTGTTGTCGTGTGTATGTGTCCTTAAACGTGTATTTTTTGTGTTTTGTTTATGTTTGAGGGATTTCATCATTATCATCCTTATCCTCATCATCATCACCACAACCCCACCACCGCCAACATAGTAAAGAGAGTTGAAGACATCTTGTTCCCAACGTTTGTAGAATTTTTTCATATCTTCACAAGCCCCTGTACAAGTATCAAACACCAGACTTTCCGTTTTCCTCATCAAGCCACTCACCTCATCCATCTTCTTTCTCAACCACACGATCTTTTCCGCTCTTATAGCGCTTAGTTTCTGAAAATAATCCCCGCAATACATCAATGTTTTTTTCATCCTCTTTTTCCATCCGCCCATCCCTTCTGTATCTAATTTCTGATTGGCTGGAAAGTAAAATAACTGGCATTGTCTTATGCTGTTCATTATTTTTTTTAGATCTTCTTCGAACTTTCGCAGATGGGAGAGGAACGTTGAAAACTTCCTCAACTTCTGCGTGTGTGTGAGCGATAACATATATATAACAAACCTTCATAAACATAGAAGTATAAACACATAAATGCAAACATTCAAAAATGCATATAGATAAAAAAACGTAGACACAAATTTATCCACAAAAACAAACAAACACCCAAACGAAAACACACCTCGTTGCACCGATCAACATATTCCTGCAGGCTGAGGGAATTCCAACTCAATGTGGTCAAGCCAGCTTTGAATGCTGTTTGTAGCTTCAGTAGATGGTTTGCCACTAAGGTGGTCTGGTTTAGGGGGGATTGATTGATAAATGGATGGATGGATGGATGGATGGATAAAATGGATGGATGGTTGGATAAAAATACTTCAGCCGGGTCTAAAGAGGAGGTAAAACAATGATAGGTCTCCAACATATTCTGCAGAATGTGTTTGCTTCTCTTCAACCTCTCTTCCTGTTATGCATTCATTTATTAATTCAGCCATCCATCCATCAATTCAGCCATCCATCTATCCATCAATTTATTCATCCATCCACCTACACACAAACTTCCACTCGCATAGCACCGCCAACCTGCAAGGCCATATTCTTGAGGTTCTGTGGCACGTGGAGGGACATGGATGTGAGGTAATGGCACTCAGAGATAAATTCATCCATTTCCGCCATGTAATTTACCTTGTAGTTCAAAACCTTTTTTTTATGATTTTTGGTGTTGTTGTTTTCATTATTTTTATTTTTATTTTTTTTGTTTTTATTGTTTTTTTCTTCGTGTTTACTATCATTTTCCTTATTATTTTTCTTTTTCTTTTTTTTCTCCCCATCTCTTTGATTCTTCATACTAATTTTTTCCGAAGTTTTTCTTCTCTTCACGTCACCAACATCATTATCATCACTCCAACCATCGCCATCTTCCTCATCAATAGTGAGGACAGGAGTTTGAAACAGGATTGGTATATCTCTGGATGACTTCTCCAACCACTCATTTAGCAACCTTCTCTCGTTTTCTCTGAATAGTTTTCCCATTTGCAAGAATTTGTTTTTCGCCTTGAAAATATATATGAGAATTAAGCTTGAGTAACGTAAATTTTTTAATTTCTCCGTATTATAATGCAAGAATTAATTTCAAATCTCATTTTAAAAACTCTAAAAAAATTTTTATTTTTATAGACTATAAAAAAGCCCCAATAAACCTTTTCAATCCTAGCCCTCCAAGCCCCATATGCCACCTACTTCAAGCCCCACAAACCACCCAACCCACCGCTACTCCAAGCTCAGTAGCCAGTAAATCTTCATGATTCTGAAACTCGATCATCGGGTCTCTAACTTTTCTCATGAGGATTCGTTGCCAACAAATCACAGAAGATACTGGCGGTAGTGAGAGTTTAAGAGGTGGGCTTTCTGCTCCTGCTTTGAAGGTCTGCTCGATTTGGTCCAGCTATGGTATGGTAGGGTGGGGGAAAAGGGAGTTTTGTTAGGTAAAGTGTTGTGGAGTGAAGTATGATGTGGTTTGGTGTGGTTGGATGCAAAGTGGTATGGTATGGTGAGGTGTTAAACAACATAGAAAAAATGATTAAAAAACTAAAAAAAACACGCACATCTCTACAATACTGCAACAACACGTCAGCGAATTTTCTGCGCATGAGCGAAGCAATGGCGGGTCTCGAGGGACTCTGATTGAAATCCAACAGAAAAAGGAAAGCTCCACGCGTTTGTCTGAGGTTTTTGAATGAGTCATCGATGAACTTTTTGGTGTGCAGCTCAGCGGAAATTGTTCGAGTCTCAAAATTGTTCTTCCAGGATTGCCAAGCATTTTTAGTTTCGATGTTCATTGGATCAAACTCCATCTATCGAGTGATTTTATATTTTTTGATTATTTTTGATTTTTCTATACTAATTATTTATTTTTTTGAATAGTGCTTACGTACGTACACCTCCAAAAACACACATTTTTAAGGGGTTTAACAAGCTCCATAGCCTGTTGTAATAGTTCTTTAGTTTTTTCCTCTTCTCCTGTTATCTCAACCATCTTCCCACTACACACCCTTTCAAACCCTTCCAGCACCTAGCGAATGATTTTCACAATTTTTTTTATAAGTTTAAAAATTTAAAAACACACTTACACAAACCTTACATCCCACACAAACAGGCACGCACGTACACACACACAAACCTCACACATCTCCAAGAGATCCTTACACACATTAGACATGTGAGTTGTCTTAGCAAACAACACTTCCTGCTCAAATTCCCAACGACTGTACCTGCGTATCATTACATTTCTTCTATTAAATAACTCTAAAATTATTCAATTCTTTTCAATCTACCTATTCAACCAATCAAAAACTTATTTCTTTCAACCAAACCATAAAACCACCTCAACACACTCACCTATCACTAGCTTCTATCAGCTTCTTAGTATCATCATAAGCCTTCTTCCATCCATCCAACAACTCAATAGCATCCTCCAGTCGCAACCTCACTTTCTCCAAGCTGTCCCTGGTTTGTATGTTGCGATTAACCTAAAATTTTTTCCATTTTTGATCTGATTGTCAACTTATTCTTATGTATTTATCATATATTTCTCATCGTGTATTCCATACCTTGTTTTTTTGAATGTTAGCTCTAATAACTAGCTTAATATAAACTCTTAAAATATCTTTACCTCTAATACTTACCATAAACTCATTCAACATATTTTCACCTTTCCTCCCCACCCTCTTAATCCATCTCTCTTTCTTTACCCTCCTCTCCCTTTTCCTCCCCCCTCTTCCACTCACTCGAAGATATTTTTAACTTTGATCACCAAAGCGACTTTTCGGCAAAGCACCAATGATACTGACTGTAACAAAGGTACAAAAGTTTCGTCTTTGTTGAAGTGCCTTGAAACAATCCACACCTGATGCGTGGTTGGTATGTTGGATTGTTGGTGATGTTGGTGGGTTAGTTTGTCAAGTGCTTTTTTGTAGTTGCTTAATATAACAAATGATACCAAACCACCATGTCACAGACACCATCTACCACCACACACCAACATCCAACACCACACACCACCATCCACCACCACACCCCATCAGCCACCATTTTCAACGCATTCCATAGCGGCTTGAGACTGCATGTGATAGACTTAAGAGTGATGGAAAAAGTGACGTTTTTGAAATGTCTTTCGAGGATACCCATGAATCGGCTGTTATCTCGGCTTTCTAAAAATGACTGTTGTTTTGTATTGTATTGTATTTTATTGTATTGTATTTTATTGTATTGTATTGTATTTTATTGTATTGTATAGTATTTTATCGTATTGTATTTTATTGTTTTGTATTTTATTGTGTTTTTCTGTACTGTTTTGTCTATCATTGTATGTAAAATCAATAAAAATATAAACCAACTTTTTCTAGATCCTGAAGTAGGAATCGAACCTGGTGCTCCGGGTTGACTTTGAGACAAAATTTCAACACCTTTTCTTTCTTCGATATATCTTGTTTAATAATATTCAGCTTGTTAGTTTTCATTCTCCAGTATCTGACGTAAGATAAGGGCTCTTGTTCTTTTGGTGGTTGCTGTATGAGGGGGTTGGGGTGATGTTATGCGGTGGTTGCTGTATGAGGGGGTTGGAGTGATGTTATGCGGTGGTTGCTGTATGAGGAGGTTGCACCTATGTGATAGTTTGATTTAAAATTTTTTAGTAACTCTACACCATCTAAAAAATCAATATCTTCTTTATAACATCATTATTATCATTGTTATTAATACCACTTTTAAACCCCACTGACATAAAACATACATACAACCAGAACCAGCCAATATAAAACTCACATACAATACAGAATCTTCTAGAACCCTCTTCATTTCATCAGACCATTCTTCACAAATATTCAAAGTTCTTTTTTTTACTTCTTCCAGTACGCCCATCTCTTCTATTTCTTGTATTTCCTTTTCTGTTTTGGTTTTATTATTTTGGTACATAATTAAATGTTTTTTATGATTCGAATTATTTTTTGAAGTATTTAAAAATTTTTATTTTATAAATAAAAAAGAAAAAATGAAATAATATGATAATATATATTTCAACCGTGAATATTCGCCATCCAGGCTGGAAATACATCATCGTTTTGCGCTTCCTCTTCCAACTTATTGGTTGAATACAAATTTCAAACGTTTAATTTAAAATATATTATTATTAAAACTTCAATCATACAGTAAAGATCATAATCATAACCTTGAAAATCACATCTTCAACATCTTTAGCAAATTTTTCCAGAGTCACTCTAAAAACATGCTTCACCACCACATTTTTTGTCGCAGCCTCTTCTACCCTATCTTCACCCACACCCACCCCACCATTAATACCATCATACATTCTACTACCACCCTTATCCATAGACCCATAATCCCTTTTACCATTGATATGTTTAACCCTATCTGAAAACCCTTCCGTAGCGCCAGCTTTCGAATCAAATTTACCCCCAATATCACTATCTATTTCATCATTTAAACCCCCTTCGTGGTTGTTAGGGCTAATGTTGCATTCATTTGTGTTTCCCTTGTCATTTCTGGGTGTTTGCTTGTCAATGGAAATTAGTGGTAGCATTAACTGTCAGGGTTGGATATTTTTATTGATACTGGGTTAATACCTTTCGATAATCGATTAAATGTTGCTTAAAAAGTTAAATAATTTATAACATCATTTCTTATCTCATCCACCCATCCATTCATTCATCCACACATCCATTCATGCATGCATGCATCCATTCATTCATCAATCCATCCATTCATGCATCCATCCATCCATTCATGCATCCACTCATCCATTTATTCATCCACCCATTCATTTATTCATCCACCCATCCATTCATTCATCCATTCAATTATTTAGTCATCCATCCATCCATTCATCTAACGGAAGAAAGGATGGTGTGAAAGGATGAGTAGAAGGAAGGATGAAAGCAGGTAACATTGAATAGTAATGGTCCTATTGCGTTGGCATCTCTTTCATTCTCGATTCGTTCTATACGGATAAATGGATGGATGGATGGAGGAATGGATGGATGGATGGATGGATGGATGGATGGATGGATGGATGGAGGAATGGATGGATGAATAGATGGATGGATAGATGAATGGATGGATGGATGGATGATTAACAGTATATAAACTGAACAAATATAACTAACAAACAACCACAAACCTTTATATTTTGCTTCTCCTTGATAGGCCACATAAATGGAAGGCTGGTTGGGGGGAACTACGTCACCCACCATCACCACTCTCACCACACGACGTTTCACTATTACAATTTTCTGGGAGTAGAGGGGTGAGAAGGTGGAGTTGAAGTCATGGGTTAGTGGGGTATTGGAGTTTTTATATTTATTGGGTTAGAGAAATACAACTGGTTTATTAATTTGTTTATTTCATTAGTGGTATAAGACCTATAGTGTTTGTTTAACCATATATTTGAGAATTTCAAAAACAGCGTTTTGTTTTTAAGATGAGTGGTTATGTCTTTTCTGTAAAATAGTACTCAATATTTAGATTTTCGGTATCAACGTACGCTGAATTTCTTAGAAGCACCGTATGGCCTAGCAGGCATTTAATTAGGGGAATTAAATTGTTTAAATGTTAACTTCAGCGTCGGAGGTTTTTCTAATATTAAAAAAAAAATTATTTGTTTGTCTCATTATTTATTTTTTTTTTGGTTTTATGGAAGTTTAAATAAAATTAACCTTTTTGTTATTCGCGTTTATTTCCGAAACTTCACTTTGGTTGGCTTCATTGGTTTTGTTATCTTCATTTTCTCCTTCATCATTTTTTGAATTTTTTTTACTATTATCGTCTTTTTTATTACCTACTTCGTTATCATTAGTTTTTTCAATGACATTGTTTGTGGTGTTTTCTTTGTTGCTGTTGTTGTCGATGGTGCTAGTTGGGTTAGTGCCAGTGTTGTTGTTCTTCATTTCTGGATTCTGTTTCTCATTTTCAGCGTCTTAAAAATGTTTTTTACTGGCATTACTTCAATAATTCTAAAACAACTAAGTAATGAATAAAAGTTATTGATCTCACTTGAATATTTTTTGTTTATTATAATTAATGAAAAAATATAATTAATTAATACAAATAAATAATAATATTAATAAATAAAAATGACTTTCACCATCAGCGTTAGCTTCTTCTTCATCTTCTTTTTCTTCTTCTTTTGTATCTTCTGTAAAAATAATACTTTCCTCAAAAACGCCATCTTTATCTGCTAATCTTCTTTCTATGAAATCTTCAACTATCTTCTCGCCATCGTCTCCGTTTTTGTCAAAAAATGTCACAGAATCTTCAAAATCAAATAATATTTCCACTCTTTTTCTCAACCAAGCAACCAAGAATAGATTCATTTGGGAAGTTTTTTATATAATAAACTATAATAAACCTTGTAGATTATTATTTTTATTATTATATAAGTTGTAAATGTTATAACTTTCAAGATTCAACTCTGCACTCTAATTCAGTTTCCAGGTGAAAATCCGTTCTCTTGGTAACAAGAAAATTAAAATTATTTTTTCTGATATTTTTTTATATATGAATTTTTGAAAAATCACGTTTAGCTGTAAAAAAAATACATAATCCTTTATTTATAACCTTTTCACTTTTATTTATTGTGGCCTTATCTCACTATGTGAACCCTTTCAAAATTGTAAAAAAATTTCAATAAAATTGAAATGGCTTCAATAAACGTTGAAAAATTAGATAGAATATTATTAAGTAAAAAATATTATTTGTTTTTTTGCATTTTGAAGGGATTCCGAAACGGTGTGGTGTAAGTGGCATTTCATTTAAACTAGTTAATTTTATTAATATATGAACCAAAATTTGTTTAAAATACAATTAAATAAATAATTTCTATAAAATAAATTTAATTTAACAAATCTACTAAATCACAGATATGGAACGAAAGTCCGTCTGCCTCATGCCCTGATCAATTCACTTTTGTACCGCAGTGTGCCGTAAGAATATTTTCTATCCATTATTTTTATATAAAAATTTATTTCTACATTATTATTACGTTTGCAATATAACAACAAAAACCAATCTTGATGCAGGTTTTTATTTAATTAACAACAAATAACTAATATTATTAAAGTGGCATGAAACTGTTTAAGTCTCCAAGACCACTTTGGATATATATTTATATATAGAGTCAGTCTTGATATGATAAATAACAAAAAAAACACGAAAATAGATAAATAACAACCACAATAGTGCCAAAGAATACATAAAGGATATATATCGAGCCACATTCCAACATGCATCCAGTCTGGCCACTTACGTGGCCACATTCAAGTTCCTTCAAGCTGTCTTCAGTAAGGCTAGTGGGATTATGTCATTTATAGTTTATATATTATTATTGTTATTATTATTTTTTATTGTTTTTTTATTATTGCATCTAAAAAGTTCAGCACGCTAAACTAACTAAATCAACCATCACTAAATCACTAAAAATAATTATCATTTAGCTATAAAAGTACTTTCAACAGTTGAGCTTAGCTCCAAGTTTGGCAGCATCCTTAGCTGGGTTTTTGATATTCGGAGTTGACAACAAGATACATGAACAAGTTTGTGGTGAAGTGTAGTGATGTTGGTGCTGGTGAAGTGTAGTGATGTTGGTGTTAGTGAAGTGTAGTGATGGTGATGTTGGTTAAGTGTAGTGATGGTGATGTTGGTTAAGTGTAGGGATGGTGATGTTGGTTAAGTGTAGTGATGGTGATGTTGGTTAAGTGTAGTGATGGTGATGTTGGTTAAGTGTAGTGATGGTGATGTTGGTGAGGGTTTTAAGATTTTATTTATGAGGTTTTTTCCACCAAATAGATGTTTTATTTTGCTTTATTGATTCATACTTTTATATACAATACAATTATGTCTGTGGTGACAGAAGTATGAACCCCCTAAATACAAAACTCTCTTCAGCTATACAAGCAATTCCATACTTCACCATTTCTCAAACCACATCATCCCTCACAGATCAACTTATACCTACTCTCTCGAGTGATCTACAGCTCAATAAAACTGGGCGCTCATAAAGGACTTGTACCCAATCTTGGTCGGCCTATCACAAACCGTCTTTTTGCCGCCATCGTTTGGGGGTTGAGTGTGTGGTTATTTTTAAACTTTCCAGAATTTCTGCATCGCTCGCTGTTTTTTTCTATGAAATTCTTGTACAGTGATTCAAATAAGTGGGAGGGTGTTAATGATTTTATTTTTGGTTCTTAGTTGTATATCTATATATTTTTTTATTTAAATTTACTTTTAGGTTATATCTATGGTGATTGATAGTTGTAGTTTTGTGTTGATTGCATGCTTATGTATTTGTTGTGTGTTGGTTGTATTGTTAATTGAGAGTTGTATGTTTTGGTTTCATTGATTTTTTATCAATTCCTGCTGTTACTTCATTTCATTCTGATGACGTGTTATTCCTGTTGGATTAATATCAACATGTATGGCTCCACGTGGAGAAGCGCAATTTAAAACATTCACAATAGCAATCCCAGTCAGGGGGGGCCTAACGGTCGTCTTATTCACCTGGTTATCAACTATTGTTTCCCATTTAACGTCTCATCCCAGCTTGAGTGAAGATAAAAACAAGATTATTGTACTATTTCTCAACATTTTTTGAGTCTTTGGCATTTATTTTGAGTTGTTTAAATGTCTGGATACTAGAGATTATAAAGATGAAATTATTGGTTTATCTTGTTATACATATTGTTCATATATTTTTATTATTTTCAAATTTATATACATATAAAGCAGTTTTTGAATTCAACTGAATTTTTCGAAAACTCGCATTAATATATTCTTAAGCAAAAAATTTATATTTAATTCTTTAATAAAAGTGGTTTATTCGCCAAACCGGTGAGTCTAGATTAACATAAAATTTGTATGATATGAGTACTTTGCTGTGTTTGTTTTAAATAAGTTCAAAGTAGATTAATTTTCGAAATTTTAGCATTCTAAAGTTTTTTCTCTTTTTAAGTATATATGTTTATTTTTAGTTAATTTCCACTTATTTATTTTATATTTTGAGATTTTTATCGAAATTAATTAATTCGTAATAAAATTAATGGTTTTTGTTCAATAATTTAAACTCATCTCTGATAGAACCGTACACGGCATAGTTAATTGTGGATGATGTAAAGGTTTCGAAGCTAGGGTCACTTTATTTTTGTAATGTTAATTTTCAAAATAAAATTTTTTTATAGTTTTGAATGTTTTTTTTTCAATTTTTAAAAAGTAATTTTATACAAAATTTTAAAGAGTACTTAGAACAGAAAAAAATGTATCTTACTTGCTCGCTTACTTCGATCTTTTTCAATTTAATACGAATTTTGAAATGATTACACAAGAAGGGGTTAAAAATTTTTTGATGTTTTATAAATGAAATATATATAACTTGAATTTTTTTCATAAATTTTCATAGTGGTTTCAGTCTAAAATATGTTTAGTCAATCAACAAACAGTAGTTAAATTAAGTATTCTTAAAAAAAACTCAAAAATAAATTTTTAGGAGGGTGAAGTTTTTGAAATCACTGATTACACGACATCTTCAGAATGGGAAATGTAATTTTTTCTCTTTTGTTCATTTAAATCAATCTAAATTGTCAATCAGCACTGCATTATCAATCTATATAAATGTATAAAAATATGCTAGGTGATCATGAACAATATGTAAATCTTTTTTTAAAATCAACTAAACACTAAAAGTTTTGTAGCGAGTATAGAGGCAGTGTTACAGGACTGGAAAATTGCCTCCAAACCGCTTTCCCGCCCACCTCAACACACACATCACATCAAACCTCACTTTGGAAAAGTTTGGCTTTAGTATACATATTAAGTATGTTACTCAAATTTATCTGAGAGTTATCATTATTTTGTTTTTCTAACACTTCACTAACTATTAGTTTCAAAAACTCAATTCAACACACATACCCACACACACACACACACACACACACACCTATTCAAACACACCTACACAGAAATCTCAAGGAACAGAGTTCTGGTACGAGAGCAGTGTCCCAATAAAATATGCAGATTATGAGTTTACAATGTCACTACATAAACTTATGTCTCACAAACCATCAGGTTTTGGCTTGTCATTTGTTGACTGTGTTTTTCCCATTGGTTGTTTTAAGTGTCTTATTTTGGCTCAACCACCCAAAACAATAAAAGATTATAAATAACCAAAAGATATAAACAGCCAAACAACAAGAAAAATCATAAAAAACAATAACACAGATACTAACAGCAGTGACAACAGCACAAAAGCAGATAAAAAAAATGAGGAGGAAAAAAAAGAAGAAGAGGAGGAGGAGGAGGAGGAGGATTGTGATGCTAGCCAGGATAAAAGTTAATATTGGTTTTAAATCAATTATTTAATTTTTTCTCATCAGTATTAGTATTATTTCATTATTATCAACAATTATTTTATCTTTTATTATTTCTCTATAATTGTTATCATCAATATGTCATTATTATTCTTGTTTTTATTATTCTAGTGCCCACAGTATGGAAGGAACTGCTCAACAATGAAGATCTTTTTCCATGCAGGGCACATTGCTTACATAGGTGGTGTTGTTGTAATTAATTTTTTTATTGTTTTTGTTACTATTTTTATTATTTACATTGTTATTTTATTGTTTGTATTATTTAAATTTCTATTTTATTACTGTTATTGTTATTCCTGCGCCATCTTTGGAAGGCTTTAATTATTTTTAATATTATTATTATTATGTTTGTAACACCACTCACATAAGATGGTTCGGCTTGAGAGAGCTGGTGGTGATATCGACTGTGACCAGAGAAGAGGATGTCAACAGTGAAAGTAGACTTAATATGCTTCTGTCATCTGCCACTATGGCCACTTTCAACACCAAGTGGTGGGTAATAATGGGCTAGGGGCATTTATGTATGTGACTTACTAGATGGGTGGATGGTTAACTTACTAGGTGGGTGGATGGTTGGGTTGGTAGGTGGGTGGATGGTTGGGTTAGAAGGTGGGTAGATGATTAGGTTGGAAGATTGATTGACGTGTAGTTGTGTGTGAGCTGATTAGTATGATGGATGTGAGTGCGTTTTTTCACACGTCCATGATGATTTTCATGCACAGTCATATGCCCATATTCATACAAGCTGGAATGAAGTGGAGGAAACTTTTCTATGGCAGTCAGTTTTCAGTATATTGTATACTTAAACTATTATTATTATTATCATTATTATTCTTCTTATTATTATTATTATTATTTAGAGACATCTCATGTATCCTTTATTAGGATAACTACATTAATCTAGCAATATCTTTAATTTCTATTGAAACCCTTCATCTATGTTTCCATAGTAATATAAATAGAAGTGAATTTTAAAAATAATATACTAATGAATTAAGAAAAAGTTGAATTTTTAGAAAATTTTAGTTTTTTGAAAAAAATATATGTATTTAAAATCTTTCTCATTTTGTGATAAAAATCAAAAATATTATTATTTTTATTATAATTACACCATCACATCCAATAACTTCAGCTTTAGACGTACCTGGGTTTCGGACCTCGTTTGAAATGGTGCAGTTCAAAAAACCTCAGTTTGATCAGGGCTTGAGGACCTTTCTGGACATTTTCAAAGAGAAAATTGTGAGGGGGAGGGTGGATTGTTGGGGTGGGAAAAGGGAAGGGTAGGGATGTTGGAGGCAAGTTTTTGTGTTGTGAGAGGGATGGCAGAAGGGGATATTAAGATTGTTGTCGTGTGTTTTTATTAGTGGTTGCGTTAGAATACCCAAAACGTATTGTGTTTGGAGATATGCGCATCTTTGGGTGGGGGTCTTTGCTTTCATGTCGGTGATCTCATTTGTGGATATGAATAATTTTGTCCATGTTCAAGTAATATTCATTTGCATATCAATGAAGGCGTGTCCCAAAGAAATCCGATGTAGCATTGATGGCCACTTCACATACTCCATTCATGATTGGTCCATGTTCCCGTGTATGATTCATACATTTTTTCTGTTAATAATCATTTTCTAGCTCATTAGCTATGCATACGTTTTTTAAATAATATGAGCACACAATATATATAACTTTCCCTAATTATCTATTCATACACTCGTCTACTTGTATATTCATGAAGTAATTGAACATTCAGATGATCTGGCCAACTGTAAGGGGACTTATTGTGAACTTCCTGTAGGCTCTCTTGCAGACCCTATAAGGTTTGATCTTCAGGGCTTTTTGGTTTTTTATAGTATTTCTCCACTCATTAGCTGATCTATCTATTTTTCTTTCTCATTCACTCTGCTACTTCTATTTGCTTTACATCCACTATTTATCGATTAATTTTTCATTTACGTTTATACCTGCATCTGTCCATCCCTCATCTTCTGTTCACATCCACTCATTAATCCTTGGTTCACCATTCAAATTCATCCATCCATCCAACACCATTCACATTTATTCATCCATCCATCCATTTTCTTCTACTCCTATCCGTCACCATCCACCATCATCCTCACCACCACAGAGTGTTCATGTTACAAAACACGTGGAGCGGCTTACCGGAAGAGATGATTGACGATCTGGAGTCAGACACGTGAACATAAATAATAATAATATTATTATTGATAGTTTTTTTATCCATTCATTCAACATTCACATCCATCCCTCCATCCACCACCACCAATCCATTCCTCCTCCATCCACCACCACCAATCCATTCCTCCTCCATCCACCACCACCAATCCATGCCTCTTCCACCCACCACCACCACTTTATTCCTCCTCCACCCACCACCACCACTTCATTTCTCCTTCACCCACCACTTTCTTCCTCCTCCACCCACCACCACCACTTCCTTCCTCCTCCACTCACCACCACCACTTCCTTCCTCCTCCACCCACCACCATCAATCCATCTACTCCATCTTCTCCCAATTCAACCACCACAGTACTTTTATGCTAGACAACTTGAACGACAGTTTGTCAGAAAAAGAAATTTATGCTCTAGCTTCAGACACGTAAACATAATAATGAAAATATTATTATCAATGACAACAATATTATTGATAAAACTCATATATTTAATATTTGACTTTATTTTTATTAATTATCAAGTCATCATCATCACCTCAACAACAACATCTCACCGCCATCAATCGAAAACGTAATGCTATTTTATACGCAGTGTGTTAGATCCTTTCCAGGACTATGATTGGTCAGTGAATGTACACAGTATCGATGATACGGAAACTATTATTGGTAGCTATTTTTATTTCTATTATTATTATAAATATCATTTTTTTCTTATTATTGTCATTTTGATATTATTATTGTTTTGTTATTGTTATTATTTATATAATTTATATTATTATTGTTATTCTTGTTATTTTTTTATAAGGTTCATATTTGAAGTCGGCGCTGAACTTATGCAAGGAAACATACCTTCCTTTCACATCCATCGACAACCCACAACAGGGAGGTTTGTCATCTGAATAGATAGATAGATAGATGGATAGATAGATAGATAGCTAGATAGATAGATAGATAGATAGGTAGATAGATAGATAGAAAAACACACACAGACACTGTGAAGGCATCAGCAGCATTAGACAGACTTACTAAACCTTATGTTCCTACCATTGGTGACTTCTTGAAACGATTCATTTATTTTTATATTATTATTATTGTTGTTATTATTATTATTTTTATTATTATTGTTATTATTATTATTATTTTTATTATTAATACCACTTCCTCAAGACAATGTGATCAAAAAAGCAACTTCCACACAAATGAACGCTTCTCAAAGTAACGTGCCTGAAGCGCTCTTCAACGTCATTCTGATGCACCTCTTCAGCGAAAACAGTGAACCGATACAGGGGTGGTGCCACTCAACGGAAGACCCGCCTTCCTACATACAGTTTGAGTTCGATGTGAGTTTCAACGTGGGGGAGGGGAGAGGAAGGGGTGCGTGCTCTAAGGGGGGGGAAAGGGAGGTTTGGACGTGTCACATGGGTAGAAGCCTCAGTTTAGTCGCTTTTTAAATGTGCAATATTATTATTTATTTTATTAGCATCGTTATTATTATTCTTGTTTTTTATTATTATTATTATTATCCTTGTTATTATTATTCTTGTTTTTTATTATTATTAGTATTGATATTTTAATTAAACAAAACAGCAACTCAAAGCAGCGGAAATAGGCAGCTTAACATACAAGTTGGCCGTGGCTCTTTGCTATTTATATCGTCAAGAGGGCGGGTATAAGGTGGACATCTCAAGATTATTATTATTATTGTGATTTTCTAGTTATTATTATTATTATTATTTTATTGTTGTCAAGACGATGATGCAGCTATGGAAGGATTTTGTGCTGGAGATGAGATTCCGGTGGGAGAATGGCATTAAGATACCAGGGTGCATAATAAAAATAATATTATTTTTATTATTCCTTTTCCTTTTTTTCTGTTGATATTTTATCGAAAATGCCATCATCACTATTAATACTTTTATTATTGCTTTTATTTTTGTTAATAGTACTATTATTTTTTTTCATTATTATTATTATTATTGTTGTTATTATTTTAGATTGGCAGATGGGCCGCCAAACATGGGGTCTTGCCTATTGCATCAGAAACTACAGGTTATTATTATTAGCATTTATATTTTATTTATTATTTTTCAATTTTTTTTTAGATGCTCAATTGCTGCATAGAACGGAAGAAAAAGAGAGAGCAAAGTAATTTTTTTTGTTATTATCAGCTTTTCAGGATATAATGATATCTATAAATGTCCATGATTGACGTTTAGCTCCTCCCACTGACTCCAAAACCAATGGAGAATCTTCAAGTGAAGACGAGTTTTTCGACTCACGTGATAAAGATGATGGCAGGTCTATTTATAGCACTTTTAAAATTTATTTAATTTATCAAATGACGTAATCAGTTTATGAATAAATCACTTGACGTGTGAGAAAATTGTCATCTTTTTTATAAATAAGTCCACAATACATCAATATTCCATAGTTAAACCGACCAATCACAGTGACGAAAAAGCTGAACCTGAAGGACGTCTACGCCTATTGGATGCTGATGTAAAACTCCTAAACTTCCCCGAACGCTATTTATACGTGCCAATCACGCAAGAGCCCGCCCCCATGACTGAGGATCTGCTCGAGGAACACGTGGATGTGCTTTCAAGGTGGGGTGTGAGTGTTCTTGTTTTTTTCTGGCGTACATGAGCAAGATCATAGAATGAATCTCAATATTTTTTTTTAATCAACCTTCTCCATCACATCATAATCACCACGGTTTTTATGCCTACACCACCCTTCTCTACCATACAACAGTCTGGGAACTTCCCAAGAAAGCACGAAGCTGAGAGCGAGGATGCAGAGCGCTTGCCTCTTGTCTGACATGGAGGCATTCAAGGCCGCTAACCCAGGGTGCTGTCTCGAAGACTTTGTTCGCTGGTACTCGCCCAGAGATTTCAAACTGACTTCAGATAGATGGGTATGTTGGGGGAGCTTAGCGCCGTGGTGCGGTGGGTGATGATAGATTTATGGGAAGTATAGATGATGGTGATGGGGTGTGAGTGGTTATAAAGATTTTTGTGAAGTCTGTGCGTGTTGGACTTGTCATTTCAATGAAAACATCTGTGATTTTGCTTGTATTACATCATCATCATCATTGCCAGGGAGAACTGAGTCAGCGCATGCGATTGGAAGACAACATGTGGGTGGAAACTTGGCAGAATGCCAGGTCTATTCCAGTTGCTTGGCAACGTAGGCTTTTTGATGATACTAAAGAGGCTGAGAAGGTTTTGAATACATATTTATTTATATTTATGTTTTTAGTATTTTTTATTGTAATTATTTTCCAATTTTTCAAACAAATAGCTTGTTATTCAAATGATTTAGTTAATTTATTATTATTATTATTATTATTATTATTATTATTAGTATTATTATTATTATTATCAGGTGTTACACTGGCTAGCCTCATTGAAAGCTCACCAGGTCTCCTTCAACATTATGCCACTGCTGATGACTCATGCTGTGCTGCAACTGTCCAGATGCGGTTGTTATTATTATTATTTATATTATTATTATTATTACATCACTTTTTCATTATTTTTATTGTTATTATAATTGTCACCACTTCTATTCGTATTCTTACCAGTATTATCATCATCACCAACGCAGAAGAGTGCCAACTGCCGTTTATAGAGGCGTCAATAAAAAAGCTGAAGCTGCGATTAGTTGAAGCAAGCAGGTGTGTGGACTATGCTAGCTGTGCTGCAAGCTGTATCCCTGGGCAAGCTATCATTTGCCTCGAGGTGAGGTTGGGAGTTATGGTGGTGGGGGTAGTAGTAGTAGTAGTAATTGTTGTTATTGTTGCATTAGAAGTAGTATTGATGAATGAAGTCTCATTTCGATCATAAGCACCACCATCATCTGGCAGAAAGCGGTGCAACTACTGATCCACATAGAGTTAGGAGTGGTCAAAGCCAGGTCCCTTCTCACCAAACTTCTAGTCATTCCTGCTGCAAGCCGAAGCCTCCCTAGATCGGAACTACTTTCTTTTGTGTCTTCGGTTCTCAATTTTCCGGAAGTAAACTTATCGGCTTCTTTTCCAGATCATCATGTGTTTTTGCTTAAGAAGATCATTTACTCTGTGTTTCTGTATGCTAAAATGATGGTTAGTGTGTTTGAATGTTGGTCATGGAGATGGCTCTTGATAACGTCATAGTTATTTAGCATCGTTGTTGTGTATGATAGCATTCGTTGATTCACAAATGATATTGTTTCGAAGTGATAATTGCTAAACTATTTCGATAAAATGAAAAATAAATATTTACAGTTTTTTATTCCCAAAAACAGCGAGTCAAAGACACCCCCTCAGAAAAGAAGAAAAAGTTTAACCGAATTCTAGCTTTGGCAGGACGCTTAGTGGTATGTCTCATTTGATGCTTCTATTTTGATGGCTGCCAATTGTGTGCGGGTGGTATTCCAAATGTTTCATATTCTCATAAGCAGATGTTTGTGTTTGAATAAATATTCATCTCATTGCACTACTTTACAATCTCATCTACAAAATATCCACCAATCAAAGAAAACTTCAAAATTCCGGATACCACGGTTACTTCATCCAAAAGGTAAAGAGTATGTTTTGAGAGCATTATGTAACAGACCAGCTCCTTGGTCCAGAATGTGTCCACAAAGGTAGGTGATGTGTATGGTGAACTTTGAGCGCTTTTGAAGCAAATTGTATTGTAAATTATACGCTATAAGAATCCTATTAACAACAATATTAATAATAAAAATTCAAATTCCAATCAATATTTCTATTATTTTTTAGACTTTTGCCTCACTTACTAATCACAACCTCACCACTTACTAGGATGTATTGCTTCTACTCCTTCGACGAATACCGACTGGCTGGAGCATTCACCGATGACGTCATATTTTTTTGACCGCCATCTTGGATAATGAATAGTTTTTTTTTGATGTGGGAGATTGATCCGACTTTGAAGCCATTTTTGATTTCATCATGGAGGCTTTGAACGAATAAAACGGAATTATTTTTGCTTTTTTTAATTGTTTAAAATACATTGTAGATTGTTTCATTAACTATTATTATTATTATTGCTATTATTATCATCATCGTCATTATCATGTTTTTGCTGTTTTTCCCTCATTAAAGCATTGAAAATTGTGAATTTCATATGGTTTTCCATTCAACTATGATAAAAATATCTTGTGATTGGTTGATTGTTAGTCGTTTATTATTGGTTGTTGCTTTTGTTGTTTTCGTTTGAATTCTAAAAATAGAAGACAATGCTGTCGGTTTAGTCATTTGACAGACAAAATAATAATAATAAAACCTAAGAACAAAAATCATAGTCTTATAATTATAGATATAAGAATTTTAAAATTGAAAATAATTTAAAAAATGAAAAAAAATTGCCATTTACTGCAAAATGAAGTTGCATAATCAGGCAAATAGCATAAAGCAACTCTGACCTACTTGTTTCTATTTTTGCATCAATTTTATTTTTTTTACATCAGTTTGATCGTTGTTCTTTTTATTTTTTTCTATTTTTGCATCAATTTTATTGTTTTTTTTTTATTTTTACAAGTGTTACTAAATATAGAGCTGTAACAAATAATCAGGAAATATTATTTTTCTACCTGTTAACTTCTCTGCATTGAATGGAGTTTGAAAATGAGGACGAAAAAATATGAAAAAATCATTGTTCATCCAACCAAATGATGTGCTAAAAAATTCCTCTAAAAAAGGAAAAATGATCTTCAGCAAAACACAAAGCTGGAGGTCATAAAATTATTTTTCTTTATCTTTTTAAATTTTTACCGTTTTTTACCAAGCCTCACTCAACATCAACTTTAAACTCTTTAAAACATTTTTTTTCGATCTTACTGTCACAGTTCAACGTTGTTCGAATAGATAATTAAATCCATTCATATTATATATTTCCAGTTATCAAACTTTTTTTTACATTCAATAAATCAAATCTTTTTAAATATTTTTCTAAAAATAAGAAATCTTCTTGACCAATAAACTGTAAGTAAACAATTTTTACAACCAATAAAAATTTTTGTATTTAAAACTGATGTAATAATAGTTCAAAACGTAACACATTCATCAATGGGACAATGAAACAGTACTAAAATAGACAATCAAAAGAATTACAGTCATTTTACTGTATTAAATAATTTGTAAAACTTTGATACAAAACTAACTCATTTTACTGTAATTAATCATCATCATCATTTTATTATAGTCAGCACCTTTTCCAAGGGGTCACTGACTTCTTTCCATGACCTAACCCTCTCCCTCCATTTCACCCTGTCATTGCCATCTTTAAGAACTAATCCAAGGTCACGACAAAGGTTTTCCATCATCCCTTTTCAGGTTAACCTTGGCCTTCTCCTTCCTCTACTACCTTCAACCTCAAACCTCCACGCCTGTTTGACACAGTCGTCATCCTCTTTCTTTACTACATGACCCAGCCATCTCAAACTCCCTTGCCTCACCACTTCAACGATCGAACGATCCAACCCCAATCTAACCATCAACTCCTTTGTACTCACACCATCAGCTAGCTGCACATCACACATCATTCTAAGCATCCGTTTTTCTGCTTTTCTCAAAATACTCTTTTCAACGGATCTTACCACCCAGGTTTCCGAGCCATATGTTATGACAGGCTTCACACGTGTCCTATAAATTTTTCCTTTAATATTCCATGTGTGTCTTTTACCACATAACATAGAAGACACACTGTTGAATGCCTTCCAGCCCAGCCCGATCCTTCGTGTAACAGCTAGCTCACTTCCTTCTCCACCTTGTCTCCTAAATAACACTAACTATTTACCCTCTTCAACCCACTCAAAAAACTATTTGAAGCATTCTAACATTCCACGTTTGCACCATTCATACAAACCCTACATTCAACATTTCCATTCATCCTACGAGAAACTCTCTTTACCCTAGCACATCTCGCATGAATCCACTTCTTACATGTCATGCACCTCACACAATTTACCTTAGCCCTCTTACCACACACACCACATGGATCAATCTTAGCCAAGACAACATTCCCACCATCACCACTACTCTCCATGACCTTTGTCTTACCCAGATTAACCTTCAATCCTTTCCCTTCAAAGGCCGCCTTCCAACGGATGAATTGTGCTTCTAGTTCTCCCATAGTCTCAGCCACCAAAACCAAATCATATGCATAAAGCAGTTCATATAAAGCACCTCTTCTTCCGTCTTCCGACAATACGTCTAGCACTATTGAAAACAAAAACGGCCAGAGAACCAATCCTTGATGGACACCTACACCTACATCAAATTCTTCCGAATGTCCATCTCCAACCTTAACCCGCGTTTTTGCTCTTTTGTACATCGACATTACTGCCTGAACCAACCTTTCCGGGACCAACTTCTTTCTTAGCGCCCATTCAATCACTTTTCTTGGTACCCGATCAAAAGCCTTCTCCAAATCAACAAAACAGATAAAAAGCTTCCTATTCTTCTCAAGGTAGCTTTCCTGCATTCTCCTAAAAATAAAAATAGCGTCCACTGTGCTTCTGCTAGGCATAAAACCAAATTGCATTTGGTCAACTTTCACTAACCATCTTAACCTCTTCTCCAGCAACCTTTCCACCACTTTCATACCATGCTCTAAAAGCTTTACACCTCAATAGCTCGCACAGTCCATAACGCTACCTTTCTTCTTATAAATGGGAACAATTGTACCCATCCTCCAGTCATGAGGCATATCCATTCCATTGAGGATTTTATTTGCTATTTGCAAAATAACTTGCTTACCATGTGGAGAAGCAGCTAGGTGCTCCTTGACAATTCCAGTTGGACCACTGGCCTTGCCATTCTTCATGATTCCTAGCGCTCTTTCCACTTCGTCCACCGGTTTTGGAGATATTCGGATGTCATTTCCAACTGTTTTTTTTTTTAATAGTGTTTTGCTGTACATGTAATTACCAGGGCATATTAACGTTATTATTATTATTATTTTTTTTTTTTTTTTTTTTTTTAATGAAAATTTTGAATTATTAATGAAAAACTTGGTTCTTGCGATCAAAACTATCAGTTTTGAGTTCAATAAGCTCTTAACATTGTTGTATCATCTGCCTGCGGGGAAGGAGCAATCTAAGGAGAACAAAATCAGATTGAAATATTTTTTTATGCTTGCTTAATTGCTCTTTAAATGTCTAATTGTGAGAAATCTTATAATAATGAGAATAATAATATTATTATTTAAAATAGTAATGATAGCATTCCACGTTGAAGCGGTAGAATTTATTTATTATGATATTATATTTATTATGATATTATTTTTTATAAATTGTTAAATTCATTATATCTTTTCCGCAGACACTAACCTAGATAAACTACTACTAATAATACTTATTTTTTAAAGACCCAGTTGTATTGATTTTTATTATTATTATAGTATCTATTATTAACAGTATATTATTATTATTATTATTATTATTATTATTATTATTATTATTATTATTATTATTAATAAATTAACAATAAGATCTTCAAAGCAGATCAGGCAACAATGGCAAATGTTTTATTCAAATAGTTTTTTAACAATAAAAGCTATATGTATTTTATTTTAATAATAATAATAATAATAATAATAATAATAACAATAATAATAATAATAATAATAATTTTTTTTTTCTCTATAAAAGACTTTTTCTCATGTTGCTAACCTTGTCACGCAGCCTTTTGTGAGTTTTTTTTCTTTATTTAAAATCAATTATTAATTTTCGAGTTTTTAAAAAAACTAAATTTAGCAAGTTATTTAGCGTTTAATTTTTTTAAAAAAATTTTCAAGCTTTTTGTTGTTACTGTGTCGAATTCTTCAATTCTTCAAAAGTTTATTTTTCATTGCGATTTTTTGTTATTTTTGAGTAAAACTATAATTTTTGTAAGTTAAACTTTATCAGTAATGGTTTATCAGTCTTTATGTAAGTTTCCAGTTAAATTAGCTTTTCAAAATAATATGTCCATTCGGCAATAGCTTCATATTTAAACCTTGAGCTAATAAACCTAAAAATAAAAAAAAAACACAGAACAAATTAAATAAATAAGAACAAATGACTGATTAAAAAATAAACTAATAAAAAGAGTAAAACAATATTTATGGTGCCTTATATAAAAATTTACAATAAAAAGAGAACTTGCGCAAGCTAATGAGACAAGTGTTGTGAAGAGAGCTCTAAACACATATTTATAAGGGGCTCAGATTTATAACCAGTATTTTACATCGTTTTTCAAGTTGTTTTACCAATAAAACTCATTTGATTTTTTTTGTTATACCAATAATGCTTCCATTTTCTTGCGATCAAATCACAGAGCTTCAAGTGTTTTCATTTAATTAGCATTACATTATTTTATAATCTTGGCGCCTTCGTGTCTACCGTCATTTCTATTTCTCCATTGAACTCGAACAGAAAACCTTGATCTCCGACATTCAAAATGGCCGAGTTATCTCTATGGGCATTAAAAGTGATTTTTGGGTTCTTGATTTTTGTGATCACCTTCATCTCCGCTCTTCTCCCTTTCAAACTTTTCTCCATAAACTGGCGCAAAATCTGCCGATGTTTTGGTGAAGCGAGTGATGAAGAAAACGACCGTTTGAGGGACTCAATCCTTGGTCACATGTTTTGCTTTGGAGGAGGTGTGTTTTTCGGTACTTATCTTCTTCACATGTCCAACGAGTCTACAGAAATTATAGCGGGAACACACCTCGGGAAAGTAGAATACCCACTAGCTTCTCTTTTCATGGCGATTGGTTTTTTCATCGTTTTGATGGCGGATCAGCTGGTCTCCTACGTCAGATCTAAGTCACACAAAGAACATTTAAATGAGCCAGGGGGCAACGACGTGGATAATGTTGTAGAAGCTGGTCACTATAACAAGGTTTTCAACTCTCAAACTTCTGTGAACGAGGGAGAAGATGATCAAACTACAATGAGAAACATTGAATTAGTAGACAAAAAGAGAGAGCTCGAAGAAGACTCGCACTCTCACCACCATGCCACCAGATCCATCGTCCTTGTCATCGCCCTCTCCCTTCACCACATCTTTGAAGGTTGTATGTGATGTTTTTTGATAACCCACTACATATGTTTGAGGGTATGTGTGATTATGTGTCTGTATGTATTACGACTTGTGATTATGTGTTTTTGTGTGTTACGACCTATTTTTATAAACCTCAAAACGACCATTTTACCGTGTTATTTTCGCCACAAATCCATATCTAATTTTCAACAAAAATCTCTTTTACATCCTTATCATCATCACCTTTACCTCCCTACTCTCCAAAACCCCCCAACCACCACCATACCTACACCCCATCAATCCAACCGCAACACATACAGGTTTGTCAATTGGAATAGCCAATGATTTTGACTTTGTGTGGAAGGTAACTCTGTCGGTGATCATACATGAAATAGTTATATGTTTCAGTGTTGGTTTGCAGTTTTTCAAGTCGGATAGAAAGCTCACACCTAAGGTGGTTTTTTGTGTTTTGAATTGCAGAGGTGCTAACTTGTTTTATTAGCAAGTGTAATGTATGCTTAAGTTACATTAGTAACGAGTCTAACGAAGTTTTGTATATTTTTTCATTGAACGTTTTGAGTCGTTTAGATCTACATAGAATATATGTCATCTCTTCTAAATATAGAATAAATTATTTATATTCCATTAAATTCATTATTTAATTCTATATATTTCTATAAAAACATCACTGTGTTGAAAGTTTAATTAAAGCAGCAAACAATTAAATGAATGAATATCATTACCAGGTGTTTATAATTCTATTAATAACCACTCTGATCCTTCCTATTGGTCTGTTTATCGGAGTGGGCGTGTACGCAGCAGCTGATGCTGACCCAGAAAAGAGTGATGTTGTCAATGGGGTCCTTCAATCTATTGCTACTGGTTTGTGGGGAGGGGGAGAGCCGGAGGGGGGAGGGGGAGAGCGGGAGGGGGGGTGGAATGTGATGTGGTGTGGTATGTTGGGTTGAGACTTGATGCTTCATGATGTGAGCCGATCTTTTTTAGACTAGCTCAGCACATTTTCAACAAAAAAATACCTAAAAACACTCAAAACATCAACTCAAAACCAAAAAAAACGCCAAAAGGGACGTTCATCTACGTGACATTCTTCGAGATTCTTATCGACCAACTAACTGGACCTAAGTCTTCAATCACTCGGGTGCTTGTAACCATTTTAGGCTTTACTTTGATGGCTCTGCTAGCTTTGATAGAGCCAGCAGAAGGCCACGAAGAAGTCGTGTGTAACGTCACTCAGATAATTAGTGGGAACGCCACGGCTGGAGCTTGAAACAGCTACGGTTTTGATATGGTAATGTCTGACAGAGACAAAATTGTTTTTATTTATTGAAAGATAAGTTAATTATGAGGATTACTAATGTTTTACTTGTCTTTAACCAGGTTACTAATGATTAATTATGCAATTTTCTCAATTTTTCATTTATTTTTTTGTTATTTATTTATTAAATCAATGTTATTAAATAATGAATTTTTATGTTGAACTTTATGTTCTAATTTTGAAATGGAAACCAGCGCATTAATGTTATTTTGATTCTCTAAACCTTCTATTCTTGGAAGCCAAAATTAATGGATATTTCGAGCCTAATGTATTTTCGACTTTTATTTTTCGTCAAACTTTACATCTTTTCTATTTTCTAGCATCACGTTAAAAATTGAAAATAAACTTCAAAATTGTGTTTTTTTCTCAAAAATTTTCAAGAAGGAAGTGGTAAAACACTTCAAAAGCAATTATTGAACTTCATGTGAAACAGTCGAACAAAAATCCCGTTGGAGTCTATTCATTAACAGCCTTATTATTAACTCAAACCACACCCATTTAAAAACCGCATCTTTCAACTGAATAACTGACATGAAAAGTGCTGGGAATCGAACCCAGTATCTTAGATCCCAGTCATAGTTCCGATGAATCACAAGACTGTCTAATTTACTGCCTTTCATTTTATAATGGCTTGCAATGCTGAGAATTTGGCCAATTATTATTAAAATTTGAATTTAAATACCTTCTTAAATAACCATATGAATAAATATTCAACAATAAATTCTCAACAATTGAAAGCTTGATTTTCAACAGGTATCTTAGTCATTACATATTCATAACTTAATATTGACATAGATGCTAGACAAATTTATATCTATATACCTATTCAATTGACACATTCGATATATGTGCATTAAAATAACATACCCCAAGTAAAAGAAATTAAGGTATATTCCATAGGAAAATTTAAATTCTCTACAAATCATTACCACCTGCATCTACTGTTAATCTCTACTCAACCTTCAACCACCAACCAAGAAGTAACTGGTGATGAATACAACTTGTCGAATAGTTATTATTTATTCTACAAATATTTGTCCATACTCTATCAATTTGCACCACCGAAACCTCAGACTGGGTGGCTTAGTCTCTGCACATACTCTTCAATACAACAGACACCATTAAGTTTTATATTTTTGTTATTAAGAAGCATTTTAAAATGCAATATTTATCATCAACAATTTTTTTTCTAAAATCTAGCGCTATAATCGACCAATCAGGAAGCAGCCACACACACCCAACCGTCCAATAGAATAGGCTTACAGCTCATACTCACACATAGTACATAGCTTATAGTCACAATGCACATTGTTCAACTTGATGCCATCATAAACATGCACGCATCCTTCTCTCACCGGGTTATCCGGTTGTTTCGCCCCCCATAGATGCCTCCCAAAGCCGAAGTCCACCGCCCCGTTTTTTGTAAACCATTTGTAATCTTCTTTGGGTTGCAACACTGTATCGCTAATTGATTTAAGTTTGCTGCCGGATGTCCACACCATTAGGGAAGAATCGCCGTCTTTTATTTTACCCACCGATGTTATGCAGGGTTCCAGCCCTGTTTTACCTGGAGTTTTGAATGAATCGCTAAAAAAATAATTCCAATTATTTTGTTTTTTTTTTGGTTGTTATTATTTTCAGTTAACTTTTAATCATCAACCAGCTACCTTGAGCTATTTTAAAAGCAGCTTCAATCAAACTGCTTTTTTGAGAAGTTGTCAAACTAACAGGGTAAGCTGCTGGATGGAGTTTAAGACACGTTTTGAATGCGTTTGACCAAGTTACTTTGTTCATGTGTAACGTCAGACATATATTTGTGTTAGGGAGTCTGAAAAGGTTGTCGGAACACTGTTCTGTGGGTGGGTGGTGAGGTTATGGTGGGGTGTGTGAAAAGAAAAAGAGAGATGGGAGGTTTTGAGAGAGAAGAGAGATGATATCTCGAATAAAGAGAAAGAGGAAAGTGAGGTTGGATGTGTGGTTTTTAGAAGCCAATCACATCTCTATGAACCATATTTCCACCTTCCTTTGTACTGTGCCAAAGTTGCAATAGAGCTAATGATCGAATGCACCCTCACTACAGAGTTGTGCTATTCTTTATTAAGAATGATAAAAATTATATATAATGAAAACCAAACTTGGGCCGTAGCTAAAGCAGTCTTTCTGTGTAGAAGGTGTTCCGAGTACTATCAGCATCTCACACCTACTTGTCCTTTCCATGTAGTTCACCCTGGCAATTTTTTTGCGGTGTTATCAGCTGTGTTATCTGTTAATGATAACTGGTGGAGGTATAAGAATGTTTGCATAGAGTTCGGTTTAGCCGTGTTGCTTAGGTGCTAATAACTGGTGTAGATTTGAGAGTGATGTTAGTTTAAGCTATTATAAACATACCAATGACCGCAGGATATAATAATAATAGTTATAATCATCACCAACATACAAGTGGTGCAAACCCGTTCATAGAGCACTCTTTATCCAGAGAGCATTGCTTGATGCATTCAAGTCTACTGCGTACAGTTACAACAGTTTTTCTTTCAGCCACCCTACATTTTGTTATGCTGTACGCGGCTGTGTTAAATCTTTCGACCGCCATCTTGTTTTTTGTGAAAAGGAGTTGATATAACTGATAAGTAATTGAGTTGTTGTGGCAGTTTTTGAATATTAAAAATAAATGGTTCATTACTAGAGATAATATAACCATCTGAATCAAGTCTTTCGTCACCTTTTCTATCGAAACAGTTCTGCTTCCATGTAATAGCAGACACATAAAAGCAAACTTCAATGCTACCATTATGAACATTAAGCAAGATTTTGAACCGATGGACAAAATTCAGTGAGTCTTGGAAGCTTGAGCTCAAGTTCCAATATTTATTAATGATGAGGATGATGGGGAAGAGGATGGTGGTGATGATGATGGTTTTTATCTTTGTCTATTTATAGCTTCTTCTAGAATGTCTACCAATGTTTATTTAAATACTTGAAAGACTTGAAACTATTGATTGGAACTCAAAATGACGCATAATTTAGTATTTTTATGTTTATAGCTTTTTTGGTATTTAATTATATAAAAAGTATTTATTTAAAAATTATTTCAATAAAATAAGAAGGTTTAAACTACGAATTCTTTGGTTTAGTCCTTAGGGTTTGTATTGAGGAAAAAACAACTTTTGACAAAAATTTTATTCAAGGAAGAAACTTTCAAAAAATAAATTTCTACATTTAAAATAATTAATGAGCATTTCAGCAATAAAAAATAGAAAATAAATATAAAAGATGAAATTTTAATACTACATAGAGAAAACTTCGGAAGGTTGTTTGGTGTGCAATTGTGGTCCAGAACCTTCTGAAGCTCATGCCATTTTAAACATATTCTTAATTGCATTGTATTCCATCTGGAAACGCGACCTCTAACCAATCAAAGCAAGTAATAATTTTATTATTATTCTTATTGTATTATTTTTATTTTATTATTATTATTCCATTATTTTTTTATATTTTTTATTATCGTATTATTTTTATTATTAATGCCAAAACTATAAGCAGTCATTGCATGCGATGAACAAAAAGCTCAAGCACAGGTTTTCGACACAGGTAATCGATTGCTTTCTTATGGGTCACCATCGACATATCATGACCGTTCGCCTGCGGTGGTTTTAGTGGTGGGAGTTCTGCGTCATTTCATGTCTGTGGTTAACCCTATAACACATCATCTTGTAACAAATTTTTAATCCATAAAGCTACCACTATAAAAACCAATTATATATCATTTCACGAGAAACCTATAACCCCCGACCCTATCACTAGGAAACCCCATCGCACCACTTCTTATAACAAACATCCAATCTTTTTCCCCATATAACCAACCTGTAATATTTTATCATGTAGAACCAAGCCTGCCTGGGCGGCTGGTCCTGTGGCTGATACACCACTGACGTATATGCCCTGGGATGGGGTTGGTGCCTCATTAAGTCATGCAATGTGTTTTACTAAAATGGTTTCATTTCTTATGAAAATATAAGGCTCAAAAACACCATGAAACAATTTAGATAGTATTACATTATCTAGGTAGTTTTGGGGACTCAAGAGGTGGTTTTGGTCAATGCCTCCACACACTTTGAAGCCAAATCTTTCGCCAGTGTTTGGATGCGGAGAACAGTGGATTATTACCTGGTGCTGCAGGTTGTTTGGTTATGTGTTTTGATTTAAATTGAATAGCAACGCAGAAATTTTATTATAGAGGTATGGGGCAATGGTTAAGTCTTCAAGACCCTTTGTTTGTAAGTGTAAAAGCTGGAAAGCGATAAAAACATCAGAGTTAACGTGAGGTGCTGAGTGATTTTGATTGTTTTGATAAGTTCCAAATTGCTCACCACCACACATTCCAAAGGCTGGCCAGCTATGTGTTTCATTTTGTTCTACTACGTATGCACTTTTAAATTTCACCTGTTTCTACAAAAATTTGAATAATTTACATTTTTTTGTAAATTTTTTTTATTTAAAATTAAATAATTGTCAAAAATTTTCGTAGTTTAGAGATACTTATAGTTTAAAAGTAGTTTTTTAATTCTAAAGTATTGATAGACCTATGGGCAAAGAATCAAAAAAATATACAAAACGAATAGTTCTCAAATATCGTAATAATGGCGGCAGGTCCTATAGCCGAAAGAAATCAAGGTACAAATATAATTTTTATATGATATTATAATGCGTAGTTTTATTAATTTTTAATTCAAATTTTTTTTCGAACAGATGCCACAATATATGTCGGAGGGTTGGATGAGAAAGTGAATGATTCAATTTTATGGGAGCTGTTTCTACAGTCAGGACCTGTAGTGAATGTTCATATGCCTAAAGACCGTATAAGTCAAGCTCACCAGGTTTTCAAAATAGAATTTATGTAAAGCATCATTAATATAAAAAAAATTTGAAACAAATTTTGTCAGTGTATGAATAACTATACAAAAAATAGATTTGCCATTTATTAATATAACTAACTCATAAGGGATATGGCTTTGTTGAGTTCATGGGGGAAGATGATGCAGATTATGCCATTAAGATTATGAACATGATAAAGTTATATGGCAAGCCTATCAGGGTGAACAAAGCTTCTGCCCACCAGAAAACACTGGATGTTGGCGCCAATCTTTTCATTGGAAACCTCGATGCTGAAGTATGTCATAATTTATGTGAAAAACATTATGAAGCTAAAAGTTGAATGAAGTTATTCACATAAAATATTTCGAGTTTTTTAATTCAAATGTTCTTTTTCATTAATTGAATGTTTAATTTGAAAGAAATAATGTCAAACCAACCAGGTAGATGAGAAATTACTTTATGACACATTCAGTGCTTTTGGAGTGATCTTACAAACACCAAAAATAATGCGAGACCCAGAAACAGGCAACTCTAAAGGTTTTGCTTTCATAAACTACGCCAGTTTTGAGGCAGCAGATGCAGCAATGGAGTCCATGAATGGACAGTACCTCTGTAACAGAGCCATCACTATTTCCTTTGCTTTTAAAAAAGATTCTAAAGGAGAACGACATGGTTCTGCTGCTGGTATGATTCCATGCAAATAGATTTCTGTTATACACATATTAATTCAAAATTTTTCTCAATTATAAGTTATCAAAAACCAAACCCATAAATCACCAAAACACTGCTACCCTACAGAGCGATTGCTGGCAGCACAAAATCCCCTCTCACAAGCAGACAGACCTCATCAGCTGTTTGCTGATGCTCCTCCCATGGCCATCATGCCCCCACCACCTCCTCCCATTATCCCCATGCAACCACCACCCAATTGTTTGTATCTGTGTGTGGTGTGTGTGTATGTATTTGAATAATGGAAACCTCATTGGAAATTTTTGTTAACCATTCTGTTTCAACGAACATATATATTACCATTAAGACTACTCTATCACCAAAACCTCTTCACACCACAGTGGCGGCCATGATGGGCACCATGCCTCCGAGCTACATGCCTCCCTTCATGCCACCACCCCCTCCCAGGCCTCCTTCACATCCTATGATGGGTTTGTGTGTTTGCATATTAGTTGTGTGCGTTTGTTTTTTTGCTAACTTTCGTGTTTTTGTCTTCATTTTTTAGTTTTCTTGAGTTTTTTTTTTGTTTTAATTGTTTTTTTCTACCTTTATATGTCTGTCTGATTGTATGTCATCATGAATGTGGCAATGATACATCATAAAACATCACAGGTACACACCACCCAGCACCTCATATAAAATCACAATATGATTAACATGGCAATGGTACATTATCACACCACCCAACATTCCAGGTATGTCCCCCTTTGGAAGTATGCCCCCTCCTCCACCTCCTCCTGGTGTAGCCAATCCATTCAGTTCGTTTGAGTCCTTTGTTTTTTATGATTTTTTAGCTTATTAATTTTTCAACCAAAAGATGGTTTAATGTGTTTATAATATTTTGTATTTTTAAGGTAAATCATACATAGTTTTTTGATGTTTTGTTGAAAAATAATCTCATTTTAAACGAGGCTTTCTTAATTTATTATGGGTATCTTCCCTCTATTGATCACGGTGTTTGGGTTGAATTCATGTCTGAATTGCTTTTGCCTTTGTTTGTATAGATCTTACTTGCCAATTGTCTATTGATCAATTTTTAATATTATTCTATTTTCACTCGTTCAACTTCTCTTGCCTCAGTTACATGAGGTATGACCCTGGGTGAAATCTGCAGGCTATTAGTTTGGTTCAATTATTTCTCTAACAATTAACATACGATTGCTTTCGTTATCTCCTCCCCTTCCCCCAACTCTAAAGACGCCTTATTTAACATTATTTTACTCTCAACCCAACAGACAGGGCGCCCATTCCCCCACCACCCCCTGGCACGGCTCCACCCCCACCAGACACCATCCCACCTCCCCCAAGCATGCTAACCCACCCTTCCAACCTTCCTCCACCACCCCCTCCTCCCGCCTTAGCGTAGTGTGTGTATATTATTATGGTTGTGTTGATCTGGGTGTTATGAATATTTGTGGGTTACGTGTTTTATTGACATTTAAAATGTCGTTTTTTGTTTAAATTTTTCCATCAACATTAAGAGTTTTTAGATAATTATTCAAATAAAATTTAAAAAATTACCTGTTTTGAAAGATAAATTCATAATTTTAAAAAATTAAGATATTGTAGTCGATAAGGTGTAAGTTAAAAATTTTAATTAATTTACCGTATTCTCTCCTATTGCGCACGTCTTAGTGGACGTAACATTTTCGACATAACATATATTAGGTGCAAAAATCTGTCAATCATGGAAACCATCATAAAAGAAAAATAATCAATTTATAGAACAATTAAAATTCATAATGATACATGAATATTGAAACTCAAATATTAATCTATTATGAAAAAAAGATGACGTTTGCAGTATCGGAATTCGACAGTGAAGGTGAAATAAGGTATACTAACCACCAAGGAATACATATCTAGAGTGAATGATAATAAACAGCGGTCTACAACCAATTAGTCCCAGTAAACGTCACGTGTTTAAATGCTTTAACCGTTTTGCTTTTTTTATTATACACAAGGTAATTGACGTTTGTAAATAAATTCAAAACACCGCTTGTAATGGAAAAGAACAACTAAATTTACATATTTTCGAAAAAATCATACATATAAAAATAATGAGAAATCAACTTCCGTCTGAATAAAGCAACCGCCAACAAAACAAAAAGGATGGTTATTTAGACAGGGAGGACACCACTGCCCACAGAATATCGTGGTTGGAAGGGTTTTTTTGGGCTTCAAGGTCAGGCTCCAAGTCAAGCAAGACACGCACTCGTTTCATGGCCACTTCATACTCGTCGTCTGAAAGAGAAGTGAAGGCGTTTTCAAGAACATCAGAAACATGTGACAGGAAAATGATCATAAGGGTTCGCTTGTCCATGCGGTGAGGGTCGTTCGTCCAGCGGGACAACACCGAGTCTTGCACCTTGAGTGGAGAGGGTTATAACTCTTAAAATCATTAGTCCTATATATAAGGTATTTTCAATGCCAATAAAACGATTGAAACTCGAAATTGTTGTTAACGCAAGATCAAATCAGTACACTATAATGGCGTCAATAAGCTAGGCTGACTGCTGCCAACCCCAGTTAGTGACATGTACAGGAGTCTAAAAAACTAAATAGATTTGAGGTACCTTCTTGATGAGCTTGGTCTTGACATGGGCATCGTTGAGTGGGTGGGTGGTCATGTCAAAGAGCACAAAGTTCTGCTTCTCTGTGCTGCATACTCCCTGATGATAATGGAATAAAAATAATAATAATAATATTGTTATTTCAGTAGTAGTAACAATAATAAGATCAATAATAACAATGAGATTAAATAGTGGTTATCAAAAAAGCCAAAGTAAACAACTAAAGCATAAGATGCAGAATATAAGGACCTTTTCGACCAGATTTTTGGCCAACCTCTCCCTCACATTCCTCAGCTGGTATTTCAGCTTCAGTGGGTTCCATGTCTCACCTGGTATTGTGGGTGTAGTCTGTTGTACCGTAACCATTCTTTTGATGTAATAATAACGTGAAATATTAAAGCTAACAACAAGGCATAAGAATTAATTTAAAAAAATCTATATTAAAATAATTAAAAATACACTATCCTCAAGATCCATCTTCCATAACAAAAGAATAGCATTTCACAAGACATAACTGATGATGATGACAAGACATAACTGATGATGATGACAAGACATAACTGATGATGATGACAAGACATAACTACTGAATGACATCTTAAACAAAGTAATGGCGTAAAGGAGGAGGGAGCGAGCCAAATTGAATTAACCAATCAAAACGAATTTATGGTCGGCTTTTAATTAGCCAGGGTGGAGCTTATTTAATAAATTGAGGCGTGGATGGATGGAATGGGGTGGTGTTAGAGAGGTGAGTGGTTGATGGATGGGATGGGGTGGTAGGTAGTTTTTGCAATTATATGTGTAATAAGGCACAAAATGATACATAAAAAATCATGGTTTGATCATCTATACAATGAAATATTAATTTTGAATCATTTTGATAAAAAACAGAGATGAGGGTCATATAAAGTTATGAAATGGAGTAAATCTGGCCTCCCTCAGTATAGCGGGTGAAAAACAGGATTTGAAACCATGACCTGATCTGATTTTTAATCTATTCAACATAATGCCTAATCTAACATAGTATCATTCACTTGATAGATACTCAATTACAACACGTATCCACCAAATACCTGAGATGTACCCAATTACAACACGTATCCAGCCAATACCTGAGAGGTATTCAATCCAGGTTTGCGTGGTCTCTTCTGGGTGGGTGTCCTTGATGTGTTTGAGAGCTTCATCCAGCAGCACATCCCCTGTTGGTGTGTCTGACTTACATATCACCTTCCTGCAGAGGTGGTTTGAGTGGGGGGTATGCTGATGGTGGTGGTAGTAGTGGCGGTGGTTAAAAGGATGAAAGTGTTGGTTTGAGTGGGTTATTGGATGGGTTGGATATACTGGCAGTGCTAGTGGTGGTGGTGGTGGGGTGTGCAGGGTGGTTGATGGCGAACTTACAACTTGCGGAACAGACTTGAAACGGTTATAAGGATGACAAGTAGATGAATAATTATTTATTATAGAGCAGTTGGAGGAGGAAGGAAGAAGGTACTGACTTAATTTATTCTTTCCATTTAATTGTACTGTAACAAAAAAAAACTAGATCTCTGCTAGGATAAAAACAAACCCAGAATATACATTTAATTTATACCAACGCAAAGCGATATTTATAGATAACAAACGGGTTTTTGTATTTATTCAGGCATTGAGATTTTCGATTTTCTTTGTCATCAGGGGTTTCCGTAACTCATATTTATTTTAGCTTGTTTAGCATATTAATACAAAGCTTCATTTTATTCTGATGGTATATATATTATGACCATTAATACTATTATTATAATTATTTTTCTGGTTATAATTGTGATAATGAATATATTATTATACTTATGTTTATAACAAATATATTATTTTTGAGTTTATTAGTTACAGTAGTAATAAATATATTATAATTGTTATTTTCAGTTACGGTAATAACGAAACGCACAAAGGTGTTAATCATGATTCATAATTTTGATTGTCAACTATCAGAGACTGAAGTGGGCTATGCCTTTTATACTTGCCAATGAATGATATCGTCACACAACCATGCTTCTTATAATGGCGAATACTCCCAGCCTATCAGAACCATTATGAAACTAAAACTAAATGGAGGGAGGGCTGTATTGAATGAAGGTGCATATTTTATCAGTGAAATTAACGTTTTAAAAGATTATACTAATGGCCAATAAAAGGTTTTTTGTGTTTGTTTTGTATTAGAATTGATGAAAAATAAAGTTGATGATTATTGTATTGGTAGTTAGAATAATAATAATAATAATTATTATTATTATTATTATTATTAACCATCATGAATAAAATATCACATATATTTTGAATTTTTTCTTCATAATAGTAGTCTATATAGAAACCTTGTGGTTTGCTTGTGTGATGATTAATCAAGCATTCAAAAGATGTAAGCTACTTAGAAATCAACACACCTTCTTGTACTTTTTGAGTTTGAATTGAACCAAAAGTTTTTTTGTATATTTATTTTAATTTTGAAAATAATTTGAATTATTGTTCTTTGCATTTATAGATATTTTATTTTTTTGGTGATTTGAATGGTGAACTTAGCTTATATATTTAATAGTAAACACGAATTTATTTTTAGAAATATATTTCTGATTTTTTGAGTTTTTTTTTTTTGCGATTGCTCAATTGTTTCTACAGAGAACTCAAACATGCATGAAAGAATAAAACAACCACAATTTGCCTAACTGAATAAGATTAATTATTTTTGTTGTTATTATATTTATTACCCTGAAAGTCTGTAGTGAAGATTATAAATTTTGTTTGTGATAATTATGTACAAAATTTATAGACATTTTACATTTTGGAAATGCTATAAAGAAATCTTGGCACATTTCACTAATGAGCTTAGTTTTCCTTATGAATATTTTTTATTATCTATTAATTTAATGATTCATCCTTCATTAATAAACATTAAACCTATAATGCTCTTGCTTAAATGCTTATTGATTTTTTACCTCCATGATAGCTGATGATTTGCCTGATGATGATTATAAAGACAAAAAATACCATGGTTAATGACCTATTTAGTAAGCTTTTTCTCCTCATTCCTGTCTTCTCCAGTTCAATTCTTCCTTTCAATGCCAGTTCAGCTATTATACACCCTCTCAAGCCAGATGACAAGCAGTCATTCCAAAATGATGTGTAGCCCTTTGAGAATTAGTTTTTGAAATATAATTTTAAAATTTTTTGAATTTTTTTATCATAACTAGTTTATACTGTATATTTTGAATTTTTCCAAATATTTATAAATCACTAGATTTGAAGATCTTAAACTTGATCTTTAAAACAAAAACTTATATCAAACTACAACACTTGGTTATACATAGGTAGATTCATTATATTTTCATTGAAATATCTCCACATAATCAACCTCCTTATCTTTGAGCCCAAGCAACAAAACTTCTTCCATAAGGGTGAGACGAGCTTCTTTCGAGTCAATATCCGTCATTTCTTCATCTTCCTCCTTTTTAATAGTTTTTTCATCTGCTTCCGTTTTATCATCGTCTCGGTAAAAACTGCTGACCGCTTGCGATGCGTTTTTGCGCTGAACTAATCCTTCGGAACGACTCATTTTTTTATTGTTTCAAGCAACGTCTTATATGAGACTAATAAAGAAAGCAGATTGTGTTAGAGTTTTTAATTTACGTCTCGTCAGCGTTTATTTATTATCCGTCCAAGTACGTTCAAAATTTTTTTTAACAGGTGGTATTAATATTTTCACATTCGATGATATAATTGAAAATAAAATCCAAAATGGATGAATATTATTTGTAAAATTCACCTTACAGCTAAACAATAAAAACTGACAACATAGGTAGAAACGTAGAAGATAATTAATACGAAAATAATTTCAATCAGTTTATTTGTTTTGGAAAATTTTTTTATTAAAAATATTTTTTAAAATAAATTATGTTTGGTCCATTTCTTCTTCTTGACTATCAAAATTTTCTTCTTCATCAGCTGGATAAGATTGAGAAATGCTACTTACAACTTCATATAGTGAGAAATTATAATAAAAATAAAATATATAAATAGAATTTTTAACTAAAAGTATTTAGAAATAACTACCACTGTTCCGTAAAGGACCGTGACATATAAAATCATAAACTTCACGCTGTATGATAAAGCTTGCAATTAAACCTTCAAATATCATTTTAATAATACCATTAATGAGATTCTGCAACTCATGCAGGCTGGTGATGAGTACGTGAAATTGTCTCCTTCTTTCACTCAACTTTTTATTATTAAAATTTATTTAAAGCAAAATTTCTAGAAGAATTTTATTTAAAAGATCATGTGTGATGATTTTATATGCATTCAGAATGTACTGTTATATATGAAGATGGTGATGATGACGATGATAGTAAAATAACCATCATAACCATGTTCATCATACGAAACTCAAAAAGGAGGACTAAACAGCAATAAAAACAACAGACCTTAGTATCATAGTGCTTTTTAAGTTGTTCAGACTTAACCAGCTCTTCATCTATTTCACCCAGCTCCCTGAGTGATGAAAATTTATCACCATTACTAACATCTTCATCATCATTCTGATACTTTATTTTCATCATCACCATCATAATCACCCTAATTATTCTTGTTAATATTGAAAGCATTTGGCTTCATAAAGTATAGGTTTTCTTTTTTCAAAAAAAGTTTCATCAAATTTGTAATAAATGAGGGACGAATATAAACAAATATATATATATATATATATATATATATATATATATATATATATATATATATATATATATATATATATAAGAAGAATGATAGTGTGAAAAAGATTTAAAATGAAAGCAATAATAATGATAATGTATACATCTTGCATGAGACATGAAATCTGGCAATTTCAACACAAGACCATACAACATACTTGAGTAGCTGTTCTCTTTCAGGGTGCTTGTCTATGATTTTGGCTAAAGCATCATATTCTGAAGAATTATATTACTTATTATAAAATTCAAAAAACGTTTTAAATGTTTGTATTTATTCATTGTGTAAGTGCTTGATAAAAATAGTAGAAAATGCTTTAAAACCTTCTTTATAGCGCCTGACAACTAGGGCATTTTCCAATTCAAGCTTGCTTTCCGCTATTTTGCATTGGGCTTGTTTTATCTGCTCTTCTGTATAATGTATAGTTTGAAGAATATAAGCTAGGTTTGGTGTGGTTGTTTGCAGTGATTAAAAATGATATGTTTACTACATTTGATCGTAAATTAATTGATATTCAAATAAGTTACCTATTTGTATATTCAACTTTTTGTAATTCTCCTGTTCCACTTGGCTTGTGTAAAAAACCTCCAAAGATTTCAAAATATTTATGAATCATATCAACTAATTGTTTTTGGAATATACCTCTTGAAACTTGCAAGAAGAAAGTTGACAATGTAATAGGGTGTCAATAAGATTGTTAAATGTGCTTTCACTGTAGGAAAAATAAAGTTAATTGTAATTTATTTTTTCAAGTTTAGTCAAAATCAATATAAAAAAATTAACTTTTCTTCTGAAGAAACATCTTCCATGCACCATTTGGCAAATTTTTTCACGAGACCGTGAATTTTCTTCTCATCTCCTCCACCGCTACCCTCAATCAGCAACTTTCTTTTTATTATTTCATCTGGAATATGATTTTTAAAATTTTATCACATACGCGGTTAAATCAGAAACGAATTTTTTAAAAATTGATTTTAAAACATACCTTCAGGCACGGACATTTCGAGTTTATTTAGTTTAAAACTGACTTTAGTTCAAAAGGTATGATGTACGGTACAATATTTAGTTTTAATGATGAAAGAATAGTTTTGCTACTTTAGATTTATTAAATTATTAATCTTATCTCAGTTTTTAATTTAGTTCCAATTTTTTCACAAGTATTTTATTTCAACTGTGTGGCTAAGCAAGGGAGTAAGTAAACCAAGGTAAACACCTGTCGTGCTATCTTTGCCTGCCAAGATATTTTGGTGAGTTATATTAAGTCTTACGTACAGCTATCGACGCATTTGGGATTTGTTCTGATGGCTAGCCTTCATTGAAGAAACACTTCTTTTACAAACACTTGAAAAGATACATTTTTATTTGATTGTATTGACTCGAAAAAAATAAACTATGATCACATTTATTTTAAAAATTTGTTTAAATAATATTGCAATTATAGGTGTAACGATTATAATGCTAAAATTTAAGTGTAATAAAAGCTACTGTCTCTAATTCATTTTAATCGCTTTCATTTTCTTCTTCTTCTTCGTCGTCTTCATTCTCTCTTTCTTCGGTATCTTCTGTTTCTAGCTTTTGCTTTTTCTTACTTTTGGATTTTGTTTTTGATTTTTCAACTTTTGCATTTTCTCCTGGAGTGTAACTTTCTTTTTCCTATATTAATAAGAATCTGTATACAAAACCATAATTGTAATAAAAAAACAAATTACCTTTGCATATCTTTCTTTGTCTTTTTTAGCAAGTTCTTCGTATTTAGACTTATTTTTGCAAGTTTCCCAACGTTTTCCCAACAACTTAGCGATCTCACCTACAGAGGCTCCTGGGTTTTCAGCTTTAACTTTTGATCTTTCATCATTGCAGAAATAAAAAAAAGAAGACCTGAAAAAATAATTTAATATTTCAATAAATCGCATATAAAATCATCTGAAACGCTTACAGAGCTCTCTTGGGAGCATTTGGATCTTTCTGATCTCTTTTTCGTTTCTTTGGTTGCTCTTTAGGAACATAATTAGCCATTTCTGCATTATACCTTTTCAAATCTTTGCTTGCCAAATCCTCATATTTTTTTCTATCTTTATTGGAAAGATTCTTAAAAAAAACAGAAGGTAAGGTTTAACATCAGATTGATAAATATATTTGATAGAACCTTCCATTTTTCTGAAACATCTTTGGACAAATCGGCTAATTTCAATGGCTCGCCTGGATTTTTTGCTTTTTTCTCTTCTTTAAGCTCTACCATGAAAAACTGATAAGCTGACATTTTATTCTTAGGTTTAGCTGCATCTTTGCTTTTCACCATTTTAATAGACAACAGACCCAAAATAATCAAGTGTCGACAAAACAACTCTTTTAAACTACAAGAAACCTTTTGCAAATTACCCGCCACTAGTTTTATAGTACAATATATACTATTGGCTCGAATAAGCTTTTGATAACCAATTAAATTTTAACGACCTCTAAGATGATTATTTTAAAAATCATTTTTCAAAAAATAATTGAAAATAATAATTTTTAACAATTATGGAAAAAAAATATGAAATAACTTATTAAAACATATAACATTTTTAATGTTACTTTCTTTAAATTGTCTACAAACTTGGATTCACATTTCACATGGCGAAAAGCAAAGGAAAGTTTGTATAAAACAAGTTATTTTATAATAGTATTTATCTAATATTTTTAAAATTTTATTATTTATTTCAGTAATTATTTTTGATAAATTCAACTCATTTCAGATATCTATTAGTTTTGATGAGAAGTTTGAGTGGGAGTGGTCATAGGTATGCCACTCCAAGGTTAAGACTTGGGGATAAACACGAGACCTACAAATTTGATCCATTTGGTTTGTTAACAATTTTTCGTCATAATATTTTTTATTTTAAAATTTATTCAAACATTTGCAGTCAGACAATGGTGCATTTACAGAGAAGAAAAAAAGATCAAAACACTCAAAGACTAAAATTATTCGATTTTTTATAAGGATTTATAAATAAATTTTTTTCCAATGGTTTTTATAGCTTTTTATCCGAATACTCTGAATGTTCTGTTAAAAATATCAATACAATTATCAATTGTTTCATAATTAATATATTACAGTTAAGAATTATGTATAATAAAAAGTAAATTTTTTTCAAACTCGAAAATTTTTTTAACCCTGAAGGAAGTTTGGTGTCAGCTATGTTTCTAAGCTGCAGCAGCTCTGATGACACCAATTTCCTTTCTTCATTTGCTTTATGGAATGCCTAGCAAAATTTTGAAAGCCCATCACCATAGAGTTGAAGTTCATGTTTTTTTGGACACTAATTTAACACAAAAATACTTGAAATTTATAAATATATAACAAAATTAAACCTCATGAACCCTTATCTTAACTACCACCGAGGTCTTGATCAAATTTAACTCACAAAATATTTTTTATGACATACAAAACACTAGATTTTCATCTTTTCTTATTTTTTTTATTAAACTTCACTCAAAAATGTAATATTTCAAAAACCTGTAGCCATCAAAAAGCCATTATGGTCTATACTTTTTGTTTCCAACCTTCATTTCTTGCTCCAATCTTAGCTCCAAGTTTCTCAACTTAAAGCCAATCAGATCTTTCATTTCGTTTGTCACTACCTGACTTTCCTTCAGATTTTTCTTGCTTTTCGTCAGTTTCACTTGAAAAATATACAAAAAATTTTAGTGACTTTCTACCATACAAAATAACAAATAAACGTTGGAATCAAAAAAGATATATAATATTGAACGGTGATGATTACATTCTTTAACTTCTTTTTTAGCGAAATCCACTTTTTGGTTCAAGGTTGCAACTCTTTCCAACAACATCTTCTTCAACTCAATCTGGCAAGTGTACCTCGTCTTCCATTCATCATCTGTCAATGGCTTAACTTGAGGCACTAACAAAAAACACAATATAAATATGTTTTTTTTAAACCATAACCATATATACAAAAAACAATAACTGAAAATGATAATTATATCGCATACTCTGGCCGTCTCCCCCACTAATCAATTGATCTTCCAACTCTTCTAAAATCGTTTCAAGTTCACGCATCTCCATTTTCAAAACTTCACTAAAAACAATACCACAATTCAAAGGTAATATTAAAAAAGCATTGAAATTAAGTTAAATTTTTATTCAAGGCGCTAAGCTTTTCTTACATTTTCCACTTATTTTAACATTACTTCACAACACAAACTATATTTTCAACTATAATACGAGTCTATCTTTGTTGAACTATCTACCTTCTAAACAACACTCACTTGGTTTTTCTTTCTCGCTCAAGAGTTTCTTCCAGCTCCACTGTGCTTAATGCTTCTAGTTCAGCCATCTAACAATATGTAACGCTAAATATTTCTGTATAAAACGCTCTAAATGGATATATAACGTTATAAACAATAAACGTCTTTTTAAAATTTTCTATATTTTATCTTTACTAAAAATATTTTAAATAAGGAATTCTCATATAACTATCTACCAATTAATACTTAAATAAACATACACACTTTTTTTTCATTTCATTTTACATTCAAGGTCCCAGTTCATATAAGAGCAAAAAGCATTAAATTTGAATCGATCTTTAGGATGATGTATATACAAGTTGTATTGGACATAGTAGCATCAAAACAGCTCCATCGATAGCCATTTTTAACGCATGCGTGAAGCCAACGTATCCAAGACAACCAGTTTGTTGTTTATTTATGGAAATTTTACATATGATTAAAAGTAAATTACACGAAAATAAAGACTATAAATAGCTATATAATGCTAAATTTTATTTATAGTTTAGTCAGAGTCATCGTTTTTATCATCATCGTCGTCGTCGTCATCATCTTCAATAATCTCCTTGCTCTTAAAACCATCTTCTTCAGCTTTTTTACTTTCTTTTTTCTTGCTTTCACTAGAATTGTTAAAAATGAATAAATATTTAATTTTCAAAAAGACGTAATAATTATTATAAATCAAACAAAAAAACTCATTATTATTATTATTAATGGTTAACCAATGCTTTTTATTTCAATGCTAGCATGGAAACGAGCATAAAACAATGATAATGATAACAATATTATTGTTACTAATATTATTTTTGTTATTATTATACTTATTATTGTCCTTCCCCTCTCCCCATACTCACCCAGAAGCTGTCACACCCCTGTTGTATTCCTCCATGGCTGCCTCATACTTCTCCTTCTCCTTCGCTGCCATCTTTTCCCATTTCTGTGTGTAAGGTCAATTATATAAATAACAAAGGTCGATGAAGAAGTAATAAATTAAACTGAAAAAAGCATGAAAAAAGTAAAATTAAGAAGCGACATCTACCGATTTATCTGAAACCTCCTTCCATCGTTCTCCAGCTTTCTTTGTCAGGTCTGTGATGGAGATGCCTGGAAACTCGGATTTCAACTTTGCTCTGTGTAAATAAGTAAAACAATAATATTAATAACAACGAAATTAATCATAACAAGAATAACCAGAATAATAACGATAAAGAAGACTAATAATAGCATTTATGATGGTATCGAACCTGTTTTCTCCAAGCCACAGGAAGTAGGCAGACTGAGGTCTCTTGGGTTTATTCGGGTCCTTCTCTTTCTTTTTCTGCTCCATTTTCATTTAATTATATGAAATAATTTCACTTAGTTGCAAAATTAAACTTTTATATACTGTAGCAAAAACACAATAATAATAATAATAATAATAATAAGAAAAATGGCAACCTTTTTTGTGTCTTTCACTTCCTTCTTTGCTTTTTTAATTTTTTTCTTCTCCTTTTCTTTCTCTTTCTCCTCTTCTTCTTCTTCTTCTTCTTCATCACTATCATGCTTTCGCTTCTTACCTCTATCTTCGTCTTCTTCCTCTTCCTCCTCATCACCTTCTTTCTTTTTTTCTTTCTTCTCTTTTTTGTGTTTTTTATGTTTTTTTTGCTTCTTTTCGGTATCATCATCGTCACCACCACCTTCAGACGATGACTCATGCTGGCTATCATATCTGTGTAAGAAAAATAATCACCTTCATCAGTAATTGAGAAAATAAAAATAGTAGCAACATTAAAAATAATAATGAAAAAAGCATAAATAATATTTTAATAAAAAAAAAACAGCATACTCATCATCTGGTTCACTTCCGCTTCCTTCAGGCTTGAAGTCTTCATCTGGAAGTTAGGATAATGATTTCCAACACACACACATTTACACACGCACACACAAGCACACCTGATTCTTCTTCATCGTCACTACGGTGCTTCTTGCGTTCTTGATCATCATCGTAGTCATCGTCCTCTTCATCCGAATCTTCCATCGATACTTCGGCGTACGATAGTGTCTTGCCGTCCTGGAGGTGGTGACGTTGTTAATATTGTTGTTTTTGTTTCAATTATTACTATCATTATTCTTATTATTATTATATAGCAACCGTCTTGTCGATGTTCTTTACCCTAAGGCCCTTCTGCTTCACAAAGTCATACAGCTGACCATATTCGTCTCTGTGGCAATAATAACAATAATAAGAAAAAAAAAGAATAAAAATATAAAAAATAACAAAAATAAAATTAAAAATAATAATAATTTATAATGACTTTTCAATGCCAACAAAGTTGTACACAGATCCCCCTGTTGTCTCGATGTCAAAGTCAAAGTACCTGTGGCACCATGATCACTTATATAACAACAATAAAAAATAATAATAATAACAAAATTAAACAATGATGATTGAAATAACAAAAAAAAATAGCAGTAAATAATAATAATAAAGTATTATAATGAGAAATGGTGCTTGTAATGATACAGAAAGATAATGGCATGTAACCTAGTAGACCCTGCACTCCTGGCAAAGTTGACGCACCCGATCTCATCACATCTGATGAGGGAGTTGTTTGAGATTTTTGAGCTTTACCAGCTAAAGCTAAGCTATAATGTTCTAAACACTAACCCCAAACTAACAACCTTCACATCACCCACCCCTCACCACCACCAACTGGACCACCCTTGCCACCATCACCTACCCAACCTCTCACCAACCTGATATGCAAAGGAGGTTTATGCACAAATACAAAGCCCCTTTCAAGCGGGTAGAGGTAGCCTGTGGCAGCCCTGTATGAACAAGCCAATGAATGGCTCTTGGTGTGTCTGGTGGAGTGTGAGAAAAATTGACAATCATAAAAATAATAAATAATAAAAAATTATTTGAAATAATATTTAGTGAAACCATAATTATAAGAAAATGATTTTTAAAATTTCGTTGATAAAAACTCATCAGATTCAACTACTGGAAATCATTATGTTAAATACCCTTGGAATGATCCAGGCACTGTGATCTTCTTGTTCACCAGGGCCTTCATCACTCTACTCACCATCTGTGAGGCATCATGATTATCATCATGTATCAGAGGAGTACATCACCAAACAAAAAAACCATTCAACAATCCATTAATGACATAAAATCTAACCAACCACCTACAATCAACCCTCACCACCTCACCACCCACTCTCCCCCATCTCCACCCACCTCATGTTCTGGTCCATTCATGTTGCTCTTGAGCTTGCCTGCATACTTGTTCTGTAGATCTTCTTCACTGATTGACAACTGCATATTCAGGTCTACTTCCTTACTAAACAGCAACACTAAATAGTGGTACCTGTGTGTGTGTGTGTGTGTGTGTGAATGAAAAAATAGATTACTTAACCATTTAATCAAATAACCAATCAATAAACAATTAATCATCAAAATCATCATATAGGATATCAACGTACAAAATACAGGTCATAGTTTCATACTTATCTACTTTACAGCATAAAAATTAACCCATAAATACAAATCATTCTAAAAATAACTCAACCTAGTTTGTCCTTGTTTGATTGGTGGATCAAGAGAAAGCATGAAAAAGTACTGGCGATGGTCGGGATGTGGGAGGAGAAAGAGGCGGAGGATAGTTGTGTATGGAATCTTATAGTCGAATGTCTTTCCATGCAGTTGAAGGAATGTTGGGTACACCTGTTATGGGAGCATGGCTGGTAGAGTGGAATGGATATTAATGAATATAATGATGGAAATATGCCATTCTCGCTGGATAAACTCTATAAAAAATATTCTATTGATTATTACGTTGAAAGTTTTCATAGCTAAACACTGACCCACACCAAATAAAACCAACCAACATGATCAGAAACACATCAACCAAGACCTACTCTCACTTAACTTCATCATATTCAAACCACCTTGATATTGTATCTGCCCCTAGGAGTGAGGCATTGCACCTCATGGAAGGTGGTGATGGCATCCCCTATGGCCTGCACCACATCTGCTCTCTCCATCACTTTCTTGTGTAGTTCCTGTGGTTGGGTGAGTCGGTGTGGTGGTGGGAAGGTTTTATATAGAAGAGGTGGGTTAGTGTGGTGGTTGGGTGGATGCATTCGATGTTATGGTGATCTAGAGGTAATAGTTACTACATTAATTTATATAGCGCCGATAAAGTAATATAGACGTAAAAATATTTAAAACAACCAATCAAAAACAAGCAAACAAAGACACATACAGCGACAGGGTCAACGTCAGAGTTATCCGTGGGCACGTACAACCTCATCTCAACCACTTGTACGGGTGCGTCATCGTTTGGGTGGAACTCTATCGCCACCTATCGAGTGATATAGAAAAGATGAATGAATAATAGATTGAGAAAATACATACTAGTTGAATCTTTATAATGTCGCAATGCATGCACTCAATTGACATTATCATTGTTACTATTATTATTTTTTTAAAACTCCCATTATCACTACTACTATCATTAAGCATACAAACATCCTGCCAACACTCCACCCACCGACCTCATTCTTGGAGGGAACCACATTAGACACATCTGATAATGGCACTTCAACCGCTGTCAGATTATCTATCACAAAATCCATTATATTGCCTGTGTGTATAATGGTGGTTGATGGGATGTCTGACCCTAGGACTATGGTGGTACAAATGCCAAAAAAATATGATGTTAGTTTTTAAATCAACCAAAAATATTAAATTAATAGTATTATTAAGAAAGTTGACCATTAGGTCACTCTTAACTGGAGTTTCAATTGCTCAATTGATAGGTTTCACTAGGCACTCTTCAATACAAATGATCATACAACAACTAATATACCCTAAAAAGAACCCAACCTTTAAATTTGACATCCCCCCAGTTCCACCCTTTTAAGGACATGTCCTTTTTCTTCAATGTTACATTGTATGCTCTCTTCATGTATTCACTCAGCAAGTCAAAATCCTGACAATGTGATGATGATGTGTTGTATAACAATGGGCATTATGAGAATTATTGGATTATAATGGGATAGAATTTTATTGAAAGATGATATGATAGTGTAATAATAATAATAGTAATCATCATCAAAATAATGTACGAACTGATTCTTTGAAGCCATCATACTTGGTGGAGTCTTCATTGATGAATGTCACCTAAGAATGAAGTTGAATGAGTCTTGAAATTGATTATTTTTGTTTCAATTTTTTAAATAAAATATAGCTAAAGGAATTTTGTGAATGTTGAGAATATTTTTACTTTTTAACAACCTCATATTATAGATAATAAATACTTTTTAGTGAATATTTGGAAAATTAAAACTATTTTCACTTTTAAGCATCCTCCTTTGGATCTCTTCATCCAATTAACTTCAAGAATGTCAGACGCCTGGTGTTTATCTAGTTTGCCGGTGTGTAAGTTTTTGTAGGTTATGCAGGAAGTCTGTAACTTCAGTCTTCCCGGGTACTACAACAAAATTTTTTATTTATAATTAGTTATAAAATAAATTTTTAAAATCAGAATTGTGTTTGTATTTTCTAGATTTTGGTGAATTTGTTTTGAGGTTAGTTAATGGAAATACCAACCATTGTTCCTCTAGATTGATGGTAAATATCGGTAAACTCTAAAAATTCCGCCATTATCAAATGTTATTTGTTTAATAAACTTTTAAAAGATAGCGAGCGATACGAATTACCCACTCAACAAAGAAATCTCAATCAAAAACAACAAAAGTTAACTTAATTGTTATAAAATCTCATTTAAACTATATTTCTCAATCATTAAACATTTCTTATAATTAAAAAAAATTTTTTTTTAACTATGTTTTATTTTTTTAGTTAACCCTGGTATTAAAATACATATACAAATTGATAAACAAGCCAAACCATTGTTTTTTACTGTTTATTTTCTATTTTTTAGACTACTATTTTAATTGAAAAACATATTAGAGTCGCATCGTTAAACTTGACATTTTGTGAAGCTAAAAAATTTATAATCAATACAAAAGTAAACGTAATATCTCCCCCAAAAGTCAGTTAATAGTTTTTAAAATATTATTTCTTACACTCAAATGTATTTGGTTGGATGATGATAAACGTCGAGGAATGTGTTTGTTCAAGATAGCAAGCAACTTATTCTATTTTTTTAAAATTCTCTAACAAATACTCTATAAACGGATTGTTTAAGGATGAGGGTGTTGGTGAAAAAGCGTGCTTAATACGAACATTCAGTATTTATTTTGTTGTTTCTAATATTAATCAAGATCATTAGTTATTTTGGAAAAAAAAGTCGCACAAATGGTATATATTTTTATTCAAAAATCTCTTCAGAAGCTGTCATAATTATTTTTAAACAACATATTATTCTCAAAATATTTTTTCAAACGCTATTTTAACAAAAAATCAACTTCCATCAAGCACAGAAATAAGAAACAATAATGTTTCTCAAACTTCCATCCAACTTCTACTACATTTGGTTATTGTACGTAAGCAAAAGAGGCGCTGAAGACGTTATACAGACAATACCCAGACATCTGAAATTGGAAGACTATTGTGAACAAGACATACAAGATAATGAAGCGTTAGCTTCAATGGATATCTTTTGCCGTGTTTCACTCTCTCACAATGCCTACACTCAAAAACAATAATAGTTTGGCAAAGTATATATAAATATATATATGTAAATAAGAACAAAAGCTTCAAGATTTAACCTAGTTTTTTCAGTTATAAGTTTTTCAAAGTTAACCCATTTTAAATTCTTTCGTCTGTACCATTGAAATGTTTGCTAGCAGAAAAATTTAAAATGGCTGTGTTTAAAATGAAGTTTATGTAATAGTATAAACTAGCTTCTGTTGATAGCTTTGTTGAATAATAGAACATAAAATCAACATTTTTATCAACTGCAAAAAAACTAGCTTTTAACATGATCGTTTTATAATTACCGAACTTATTTTTACCGATAGGTTTTGAATGTGTCCAATCAATACACATAAAAAGTAATGGTGGCTTAATGGACACTGTGATATGTATTGTCTCAAAACAAGTCTGCTTCTGTCGTCAATTGTAAAATACGCAGCTCTGCGGAAAATGACTTTCTTTCAATCATATTAGTTTATAAATATTCTTTTATTGAATTAAAGTTTTCTTGTAAGAGTTTTCAAAATAAATTTAAAAATGGATGAAATTGAGATCAATAAAAAACCAAAACAATGGAGCCGAAAAGAGATAGCGGCAGAAGCGAAGTTATTCGAAAAGGCAAAAGATCTTTCCATAGTCGGCTTAAAAAACTGTTTAGATACAAGAAGGAGCAGAAAATCAAGACTTCTATGGATAGTTTTGGTGACAATAGGCTTTTTATGTGCCATATACTTCATCGTGGAAAGATTGATCCATTACTACTCATATCCTGTTGCTACGGAACTTGACTTCATAGCGGCTAAAAGCTTGCCTTACCCTAAAATCACACTGTGTAATGCCAATTATATCAAAAAATCTGGTGCTGAAGCGCTAGGTAGACAATTTTTAATAGGTTTTATATAATTCAAAATTATTAAGGAGTGGTAAAAGTTTTTTTGAAGTGTATAATACTGAACCCCTTTGATCCAGGCTTGACAGATTACTTCAAACAGTTCATGTCACCTTACTACATATTAGAAGAGCCTCCAAAAAAAATCGTTGGCAAGCGGCCCAACTACACCCAGCAAGAACTCACAAATGCCAGAAGTGTTTTGTTTCCTGGGCTGGAAGAGCTGTACTTTGTGAGTGCTTTGCTTAGTGATGGTTTAGCTAGTTTGTAAAAGTAAAGACAAAAAACACGAAGTGTTTATTAAATATCATCTAATAAATACTTCGTGTTTTTTGTCTTTACTTTGAGATTCAGGCTATTGTACTTCATTAGCTAGTTTGTATTTCAAATTTTCTACTATTTTGTATTCACTTTTCAAAAAACTTTAAAATATTTATATTCAAGAAAGCTTAATTAATATGTATTTCTACTTAAAAGAATTATAATTCTCACCACCTCTCATTTTAACACTAAAGACTTTCAGTCATTTTTAAAGCACAACACCTCACTGTTCCCACAATAATAATTTACACAAGTGGTACTAAAAACGCCAATTTATTTAAGTATTTTTTTACAGTGTTTATCTAGTTATGGAGTTTGCCCCAGAAGAGCAATAAACACGTCACTCACTAACGTCGGCCGCTGTATTACAATTGATCCGCGTATGTTTCATGCTCTCTGGAGTATTATTTTAATGCCAACGCTTAGAGTTGTTTTTATAATAATGTTTAATAAAATAATGCTTATAGAGTTAGGCTTAATAGAGTGAGGGTCATAGGGCCATTCTTCTAGGTTCAATAGAGTAATGTTTATTAGAGAATGCATCTTAGGTTTAGATAAAATTCTTTTTATAGAAATATGTTAGATTCGTGTTGATATAGTCCATCAATGATTTTAATAACCACAAACACTAAATATAACGCAGAAGCCTCAAAATAACTCTAGTCATTTTCTGGTTAAATATAACTTGAAAGCTCCAAAATGGACCAAACCGCAGAAGAAGCTGGTTGGAAAGTCACAAGACCAGGTACAACGACGGGAGTAAGCTTCATGGTCTACTCCAACACCTCTGATAACTTCCTTCAAAACAGTGGTGCAGATGGATTCAGTGTAAATCGTTTATTATGGTTTTTTATTTCTTATGGTTTTTTTAATTATTGGAGCTTATAGAATACAAAACGGAGAAGAGCTATTATATAATGATTTCTTTAACAAACATAAAGAACAAATTCTAGAATTATATTATTCAAATTCATTTTAAACATACAAAGCTAAAACTACTTTCATTACCGACCACAGTTGTACCTACATGACCCCAACGAGCCAGCACAAATGGCGGAATTTGGCCTCAAGTTGTCTATAGGCCGCTTTTATGAGATTTCCTACAACATTCTGAACGTACGTTGGTAGCGTGGTTCTGTGAAATAGATATAAAAAATTGAAACACAAAAAAGTTTAATAATTTAAATATATGACAAAGAAAAAATAAATTTTATTGAAGTTGATAACCCTAAAATTTTCATTAAATTAAAATAAAGACCGTCCCAAAAAATGCCTATAAAACCACTTCAAAGTTAATTACTCAAAAGATCACCAGACTAGAGCAGCCCTACGGAGAGTGCGTGCAACATGGGGATTACAACACAGTAAAGTGTGAGATGGAGCATGAGAAGCAGCAGATTTTGAAGGAGTGTGGTTGTCGACTCTTCTACATGCCTGGTATCACTTGTTATTATGCAGATATCAGAACTATTAGTGAAAAGTCTATGGTAGTTACTGATACTATTATGAACCAATTTACTATTATTATTATTCTTTGAAGTTTTGTATATATAAAATAAAATTATTGATAATAGTATCATATAGATAGCATATAAATAAAGTATATAGTGCAACTCATATTTTTATAGTTTTGTTTTTATTGGCTTGCTTAGTAAGTCTCTCTGAACCCAGGGAACGAGCCAGAGTGTGACTTCTACACCGAAAAATTTTGCGCGCTTAAAACCTTAAACGACCACTATCTGAACATGTCGATAAAAGAAGAAGACAAATACTGCCCATTGCTATGCAACCAACTAATTTACAACCCTACCATCACCAGCTCAAAATTCTCTAAGCATTACTTGAAGTATGTTTTGCCCCAATTTGGTTTTGACTTGTCTTATGACTACTTTGTGGAAAACTTCATATACGTAACTTTATACGTGAAATCTATGTTTTACACAAAAATGTCTATAATACCAGCTTATTCCTTTTCTGCCCTTATGTCCGACATTGGAGGCTCTATGAGTCTGGTGCTTGGCGCCACTTTACTCACTGTGGTTGAACTTACAGAAATGATATCATTGCTTGGCAGTTATTTGGTTGTCAAGTGTCGTATGTCGAAGCGGAAGAAGAAAGAAAAAAAAGTAATTCCGAGTGTTAATTAACAAGACGGTCGCTAGGGAGAATAGGGTTTCGGTTGAAATTTATTTTTCTAGAGACATTATAGTATACTTATAAAAAATTTTGAACAACTTCTCACGCTAATTCAACTATTTTTTGAGGTTTGCTTTCGAAACCACCAGGTGTTGGATATGCGGGGTTATACCTTTTTTTCATGATTATTTGAACAAATTTGAGGCAAAAGCTTTTGTTTCAATCGTAGCCATTTCAACCACACTTGATATTATTTCAATTTTCACAAGTTTGAAGATGTTCACAAAGACAGCTTTTTGCCTATTTATCTATCTTTCCAAACCATTTAAAAATATTTCAACTTGAACCATCTTTTAATAAGATGTCAGCACCGGTGTTTCACTTTTAACTAAAGTTTTGAATCTTCTTATTTTTTGATTCTTAAAAATATTTTTTACTTTTTTAACCAGATATTTTTTTATATATTTTCTATCAATGAAACTTTTGAAGTTTTGAAATTTTGCCAAAGAAATTAAAAATGTTTGTTTGAAATATATTTATTTAAAAAAAGTCCAAACTTTTAGATGAAAAATTTTAGCACAAGTAATAGCAGTAGCAGTAGTAGTAGCAGTAGTAGTAGCAGTAGTAGCAGTAGTAGTAGTAGTAGTAGAAGTAATAGCAGAAGTACCAGTACATATTTCATAAAAATATAAAAAATAATATAAAACCAAACGACTCATTTTTTAAACCTACAACATCACAAGTTATCCATTTTATGGAATGAATGAAGGTTTCAAACAGATTCATTTCAAAGTGCTCTAATGTAAATTTCCATCCAAAAGTGCTCGAGGTAACTATATTTTTGGTAACTTTGTAAGATAACACACTTGGTCACAACATGTGCAAATTTAATATAAAGACGGAATCTATTGTGAAAAAATATGAAATGGGTTTCTTGTTTGTTTCATGGCCATCAAAGTTCTAAGAGGTTTGCATTCATGGAAAGAAATGATAAAGAAAGATTTTTCAAATAATTTTTAAAAAAGATGTTCAAAAAAGATTATTAAATAAGAAATTATCAAAAAAAATAAAAATTAGTCGATGAGAAAAAGTATGGATAACCAGCCCCGAAAAATTGGACAGTTGAAAGAATTGAAAAGTGTAAGAATGAATTAAAACCTTTAGGTGAGATAGTAGTTAAAAACACGGAGGATAATAACATAAAATGATAGAAGTCAGAGACACAGAAGAAGGGGTTTCAAACCGCTTTTATCATCATTCTACTGGTTTGAGCCAGATAGCTGTTATCAGAAAATCTGTACCATTTGATTGGGTAGTAGTTGAGGTGGCAGCCCGAGCAAGCGTTCATCCAAAACCCTGGAGTATTATATGAAGAGCATAGTTGTATGAATTAAGTTTGATCTTAATTTTTAATTTCTAATATGGTCTAACAGTTTAGGAAAAATTACAATATATAAATCTTCCATTATGAAACCCCATTCATTTAAAACTATTTTCAACCTCCAGCATAGCCTGAAACTCTCCAGCCACTTCTCTCCCACCCCACCCACTCCTCTCCCACTCCACCCACTTCTATCCTATCCCGCCCACTCTTCTCCCACTCCACCCACTTCTATCCTATCCCGCCCACTCTTCTCCCACTCCACCCACCTCCAAGATCAAGCAAGAAGCCACAGTTATCTTTCTTTTCATCTTGGGTATAAAAACCAGCCCCAACAAGGGTGTAAAGAGTCTTCTCTGGATAAAACCTACGGAAAGCGTCTCCTGCATCACCGTAGTAATCCCCTAGGTCTAGCATGTATCTGGTGGATTTGTTTCCAACACTGAAGTGAGTGTACTCGGCTGAGTACCACTTTCCAGTCAAAGATTGTAGCTCCACTCTGCCGTGTGGTTGTTGTATTGGATTGAAGTATTTTTAATGAAACACTCCTTGTATTAAATTGTTTTTTCTATTAAATTGTTTATTTTATTTAATTTTGCATTTTATTTAATTTTGATTCTATTAAAATATTCAATCACATAGAAAAATTTTTTGAAAGTTTAAATTTTTGTTACCTTAGACGATATGTTTCAAGACTTGTGATTTGATGAAGGACACTCAGCCCCACCCAGTATGACCTGTCTGTTTTTATATATCTCAAAATTATATGGGAGTATTTTTACTGTTAAATAATTCCTCTCCACCCATAACTTCCAGATGTCAAAATTTTTTGTCTGTATAGTTAGGTAAACAAACACAGTCATCATCATCATCATGTCGACCGCAGTTGAACTTCTATGACTTTGTTCTTTCAATACTCCCTATCATTCATAGCACAAAGTATTTATAAATCAGAATCACGAAGCTTTTGACATTTCTAACTTCAGTTTTCATCACTTGATAATGTAAGTTAGACTCACGAAAAAATTGAAAAATACTTTTTTTTTGTTTACAGTTCTTAAAAGTTAATGAGTGTTTGAACATCAAATAACGAACCATCGTTCAAAAAGCCAGCCTCATACTCTGCCATATTTTTTCTGAAATTATCTTGAGCAAGTGGTCTGGATTGGATGACAATCCAGTTGTTGACAGTTAAGAGGGGGAAAATGGCAAATGTGAGATTGAGAAGAGTGGACATTTCTGTTACAACGTCTGTTAAGTTTGTTTGTATATGTTTAAAAAAACCAGGTTTATAAATTTTTAAGAACAAAAGTCTCACAAAAATAACCAAGTGATTATTCAAAAACAACAAAGAATAACAAAAAAAAAACGAAAAAAAAGAACAATCACAAAACAAAGCCACCAACCGTTAGGTTTCTGGCAGACGTTAATCAGCCACATCCAATCAACACACTGCAAGAGGCAGTGGTCTGTGAGGCCACCACATGAGTGGTATAGCTTGTTGTTCCAGGTGAATGGTAATGCACACGTTGATAGAGGTTCGACGCCTGCGTGAGAGGAATTACTCAGAAATATATAAAAAAATTAGCTTTTTTGTTGTATTATTGCACGGTTTTTTGAAGTTTTATACTGTTCTGAAATTCATTTTCATTCAGCTTTTATTAGAAAATTTAGGATTTATAATGATGATGGACAATAACTTCAACTTAAGATAAAATTCAAAAAAAAATTTTCATTGAAAAATTGCGCAATATTTTTCGATAGTTCAGCTTTAACATAAGTTCAACTATGTTTATGTAGTAACTAGGGTTATATGTGTGGACAGTTTGTTTTTTTTTGGCTATATTGGTATATATATGAAAAAAACATACGATGTCTTTGAAAAAAAATATCGCGTGTAACTTACCTTCTACTTTTGATGGACAAAAACTCTGAAAGTATAAAGATTCATATTTCAAAGTAATTCTTCATATACTCAATGGTCAAACTAAACTCTTACGATTTTAATAACGTGAACATTGAAACACAACTTATAATTACTAAAAAAACATCCCTTTAAACTGCAATCTCACATACTTGGTAAGTCACGCAAGAAGGCTGACGACTGAAATTCGATGTGAATTTCGAAATAAGCTTGCAAACGTTTCTCACGTAGGTGAACCCCTCACACGCATCCGAGTACCTGCAATGGCGACTGCACTCCAGCCTTGATCTCATAGTAATTTGGTCTGAATATACTGCGTCTGAGGCGCACATCTGGGTGCCGTTGTTAGTCACTGCTGCAAACTGTTTGTGAGATGCTAGAGCTATAAGAGAATTTGAAAGGGGTTTTAATGGACAAAAATTTGGTTTTGTGGGCTATAAGAGAAGAATAAAAGGTTTTTGGATGAAAATAAATGTGATAACGTTATATAATAATTGAGATTTTCAATAGGCAAAAGTTTTGTAACATTACTAAATTCTCTAACTCTCCTCTCGTATTGGCCAAGAGTCTTTTCCAAGTTTTGGTAGCACAATGAAACCACGAACAACAACCAGAAGCCATAAGATATAACCACTAATCTCATTGTAACAAATAATAATCAACTCTATTTTCAACCATATTTACCTTCAATAATGCATGAGCCCGCTATTTATATTAATAGATCAAAACAACGGGACATACTTTGGATATAATCTTACGAAGCATTTCTTCCTACCACACCAAAAATTTGTATATACAAGTTTTTATGGGCAAACAGCTTTTTAAAAATGCTATTTGAAGTTATTCTTGTGGAATGAATTTTGAAAAGAACTTGAAACAAAAAAAATCGACATTTTTAATTAAGAAGAAAGTTGATTATTGAGTTTTAAAAAGCTTTGGTTACTTGAAAGTAACAAATGCATTAAATTTTTATTATCTTTAACGATATATTCCTTCTCAAGTAAAAACCTAGAACAAATGCATAGTTTACATCACATTTAGCAATCAATCCAAATAACATAACCGGTCTGCATTTCATTGCAGTACTGATCTTTCTGTGAAACCATTTATAATGCGCAGACATTGTTGTTTGAAACATCGACCAACATCTTGAACTAAAACTCACTCAATTTTTGTCATTAGTTTTATCCTCATCATCGCTCATCGTCTTACTTTTATGGGTTAGACTTATTATCTATTTCAATTAACATTTTAAGTACATTTCAAATATTTTTTCAATTAAACGATAAAAACCAAAAAAAATCTTTTTATTTATCTCTGTTCACTATGTTTTTGGCCATCTTCACCAACGAGTTTCTAGCTGCCGATTCTTCCATTGAGTTTAACAGATGTCTGGGATGATGTTTGCGTGCATATAAGGTGGGAAATTTGGTTTATCAAAGCTAGAAATATCTAAATAAATGAATAAAGAAATAAAACAATTAATCAAAAAAATAAACAAAAATAAATGAATACAAACAGACATACATAACAAAACATAGAACCAAACAAAACTAACGTGATAGCTTCTTCACAGTGTTGAGCAGCCAGGGATCGACACTTGGGCACACCACGACTCTTGGAAACCAGTCTTACAGCCCTCTCCACGTCACCACACCTCCCAAAACGACGTGCTATTAGCTCATCCAGTTCCGGGAACTTTGGTGGTGTGTGTGTATGACTGAAGCATATATTCTTCTAAGCCTCGCTCACGTTTTAATGGGTCCAGAATGAGTGTTTTATGTCAATATATATTCAAATGCTAAACTTGAAAATCATAGAAATCATAAAATATATGCAATAATAACGATGCACAATACATAAAATCACAACCACACAAAATAAAGCAGCCACAACCACAAACAATAACGCAGCCACAACCACACACAAAACACACCATCACTGACACCCACTTGTTCGGAGGCGTACAACACTGGCGCTGTTGCGAGCCCTGATATCAATAACAATGATTAAATAAACAATAAAATTAATAATAAGAATAATAATAAAAATGGAAAATTTTATTATTACTATTGACCTAGTTTGAGGTCAGCTGTGACGGGTTTTCCCAAATGTGACTCATCAGCTGTGAAATCCAAGCAGTCATCTATCAGCTGATACAAGCAAATATTCTTTGAGCAAAAAAACTTTAACAATGAAAAATTAATTGCTTTGGTGGTTAGTGAGACCTGGAATGCGATTCCAATATGGCGTCCATAGTGGTAAGCGACGTCTGCCAGAGATGTTGGTCCATCTGATAACAGAGCCACCTGTGTATGTGTGTGTGTGTGTGTTTCTAAGTAGAGGTTGGAATTTATGAATAAAAAGAACTATTTTGAAGTTAAACACCAATAACCTCAAACAAACAAAAATGAGCAAAAAGCAGAAAAAAAAACAAACACAGAAAGACAAACAAACAAACACACATACATATATACACACACACTCACAGCTTTGCAGCTGTTAGCAATGAGAGAAGCAGTCTTCTTGTACGTCTTCTTGAGGTAGTGTTGGAATCTCTCTGTCGACTTCTCCTTGCATCCCAATTGCATAAACTCTCCTAAGTTACATATGATATGATAAGAATAATGACAACAATAAAAATAATAGTAATAATAATAAAAAAAGGATAATAATAACACACATACACACACCCGTAACAAGGTCATGCAAGACTTGAGACAAAATATTAGTGACCAGAGTGTTGTTCAGACGGGAAAGTTTGACAGAAGCTGTGGCTAGAATGTAGTTTCCCGCCAAAACTGCCTGAAGTTGTAATTTTATGTGAGTTTAATACTAGTTATAAAGCATTTATAAAACCAACACGAACAACACAAATAAATACACGCACTCACACATCCATTGATACTTCACACACACACACACACACCTTTTTCTGTCCCCATATACACTGAGCAGTCTTAGCTCCCCTTCGGCTGTCTGAAGCATCGATGACATCATCATGCAGCAAAGATGCTGTGTGTATCATCTCCACTATAGTTGCTACCTCTCGCTGTGATTCTTTTACTACCCTGGGTTGGTCATGGGTAGAGTGGAAGGGTTGGTAGTGAAGCAATTATTGTCTTTGGTTAGTTGAGTGGGATGGAGTTGATGATGAAAAAGTTTATTTTATATAGGTTGCGAAAAGGTTTTAAACAAGTCAAATTATAAACTAAAAACACCTAGACTCAATATTTTCAAAATATATAAACAGATAATTATACACATACACACAAAAACAACAGAACCAACTTATGATCTGAATTGCAAGCTTGAGCCATTAGCAAGCAGATGGTTGGTCGGATGTACTTACCACAGCCATCAAAGTGGTGCTGGGATGCTTGCTGTAAATCTTTGTTCTCATTGGTTAGCTCCTGGTATTGGTGTGTCCATGTGGTTTAGGGTGAGGTGGTTTTAGATTGTGTATGTGGGTATTGGAATTATGAATATAGAAAAAAAAATTGTTGTAAATTATATGAAATTATTCAGTTTAGAATAAAAATAATTCAAATTAAACACTAACAACACAAAGCTTCATGTAAAACAAAATCACATTATTGAGTAATGTACACAAAAACCAAACAGTTTCTTTATATACCAGGTTTGATAATGTGGCTTTGACTTAAAAAAATTTTTGTTTAGTTAATAAAATTGTTTCAGCTAAATTATGTTATAAAATAAATAAAAATTAATGGTGAAATGACCTTTTTAATGTTTTCTTGAATCAGTTCAAAATCTCTTTTAGAATAGTTGACATATTGATCAGACGTAGTTTGCATTGAGAATGTTCTAGAACTTTTGTTCAAAAAGTCCTTGAAGAAAATACTCACATGTTAATGCTATGTATAAGAATTGAAACCAAAAACCATAGAAAATTATAAAATAACTCTATGAATTTTGTATGAAAGTCTTTTGGTTGAAAGTTAGGAGACTTATTATAGAAATTGATGTACTTTCATGAAGGTCTTCTTTAGCAACGAAATCGGACGATTATATAATTTTAGTAAAGCTCGTTTCATTGTGATCTATACAAAAAATAAGAATCAAATGTTTTGATCGTTTAGAAACTTATAAATTTACAGCTTATATATACATATTAGAGAAAAAATTTAAGTTTATAATCGCTCAGCAACTTTGCTTATTTAAAAAGTAACTTAGATAAAACTATTGCTAACAATTTTAGAACAAATATTCACTGCATATGCGATTAAATTATAAAAATAAGAAAATAAATAAAAAAAATTAAAAAAATTGTATTCAAGTTTTTTCCAAAAAATAAAGATTACAACACTTTAATGAAAAATGCCCCCCGATAGCTTCAAAATACATTGTCTTATATATATGAGCCACGTCTTTTAATTTGTTACCTTTCTGAATACAGCGCCACATGAACAAGAAGAAAATTTCGCATTTAATTAACAAAAACCCTCAAATAATTCTTGAAACAAATACGTCGATAACAATGAAACATTCAAATCAAAATCTCCATGCACAAAAGTATTCATCAATCTCTCTACATAAGGAAGCATATGTCAAGGTTTGTTTCAACCACCTTTCCAACTCTCTCCCACCAACCAATCACTTATAGGCTTCACTCAAGTTACTTTATTAAATACCTTCCCTCCTTTATTGCTTCTTGAGTTCATCAGTCCGAATTCAGGTCAGATGAGGTTATATTTGGGTCACTCTATGAATATTAATGAGAAGTTTGTATGCAGTATTAAACTGCCTTCTTTAATGGGCGGTGTGTTTAAGTTTATTTTTAGTAACACAGTGTGAATATTAATTAACTTGGCATTTAAAAATAAATTTTAGTGTGTTAGAAGAGTATCATTATCATCATCTTCATCATCATCATCCTCATCATCCTCATCATCATCACCATCATCCTCATCATCATCCTCATCATCATCCTCATCATCATCACCATGTTAATATTTATTTTAATGAAAAAAATATTGATAAACATAACGTGACTTTTAAGGCATTTAATCACGTGTCACAAATGGGAGGATTTGATTGGATGAGAAAGCTTGACGTCCGTTTAAAGGGAGGAGTAAAGTGGTCATTTGAAATGGTTTTTGACTATAATGATTGTTTATTTAGATGAATTAATGAATGGATGGATGGAGGAATGGATGGATGGATGGAGGAATGGATATATGGGTAGATGGGTGAATGGATGGATGGGTGGATGGATGGATAGATGTTGAAAAAATGGGTTTTTAATAAATAAATAATTGAAAAAATTATCAAAATACAGCAAGAAATAACTGAAAGCAAAAGCAAAGATGGTTTTCACACCTAGAGAAATATACCAAGAGGAGAGTAAATTATTCAAGACAAGTTCTTCTTTTATCATAAAATACGTCCTTTAAAACATTCCAGTTCTTAAAGCACTTATTTAAATACTTCTTTCTCATTTATTTCTTTGGTTTCTAATGTATGATTCATCAAAATAATACTCGATTAGCTTAACCACTAATATATCCATCCATCCACCAACCCATCCATCCCTCCACCAACCCATCCATACATCTATTCATCTATCCATCCACCCGTCCTATTGGCCAACAACCGCAGTCAAGCACGTGTTCCGAACATATTTAATGATGACGTCAACAAACTTGAGTCCTTCAGTGCCCAGTATACTTACACATCCCTATTCAATACTTTTATTTCTTTTAAACGTGCAGGTATTTTTTTTATTTATATTTACATTTTTTTTATATTGTTTACCTTTAGTAGTAATTTTTAGTTTTTATTGATTTTTTTATATTTTTCATTAATTTCTTATTATTTTTCAAAAACCACAATGGCTCCTCCCAGAGTATTGAGTATGAGGGTGATAAAAATTTTTACTCCAAGGAGAGTGGAAGGGAGGAAATGTGTGGGAAAAAAAGAAAGTGGTGGGAAAAACTTAAACCAAGTTATAAATAAGGTAGACAATGGGAATACACCAAATGGACAAATATTTATTTATGTCTGTTTTTTTATATTGATGACGTCATATGTATAAGAAACTATAAATTCTTGTTTGAAAAACACACAAACACACACCCACGTTTGATTTATATCTTGAATGTATGTTACTCGCAGGCATTTTTTTCCATCTTTAATGCACCTCAACCACTCTTGATGTCGCAATTCATTCCGGATGTTTTGATTATTTATTTTTTTGGCATTGTTTCAAAAATCAAAACAAAAAATTTTAAATTGAAAAATGAATTTTAAACTTTTTGCTTTTTAAAAAGTCAATATTTAATTTAAAACCACCATTATAATTTTGATATTTTTTCAATTATTCGCATAAAATTAAATTTTAATTCAATTCTTCAAATAAAAATCCTTTCTAAAAAGTCTGGAAGCAGATAAAAACACTTATAGATACCATATAACCAGGATTTAATGCCCTGGCTTTAAACCTCCATTTTTGTTTTTTTTTATTTTTCTAAAAATAATTCACTGTTTTTTTTTATCACAAAAATTGATATTATAAAAATATTTTAAAATCTTGTAGACCTCCCGAAAAACAAAGAAGCACGAGGGGATGTTTTATTGAAATCCAAACTGATGTCAGTTTTTAATTGAAAATAAGATGTTCCAAAGTTATAAATAGAAACAAAGAATAAAAATTTTAAAAATACTGAAAAAAATGAAATAAAACAATAAAAGTTAAGAATACTTTATAAAAAATAAATTTTTACCAAAAACATTGAATAAGACTTATATGACAATGGGGTGGCAGTAATGCATGTTATGGTGAGAATTTTGATAGACATGTTCGTAACTGTTTACGTCATTATTATCCTCTTCCGTTTGATAGTTCACTGGAAAAAGATTGTATCTATTAGTTGACGTCATATTTTGATTGATCAATTGGGAGGAGTTTTTGTTACACGTGTACCAATCGTCAAAATTGGCGCGAAACATAGAATCACGTGTTGCTTTATTGATTTTAGAGATTCCATAGTTATTGCTTGGTTTATTGGGAAAGGTATTGTTAGCTTCGTTATGTTGCAACATCGAGTTTTGATCGCAGGCTCGTTTGGCCATCAACAGGCAATCGCCCACATCAACATTCTTATTGTAAATGCCGCAGTTCTCAGCGTTTTTTGTGTATTCTTCTTCACTTTTCACGTCATTTTTTCTGATTTCTTCACCATTAAATTCATTTATTTTTTTATTTATTCCGTTTCTGATGTATTTACAACTCCCGCCATCTTTCTTCCTTTCTCGAATGCTCTTGTTGATCTTATCATCAGCTTTGAGTTGCGGAGTCATGATTTCTACCTCCTCCAAGCCCATGTCACCTGCTCTTCCGCCGTGCACCTGCAAACATCAATGACGTCATTATCACTTTTTTTATTTCAATATACATGTATGTACACAAATTTTGTTTCACCTTAATCTTTAATTAAGTTAAAGAAAAACACTGACGATAAAAATTCCACATAATAACACACACAAACTCTCCGCAAAAACTCAGACCACCTTCATATGCTTGCGTAGAGACGAGGGATGTGTGTAACTCTTCTCACAGCCAGACACTCTACAGTAATATGGCTTATCACTGGTATGCACATGACTGTGCTTTTTTCGGTCACTGCTGTTGGCGAACCTGCGGTCACAGCCCATGAATTCACATTTAAAGGGTTTCTCGCCTGTGATGGTGTTTGAGGGGTGGATGGGAAGGGGAGATGAATGAGGTGGGTAGAGAAGGTTAACGTTATTGTGTTGCAAGCTTGCTGCCAAACCAGATACTGGCACATGTAAGTTGTATAACATATTTATTTTTTGATACTATTATTATTATTATTATTGTGAGTATTTTTACCAACATTATTTGTTGCAAAAAAGCAGATATGATGAACTGATGCTTTATATAAAATTTTCTTAATAAAAATATTTTCTTTTTTGTTTTTTCAATTTCCCCCCAATTAGTCTCCACACAAGTTTATTAAAACTTCCCATTTCCAGCAAAGAATATGTTACATCATTTCTTCTTTTATCTCCCTTCTTTCTTTTTTTTATTATTTCTTTTTCGATTTTTTAACTAGACATTTATTCTTCAAATTAGCTTTTATTTTTGATTAATCTTTGTGTATTTAATGACATTTAGAACGGAAATTACAAAAGAACTAGGATTATTAAAAATTTAAATCAGCAAAAGTTCAAATAAGCCGAACGTGCAACTAATTTCCGGGGAAGGCCTGATTTGAGATGTAGTTGTGATTATTTTTGTTGCCGCTTCGTCAGGTATTTGTATGCTCAGAGTTATTCTTATTAGTTCGTTGTTCTTATTAGTTCGTTGTTTTTATTATTTCGTTGTTTTTATTGATTTTTTTGATTTCTTGATGTTTGATTCATTTATTTAATTTATTTAATTATTGTTTTAATTATCTAAATTTATTTTTTAGTTTATCATATTTTTTTCTATAAATTATTTTTGAAAATTATATTTGAGTGAATAAATATTGAGCATTTTCTCAAAAAACCCAAAAAAACAAACAATGAATTTTTATATAAATTCATATAAAATTTCATTTGAAATCATTAGAGACTTTGAAATGATACATGATTGGCTTGTGGTATTTCCATGCATAGCATGAACTTAAAATGCACCTCCAAGTTATCCAAAAGCATCACTATCATCGCCTACATTTTGCTTTAAAATTGACATTTATAGAATTTCGGTAAATTAATAATCGGTTGAAGCTCTCTAATCACAATACTACTCGCTATTTTGACTCAAACTCTAGTTAAAAACAAGGAATATTCAAGTTGAAAGACAATATACGTATCTTCAAAAAGCCTATTTAATTAAATATCAAAACTCCAAGAGATACAAATATATTCAACCAAATAACCACACACACCTAGAATACATCCACCACAAAAACTCATTCAATACACCCACCGCATCCCATGACATGATCCTAAATACCTCCTTCTCTTTCTCTCCCCCCTTCCCAAAACACAACTCACCGGTATGTGTTCTTTTATGAATCTTAAGGTTTTCACTGCGAGCGAAGACTTTTCCGCATCCTGGAAACGGGCATGGAAACGGCTTCTCTCCCGTGTGTACCCTGAGGTTTTGATCAAGTTTTAATGATGATGATGGTGAAGATGATGATGGTGGTGGTGGTGATGATGATAGTGGTGGTGATGATGATGATGACGATAAGGGTGATGATGATGACGATGGTGAGAATGATGGTCAGGTTGATGATGATGAGCATGATGATGATAATAACCAGACTCAACCTGATATGGTTGACTAGCTTGTACTTGGCCTTGAAAGCCTTCAGAGCCCGTGAGCACCCTGTAGGTGACATGAGGTGTTAAGGCTAGTATAACAATTTGATATTGGAATCCTAATGACGTCAGTGTTTTTATTCTAAATACAATGGTAATAATAATCAAAATAATAAAAATTCTATGACGTCAACGAAGTGACTCAGACTTAAAAATTATGCAAGACCAGTCGAACAAAATAGTGAACCAATCAACGGAGAGCATCATTTAAAGTTTATTATTAGAAGTAATATCATTATAAGAGCATTGAATAAAATTTTTATTGAGCCTTTATCATTATGAAAACATTTAAACTAAATTTTTGTTTCAATTAATTAATGAAATGGTTAAGACTGATATCACTTTAAAAGTACAGCAGCACCTACCCTGCCAGTAGCAAGAGTGGTTGTTTTGCTCTGGACCTCCCACATGGTCTACTGTTATGTGGCTTACAAGTTCATGCATGGATGTGAACATTCTGGAACAAGTCTTGAAGTCTTTAGGGATGTGTGATAGCGGGTGTTCTGTTCTTTGTGAAACTAGGCTTTTAAGTGCTTGGGAACTGATTTTTTGGTTGCTTGTGTGGTTGATATAGTTGATTTGACCATACTGGTTGGATTGATGGCTGGTGAAAAGTCGGTTTTGATTGAGTTGGTTGGTTGAAGAGTAGGTTGGGTGGATGTGTTGGTGGAAGGAGGGAATGGATGGGTGGAAGACAGACTGTGTTGGTGGCATGGAAGTACGGTTTGAGTGAGTTTTGAGCGGTTTGAAATCGTAAGATGCTTGGCAATGTAACAAATCAACTTGCTTTTCAATATCATTAATATCGTTCAAATCTTTTAGGCTTTTCTCTCTGCTGAATTCATTAGAATGATATGTGTTTTCGTCTGCGGATTTTGAGCTTTTATGGAATGCCTTGTCTTTCTGCGGAAAGTTTATGGTCGCGTTGTGAATCGGGGATTTCTCTTCAAGCTTTTTCTCGAGTTTCTCATTAGTGCGATCATTTAAATCATCTTTATTGTCGTGTTTTTTTATATTTTTATTTAAAATATAATTATTATAATTATTTTTGTTCTCGTTGCAATATTTTTTGTTGTTGTTGTCCCTTGGCACCAACCATAAACAAAATAGCTGCTGTTTAAGACAGTTCGGCAAACCAACACACCTGTATTAGATATAAATTTACAAATTTAAAAAATCTGAGAATACAAGCATTTAAACTACTTTGTCTCCCAATTAAGATAACTTAGCACAGATCAAATATGCCTTCTTAACGGCACAGAACTGTATATGAGACATTAGCAATAATACCAATACTATAGTAATCTATACAGAAATCGTAATGAATGATGCTTAGAAATAAAAGAAATTAAATATGAAAGCTGAAAAAACCGTTATATTTGGGGCATTTTTATGTTAATTTGAGTTAAAATAATTCAAGTCCAAATAATTTAATTTTTGATTCTACCCCACCATACACTCAGCCAACATCGATATCTGAACAATTATCAGTCAAAAATACAACCCTGTTGAATAAATAGACCAACCTGAAATAATGCATATTTTTGAAGTCAGGGTTGTCGCGCTGGTGCAAAGACTTTTCTGGAAGACCCATAAGATGTCTGTTAAATAAGGAAGAGACTGAGTCAAAATGGAAGCCCTCGTGGTTAGGGTTGTATGGTTGTTGTGTAAAGCAGGGATTGTTGTAGTAGTTGTTGCAATGTTGAAAGATGTTGTTGTTTTGTTGCAGGAGGTACATGTGTTCTTGCTGTTGTTGAAAAGTTGATAGTTGTTTTAACGTGTTGTTTTCGTTGTATGTGTTGTACAAGTTGAAATGCGTTTTCTCCTCGTTTAAAACCTCTCCATTCCCAACATCACCACTTTGGGTCTTAATATCACATCCATTATCATCCTCTTCTTCCTCATTACTTCTTGTTGAATTTATGCAAATGTTAGTGGTTGAATCGGCAGCTACAGGAGAAGATGGAAGAAAAGCAGCTTTAGGCTGAGGGGAATGTAAGTTTTTAAGCTGAGAATGGCTGTGTAACTGCTGGTTGCTTTGTTGCTGCAGAAGCAAGAGATCTGCGTAATTATAACGACAAAAATTGTTTGCGAAGTACAAACTGTTGTAGTTTATTGAAGAAGTCTCTGCGTTGTCTTGGTAACAGCCGTTGCTTCTTTGGTTATTTAGATTCAAATTCCTATTACTGCCTTGCTCGCAATCGTTACCAGCACTGAAAATGTTTGCATAGCCATTGAGTTTTGAAAGGGGCGTGGCTGAGACTTGATTGATGGGTAGGGACAAAATGGTAGGCTGTGACTTTGTGCTTGTTATTGAAGCTGGTTTCAATGGTGGAGACAAAAATGAACATTGCTGAAACTGCATTGTAATCTGTATGCGATGATGAAAAAGAAGATGATGATGTAGGGGATGATGAAGATGATGTTGGTGGGGATGAAGATGATTATGATGATGACGGTGATGTAGGTGCTGATGATGATGATATTGGTGGGGATGATGAAAGTGATGGTTTAACTCTATTGAATCTATCTCAACTAAGTCCTCACACTACCTTCCCATAACACAAATAACCACAATACAAAATTAATAGAGTAAACCATTGTTTACAAGCGTTGATGTAAGCTAGCCTTACAAAAAGCTTCGTGTCATTTAATAAATACTTTGGGTTTGTTGTCCTTACTTTGAGATTCAGGCTATTGTATTTCATTCAAGCGTTGATGCATTTAAACATCATCATCGTCATCATCAACAACAATATCAACAACATCATCCTCATCATCTCTCAAAACATCAAATCTACATCCTTATCTTTTCCAGCTCTAGCTAATTGTCTTATCAATCATCTTAATTGTGCCTGGAATAAAGGCATATTGAACCTTTTGGCTTGGGAGAGTTGTATTAAGCTGTTGAAGCTATTCGAATGTAGTTTATATAAAAATTCATTTAATTTTTGCTGATATTGAGATTTTTTGGACATGGTATTCATAGTGGGGTAATAAAAATGTATTATATATAAATTTTTATTGAGAATAATATTTAAAAACCAATATTAATATTATTAGCTAAGCTTTTTTAATAGATTCCAAATGCACTTTGATAATGTATTTAAGCTATGATTTTTTAAATTTGGAAAAAAAACATTTAAAAAACTGAGTATTTTGATTAAAATAACTGCGCTTTGTGGAACCTTTTATTGAATACAGAATCTCTATATTCTGTGCTTTTTTCAAAAACTCCCAATTCAAATCCTCCAAATTAAAGTTTAACACAGTAATAATGATAATAATAATAATAATAATAATAAGCATTTTTCCCATCTGACCTTTTTATTTTAATGAATTTCTCATCATGAACTCATTTTTATAAGCACCTCTGCCTAGATTTAAAGGCATTTGAATAATTAGACACTAATGGTTAATCTATATGCTATATTACTGCAGTCTTAATCATACAATTGATAAGCTAGCATTTCAATTAGCCTTTTGATTATATTCCATCGAATTTGCTTAGAGACTTGGCTTTATTTTTTGATTAACAATTTATTATAAATTAAAAAATTAATGAAATAAATATTTAAAAAATTGGTTTTTAAGCGCTATATAAATGAATAAAAATATTAATATTATAACTCTTATATATAATAAATATTTCTATATAGATTACCTGGTACATTACTCTTCTATTTATAATTGAACTAAAAAGGACCATCAAAGCCAACCTTATCAACCCTCCTCCAAGAATATTCATCAAATAACATAACTAATCTTTTTAGAGACATCCTATGTACGTTTTGTATAGCAATTAAGCTTTGAAACATCAATTGATGATTCATACATTTCTTTAAAAGAAAAGGCTATGCTTATCGATAAGTATAGCTTTTCTTTTAAAGAAATGTATGAATCCTCAATTGATGTTTTAAAGCTTAATAACTAATCTTAAAATGCATCTAATAAATAATTTGATCTAATTCTCGCCATCTTATCATATAGAGAACTCCATGATTTAAAAGTGAAATTATATTTAAAGTTATATAATTTAAAAGTGAAATCATTTTAAAACTCCCATGATTTAAAAGTGGAGTTATATTGAAACTCCTATAATTTCAAGGGAAATTAGAAGCACCCAAAAAGTAGCATTGTTAAGTCTTATCTCTCTTAGCATCGCACTTCATCTCTTCATGGTTCCTTTCTTGTCAGTGCACTTTTGGGTGATATCCTTTATAATATTGGGGGATTTTTTTTTGGGTATTACATTTTTAATATTGGGTGATGTTTTTGGGTATTATTCTATTGGTATTGGAAGATTATTTTTTATTCTTGTGGCGTTGGTGTTTATTTTGGTATTCACCCTTTCAAATAGTGCAAATTTTTAGTTAAACTTTTTTGAGTTTTTAAATTTATTCAACTCAATTGCACCAGACAGCCAATCACTTATTTTCTATAAATAATGTATCCACTGACCTTTCATTAAATACAAATTTTCATACAATTAAATTTTTCTCCATTAATTTATCGTTTATTCACAAAACTATTACACAAAGTTCTCACACAATCAAATTCATCCTCTCAACCACAAATCAAATCTGATTTAAACCACCATAACACAACTACGAAAACTCACTACAAATTAGGATCAAATGATGTAACAAATCATTACAACTCCATGCAGGAGATCCAGTGGATAGTAGATTGGTTAAAAGCACAATGTTGAACCAAGGGGTTGAAGGGAGCTTTGTGTCTCGTGTTAGTATGTTAGTGGAGACGTTTTTTTGAATGGTAGTTTTTTTCATTAGCTTTGTTTATTTTTTGGTTATTATATTAGCATGAAGAGTTTTTTTCTAATCATGGCGGTCTGAAGATAAAGATGAGTTATGTAGTTATTTAAGATTTTAACTATAAACTAATAAGCAGCCATTATGAGTTTCTTTAATTCTTTTCCATTAAACTTGGGTGATACGCACTAAGAGGATTGGGGGTTATAAAAATCCTGGCGTTGAAAGTTTCTGGCTGTATCCGAGGTGTAAGAAAGTGTGAGGAAACCACAGCGTTCAAATGTCGCAGCAAATTATGCGGATAACTTCAAGGTTGTTTTATTTTTGAAAATAATTTTATTATATTGAACGAAAAGTTTATCCACTTGAGCAAAATAAATAATATTATTCTTTCAATGTATTTTATATAGCGCAGCGTTTTAGATTATATAAGAAACATTGACATCTCAATGTATGTTGGGTATTTTTGTAGCATATATTTGAAGTCAAGATTCGCCCATCACAATTTTATCTATTAGAAAATGTTGAAGATTCTCTCGACCAATGAGAGAAGAGGAATTATTCATGTTGAGTGCTGATTGGTTGGTGGGGTGCAGATTGAAATGAAGAGTGACTAATAGAACAAAAGGAATTTTTATAAAATAAAAGAAAAACTATCTTTTTAATTTCAAAAATTTTCAAATTATAAAATAGTTCACACCTCGCTTAACTTTTAAACACAAGCTTGTTGCTATGTAAACGAAAATTTAAACAAGAACAGAATCTAATTTATTGAAATTACGTCATATCATTATGAAGCTATAAAAGATATTTTTAAAAAACTCCAAAAGTTAGGACAAAACTTAATAAAAAACGAAAAAATGAATACCAAAAAACATGAGCGATAATATGAGCTAAACATTAATACTTACACGAAGCTTAATGGCTCGATTATTCCGGTAATTAGTGCTACCAAATAATAAAAAAAATATTATTTTTTTTTGCTGTTTTTGTGATTTTATACAGTTTTTGGAAGTAAAAAGACCCACAAACGTAATAATGAAAGGATTTATTATTTAATACGGAAGAACAAAAACCCTGAATGAAGTGATGATATAACCACTGAATGAAAATATTGTCGCAATTATTTTTTGGAAAAAACATTGGAAAAGTGAATACAGGTGTAAATAAAAATCATCATCGTCACTCTTCTCCTCATCATCATCATCGCCACAATAATCTTCATCCCCCTTATGATTAATACAACCATCATCATCATCCTCTTCACTTTCATTATCATCATCAACATAAGCAATCTCATTGTTATCCTCATCATCATCACCATCACAAACCTCATCATCTTCAAACGAAAAGTAAACTGATAAAACAAAAAAATCGGCCACGTGTAATGCAATGGAAAATTTCCTTAATACATCCGTTGAGCTGCTCATGCGCAAGAAAACACGAATGATACTACTACTACTACTACATTAAAATCTTGATAGAGTTACTAACTAAACAAGCATAAACACAGGGATGTCCCTGGTATAATGACCAACGATTAGAGGTCATGGTAATAGTTCAATTGATTCCTTATGGTGGCTATTAATAGCTTAATTTGTATTAGCGTCATTTCATTCAAGTGGTGTTATTGCTAGTGATGTTATTGTTATTATTAGCCTTATAATTGTTATTATTAGCATTATTATTGTTAATATTAGCATTATTATTGTTATTATTGGCATTATTATTGTTATTATTAGCATTATTATTGTTATTATCAAATTTATTATTTTAGTTCATAATGAGATTATTATTGTTGTTTTTATTGTTAAAAGTGCTCATAACAGCATGAATGTTTTAATTCTTCGAGCCAAATGTAAATATTCAATTGAAAACACTTTTGGGAGTTTATTTTATTCCAAGGAAGCTTTTCGTAAGATGAACTTACATTATCATGTAGAGGTTCAAATATATTAAAAATGTCGAAAAAACTTGGGAATACAACCGTTAATCAAAGGTGTATTTAATTTAAATTTAGCTATATGTTACCTTATTGAGGAATTATAAATAGAAGAGTTCTAAAAATAAACTTGACTTTAAAAAAATCAATACTAACCCTTATTATAAGCTTTTAACTAAAATTAATTAATAAATTAAATCCATTTTATTAATATATATAATAGAAAGTAATTAAGAAAAAAATTGAATTAAACTTTCATTATTAATCCATAATTAAAGTTAATTAAACCAATAAATCTGGATCCAAACTCCAAAACAACCTTACCTTATCTGGGTTGTTAAATCTGCGCATAAAAAAACAAAACAGGGTTGGCATGATGTTGTTTTATGGCCGCAGAGGGAAGAATAAAAATAAGAACAATAAATAATATTATTTATTATTATTATTATTTTTATTTTATTGTTTTGATAGTTATTTTAAAAGTTATTGTTAATAATCATTTATATTGTAACAGTGTTCATTTAAATGTATGAGAAGTTGTAGGAGATAATAAATTTCCATAACTTCTTGATAGAACCTTCATACTTGTAGAAACATCGCAGTCAATAATACTACAAGCTAAATACTGATTCAACAAAAATTTTCTCATCATCCAGAACCTCATATCACCCATCTTCACTGGCAGATGAAAGTTCAAAACCCTAATTATCAGTTTCCCACTGTCAAACACACACACCAGACATCCAAAGTGGCATTCCTCCAGACGGCAGAGAAGCATTAGTAACTAGAGAATTATTCAAGAATGGGAAGGTAGGACAGAATGCTATTTGTAATACTAGCATATAAGTTTCTTGTTGCATCGGATACACCAGCCAAGCGTGTCATGGTGTCTGGTTTCAGGATTTTGGGGTTTTGTTTAGTGCAGTGGTTAAAATGGTTGGTATTTTAAAATGTTTTTAGGCTGATAATAGAAAAAAAAAATGGTTGAAGTATAATAAATAAAAATATAAAAAGGAATATTTTTATTTATAGCATTGATAAGCATTTTCATTTTTCAAATTTTTATTAAAATAATAATTATTGTTCTTGTTATTATATCATTCTAGACACAAGATTAAATACTAATTTCATAAAGCTTACTCATCCTACCCTTAATCCTATCAACTATCAGATTCTAATATGTAATCCCATAGGTGAAATAAATGCATATTCATGACTTAATTTTATGCATATTAATTAAATTTTTTCATAAATATTAATGAGATTATTGATTGAAATATACAAACTTAGCAATGTAAAACCGAAGCTTGAAAAATTACTATTAACGTTAAATTAAAGAGCATCTCTATAAATACTAAATATAAAAATAGAATAAAAAACATTAAATATCACCAAAATTATTCTTAAAAAACTAAAAATGCACCAAAAACCCTAAATCTCATCAAGATAACCACGATAAAATAGTAATAATTTAGTAAACATGGACAAGCTCACAATGGCTTAAGCTAATAACAACGTCGATAGCAGGTAATTAGTGAAGACTTTTCGCTTTTGAATGCTTGCCACACGACAACATCAAGTAGATTACGTCATCATCTGTGACGTCATCCGGATGTAATGATGATGATGATGATAGTGGTGGTGATGATGATGATGGCGGTGATTGTTATTGTTGTTGAGCGCCAGCTTCCAAAGACTCTTCCGACACTCTTTGGAGCTAGTACCGAAAGAAACTTGCAGCTTCGAGTTGTTTGTGACTTTTGGTGAGCAGCGATAAAAATGACGGATGAATTCTCGAAATGTTTTGTGGTTGGAAACTGACGTGGTTTAGAGCCTCTTCGACACTCTTGTTGGAGTGCACACCCAGCACCACGAGAAGGTGGGTTCTTCCGCCGGGCTGATGATGGTGATGATGATGATGGTGGTTATGATGATGGTGGGGGTGATGATGATGATGAGGACGATGAAGATGATAGGGATGATGACGTTGATGATGATGATGGTGGTGAGGATGATGATGATAGTGATGAGAATGGTTGTGATGATGATGGGGATGATGAGGATGGTTGTGATGATGATGATGATAATGATGATTGGAGGTGATACTCTACTTAATCATGATGGGAGTAGTTTTGATTATCCAAAATAAGATTGAAGAAGATTATAGACCATTACATTAGTGAAATATATTTTATCTTCATCTTGTTATATTACCACAAGATTCCACCCAAAAGGAAACAGATACAAACATTAAAAGAATTTAAAATTCAACGGTAATGGAAGCAAAAGCACAGGGGGAAGGAGGCATAAAAAATTTAAAGAACATTTAAGAGTGTTCACAGCAATAAGAAAGTTCAAAAAGACCATAAACAGCAGTGGATTGGGTAGAATTAAGAAAATGGGGGAAATGACGGTGTGTAGCTTTAACTATTCCAGCTTTTGTAGCCTTATTTGCGAGTCTTTCACTCCGGGAGTCCACTCTATTCATGTGTGTGAGTATGTGTTTGTGTGTGCTGTGTGTGTTTGCTTGTGTGTTGTTTTTTGTGTGCTTTTATATATGTTTATTGTTTTTTTTGTTGGATGGACGCTTTTTTCGTATTTTCGTGCAATTTGCTATTTAATTTTATTTTTTACATTTTATAATATCTATTTTTTTACTTTCGTTTAAAATATTAGTTTTTGTTTTTTTCGATATATTTTGCATTTTTTCGCATAAAAACTACCATTTTTATACATATGTTTGGTTTTTGAAAAGAACTTTGTACTCTTTTGTTTCAATTTTTTATTTTGTTTTTTATGTTTTAATGATTTTTCAGCATTTTTTTTACAAAATCTTGAAAATGATGAAATCTTGTTAAAGGGCGAAAAAAAAATTTTACATCAAAACATCCAAAAAGCTTTTCGTAAGGATCTCTTAGCAAAAATGTTATGTACTTGTGATAGAAACAAAAAATATGAAAGCTATTAAAAAAAGTAGATTTATTTTTAACTCGTTCAAATCATAGATCTCTCATTAGGTTTAGTATTTGAATTACTTTTTCATACAATTGCTTATAGTTAAAAGTAAACTTGGTTTCGAAATATCGTTCTTGCATTTTTACTGAAATTCTGATGTAATTATATAAAAATGAATTTTTTCTACAACACTAAAAACGTTCATAGAATTTTGTTGAGTAAACAAGAAAACCACGTCATGTTAGATGATAATTCTTCTTTAATAATTTAAACTTTGCTTTATGATTTTAATTCATAATTAGACTGATAACTTTATAAGTTAAAATCACTATAAATAAATAAATATATATATATATATATATATTTATTTATATACATACAATAATTCAACTTATAAAACAAACTTTTTAGAAATTGTATAAAAACGTTCAAAAGAGGAAGGTTTTCTTCAAAATCACCAACATGGTTCACAGCAAAAAAATTTGTCAAGACAAAATTAAAACCACCAACTAATTTGAGGTAAAAAAACTTTATTCTAAAAAGTATTTCGAATTTTCACTAAACAAATAATTCCTTGATAAACAGGTCATTCAAATCAGCTGCTGACCTGCCCAAAAGGGCTCTGGAGGGTGACCTCAAAGGCTTTTCTTGTCTAATCCGACCAGCCATTTTCACTTTTGTGGTCTGTTGTGGTCATTTTTATATAGAATTCTAAGATTTTATAGAGGTGTTACATGAAGTCTTTATTCTATTAAAAAGCTATTAACAAAAAAACTACTAAACAACCCACCAAAACCAACCACTGCACAGGTAGGTGGAGTCTCGTACACTACAGCAGCCATCTGGCAATACGAGAACCTCTTCACATCCCAACCCAAGAGATCCAACAATTTCAACTTTGACTGGATGCTCAATGGATCCAAGAGGGGAGAATTCAGACAACAGGTTATTGAGACATAATTTTTGTATATAGATTTTTATTTTATTTCTATAAATATATATAGTTTATATTCTTGTTATCATTATTATTATTTATGTTCTTACAATGGTTTTGTATTTTCATCAAAATGTAAGAAAAAAAATTTCTCTAGAATATCATCCCAGGCTACAAACAGTCATAAAAATTATAGTTATTTCTTACAACTCATAATATTAATAATTTTAAAAATGGCGTCAAATTTAAGAATGCACATACTCACAGATCAATCTCTGGTGGAACAGTCTATCTCCAGGAGAAAAGTACTATAATATTTTTCATTGAATATTCCTTGTTAGTATTTTGACTGAGGTTGAAAAAAAAACACTTTTTTACTGGGTTTTATTGCTGAAAAGGGTTTTAATTGATTATGTATATAATCTTCAATCTATTTTTTGTATTTATATATTGTTTGTATTTATTTAGCTTTCTATCTCTTTATCTATCTATCTATCTATCTATCTATCTATCTATCTATCTATCTATCTATCTATCTATCTATCTATCTATCTATCTATCTATCTATCTATCTATCTATCTATCTATCTATTTATTTATCTATCTATCTATCTATCTATCTATCTATCTATCTATCTATCTATCTATCTATCTATCTATCTATCTATCTATCTATCTATCTATCTATCTATCTATCTATCTATCTATCTATCTATCTATCTATTTATCTATCTATCTATCTATCTATCTACCCACTCACCAATAAGGTCAGTGACAGGGATAATAGCATTGAATGGCTTGGTGTTCATGTTATGGCGGGTGCCGGCCATGTATCCTTTTCTCACCAAGTACTTCACGGCATCTCCCATGGCTTGTTTGTTTTTTTATTATTATTGTTTTTATTTATTTTTTTATTTGTTTTTAATGTTTATTTTTTATTTTTTTTTGTTTTTTTTATTTGTCTTTATCAAAATTTTTACCGACATTTCAAGCACAATAAACCAGTCAATGTTAACACCATACATCACCAACAATTAAGTTATAACACACCACCACCGCCCCTCCAGCCGCCACCTGCCTACCCATGCTTCTATCCACCTTTTCCCACCACTCATCCCTCCATCTCCTTGCCAACATGTATGTCCTCTGGTCTTTCACTCCATCCATCACAGCTATCCTTGGAAATGAGCAGTTTGTTGCCACTTATCTTACAGCAGGTATGTTGTCTTGTTGAAAAAGATTATATTCTGATGTTGTTGGAAAGATTTTTGTCGTTTTTGTTGAGATACCAGTTTTTGGTGTTGTTGTTACTACAGTTTAAGTTGATATTCGATAACATTTGATGCCATTTTAGGTGCTTTTCTAATCAATCTAATGAGTAAATGTGTTTTATATGTTTTTAACGATAACAACTCTAAAACCATGATAAGTTGTTGAAGAATAGCACTAAAACATGCATTAATGATCACACACTACACCACAGCACCATAACCACCCACAACCACTAACAGGAGTTGTGTCCAGTCTGGGCAGTTACCTGATAAAGGTATCAAGTAGAAGTGTGGTGCCTTCCTTAGGAGCAGTAAGGCTTTATTTAGCACTTTTTTGTGGAGATTAATTGTACCAGTTCTATTTTTATTCGTTTCTTTCATATTAACGCCAACTGTATTTTTATTTCTAGTATTTAATATTTGTTCGTCATTGTAAGAGTAATGAAGATTGAAATAATATTTTATTTTTATTGTTCATGTTATTGATATTATTTTTTTAATTATAAAACCTATGTGATTATTATCATTATTCATTTTATTATTACCATCACAACAAACACACAGTCAGGCGCTATAATGGCCATCCTGGGCATGGTGTGTTGGAACCACCCTAACGCCCGCCTCAGCATCGCCTTTATTTCCAGTATCTTCCCCCACTCCTTCTCTGCTGATTCGGTGGGTTTGTTCACTAACCAATTGTATTGTGTGTCTGTGTTAATATGTTTGTATGTCTTTGCTAATATATTTTTGTCTACATTAACATATTCTTGTCTACACATCAGGCACTGAAAGGCTTGATCATATTGGACAGCTTGGGCATATTACTGAGATGGAGGCTCTTTGATCATGCAGCTCATTTGGTTGGAGTCATGTTTGGACTGTGAGGGGGCGGGGGAGAGTGGAAGGGTGGAGGGGGGGATGTTTTGTGAAATATTCGGCTTAATGGTTTTTATTTGATATCTATTATGTGTTTTAATTATTTTTTTAAATATTCTTTTCTATATTTATTTATTTCAATTTTTCATTTTTGCAAAAGAATCCAGTAGTTTGAAGCAATAGAAATTTTTAGCATGATATTGGTATACAATTAGACTGTGCAATCTATTCCAACTCAGATGGTACCTAAACTACGGAAGCAGACTGACGTGGCAGAAGAGGGAGCCCTTGGTAAGAAAGTGGCATGCATGGAGAAGTGGAAAAGAGTAAGGATGGAAGTTGGAGAGAGTTCATAGGTGAAATGAGTGATTTGATGCATGAATGCATTAATTCATGCATTTATGAATGGTTCAAGAAGTTATTGGATGTGTTTTGATTAAATTGATGAATGACTGTATTATTCAATGAATTGATGATTGGCTTGGATTTATGGTGAATGGTTGAAGATGAATTAATGCAAATGAATACAAAATTTCTAGAACCGGTATTTTTGCGTGACTTGATTTTTTAGCATTTTCAATTGATTGAAATCTTTCGCTTTTTTTTCCAGTTATAAATAAATTTTTTTTTCATTCGATCATTGACTGGGGATAAAACTAATCGCAGAATTAAATAATTTTTTTATATTTTCATGAAGAAAAAAGTGTTATGAACTATTTATTTTGAAGGGAAAAAATTTTTAAAATTACGCGTTATATGTTTTAATAATTTTTCTTTGGCGTCTAGTTAGATCTAATTTATAATTCAATAAATAAAAATAATAAACAACCCTAGTTTCAGAGTAGCTTTGATAAAATATATGCAGGTGATGATGAAAAGGATAGAGTTATTGGCTCAAAACAACGTAAGATTGTCTTTAATGCAAATCGCAAAGTGATAATGCCAAAATTGAGACATCAGAGATAAATTTCAGAACCTTGTGGAATCAAAAGTTTCAGCAAAAAACTGTAAATTTTTGTTTTATAAATAAAATTATCATCAAGAGACTTCAAAAGGGGTTTTTACACATGGGTGAATGAGTGGGTAGTGCTGATAATCTTTTCTTTGCAACCTGCTTACAACCTAAACAACAACGCAAAAGTGTTTCTATTATGCTTGCAGTTTGTTTTTGTTCAAAATATTGAAAGTGATCGGTATTTAGTTGAGAAACTAAAATCAGATACTCCAAAAATAAAACCAAAAAGAATATCTCAAAACAACAAAAGCGAACAAAATAAAGGAATATTTTTCAAAGCTTTTGTACACAACCATTGGAGTTACTTAGACTTCAAAGCGCCTTTACTGCACAACGAGTGATAAAATCATTATTACTGTTAAAATTTACGTCCATAAGTTGGCATCTCCATCATAATTTATAAATCTTTAATGATTGCTGATGATAATATACTTTCTAGGGATTTAAAAAAAATCTCAACTAAAATCATTGGCTTCCGACTGAAAATAAAAATTGTCCTATAAACTATGCGAACAACGATTTATTATCTGACAAATTCAATAGAAAATACAAAATACCGAACATATTATTTCTTGTGAAAATATACGCAAAAGATATTTTCAAAACTTTTATAGAATATTTATACTCAAAGTTTGAAACATACATTTTTGACCATGAAATATTGGATCATATGAAAAGCGATAAATTTTTTGGAATTTACTTTTAAACGCCTGAAATGAAATCTTCAAACGCCATAACAAAGAATTAAAATTTTCAATAAATATATGTTGAACTAATGAAGCTACGACAAAAGAGCTTGAGCTTAACGTGGACACTGTTGCGAGGATAACAACAAACTAAGTGAAGATAATGAGAGGTACAGAATAGCAAAAAACTTAATGGAGATATTAAAATATTTGTTCAATTATTTCATATTAATTAAAGTTAATTAATTAATAATAATTAATTGAAGTTTTTTCAGTTTTTTTTATATAGATAGATATTGGTGGGTATTTAGATTATTTTAATAAATAGTTCAAGGAGAGGGTTTAAAATCTGCAGCTTTACACTGTAGGGTTTGAACAAGAGAAGAAAAAAAAATACCATGAAAAGTAGGAGATTGAGAAAACAATTGGCTAGGAGTTTTCTGTATAATTTGATGATATTCAAATATTCAAAAACAAAGCCTTTAAACGCTGTACAGAGAAAAAATGGACAAAATATACACAGTTTTATAGTTTATACCATTGAATTTCAAAGAAAAATTTTTGAAATTTTAAAATAACATCGTTAAATTTGGCGGGTTGAAAACTTCGGAATGAACGTTGTCCAACGATAATTGAAAGTTTTCTCAAACAGCTTCAAGATTTCAATACAAAGATTCAAATTCTCTCGGTTTGAAACGTTACTTACGTCAATAAAGGGAAAAATGAAGATGCGTTTAACAGGAGAACTTCCGAGTGTGTATCCCAGGGGTGTGAGTGTATTGCGGGCAATGTTTAATAAGGAATTTTCAAAAGAATAGATTTGCAGTTGAAACTAAAGTTATAAGGAGGTTGATAACATAAAGTTCTTAGTTTTGGGTGGCTAACTTGTGGAGCATATTCTAGAGAACACACTCTGAAATATAACAATAAAATAAAATTTAACTGGAATGCCACCATTGGTCTATGGTGTAGTCTCTAGACCCGAGTTGTCTTATTGGATTTCAAAACATGCATCGCTATCTCTTGCTAGCTTTATATAGTTAAACTGAATCGATGGAAACAAACATGAAAGCGAAACATAAAATTAACATAACATTCTCTACCTCTAGACTAATTCGGAAGATTGTTTGGTTGATGTTTGGGAGCTTTATAAAAGCATCAACCCCAGATAAAAATAACAAACTCCGCTTGTTCATAATTTTATACACAAATTGTTCACTTTGTTACATAATGAGATTTGGTGGTGGTGGTGGAAAAGCATCATTACTATGACTACCATCTCTCTCGTCGTCGTCTTCATCTCTTCGACGCTTTGAACTTTTGCTCGACCGATCATTTTTTACCATCAACACTTCTTCTCCATCTTCTTCCTCTTCATCATCTTCTTCTTCTTCCTCCTCTTCGTGGATTTGTAAAGGACATGAAGCATCTATCTGCCTATCTTTCTCCAACGTACACGCTTCTGAATTTACAAAACTACCCAAATTCTCTTTCTCCTCTTCCTCCTTCTCTTCTTTTTTTTCTATTTCATCTTTTTTTCCTTTCTTACCATCAGTAATTCTCGCCTTTACACTACTGTTTCTGCTACTTTCATGATCATCGTTTTCGTCGTCATCATCATTGTTACTACCCATACAAGCGCTCAAGATATCAACAGGAAATGGGAAAATAATGGTTGAGTTCTTCTCTGCAGATATTTGAGTGAGAGTTTGCAGGTACCTGAGCTGCAGAGCATTGGCTGATTGGTTGATAACATCTGCGGCTTCTTTCAATGCGTTCGATGCTTTTTTCTCTCCTTCCGCAGCTATCACCTGCCAATTGTCTTTTATTCAATAAATCATTCTATATATAATTTTCATTTTTAGTTAATCTCTCTGAAGTTTTGATGGCTTTTATATGTTTTATGGCATCGTAAAATGAATTTGATTCAGAACCGAAGAGAACTATCGATATGAGTACGAGAATATCACTCAACGTCGCAAACACATGGTGTCAAATAGGGCGACTACCATTGGAGAATAATGACGTGATGAAGAATCTCCATGCAGTCAAATGCGCAAAGCATGGAAACTGCTCTACCTAACTTTTTTTCATTTGATGTGTTTTATATCCTTGATGGTAGTTTATGTCTTGTGTAAACCTTTTCAATTGCTTGTGCTTAATAATACAATGTCCTAGATGTCCCACTTAGTAGTAATGGACGAGTGATGTTTAGTTTTTAGCAAAGAACTCTGCGCAGAAAGTTTGGTGCTGTAGAATAAAATGAGAAGTTATTTTTGGTAAAATTAGAGAGATATAGTTGCAACGTCGGAATGGAATTTAGTGCTTAATTTGCGCTCCCTGCAAGGCAAAAAAAAGCATCTTCTTGAAATTCATCCCATGTTATTGGCGTCTGCTTTACAGTGGTTATAATTATAGAATTAGAATCTGAATAATAACTTAATTATATTTGACTTTTCTATATATGATTTCAACATTTTGGGTTGTTTTTGTAAGTTTAATAAATTCTTTTAAGCATTTAATTTCTGTTTTTTCCAAATTGGAACTATTCCGAGTAAAATTTTCACAAAAAGTTGAAATTTATAGTTTATCTTAAACGATAGAATTAAAATAAACCAACTGCCGTGCAGATAAAATGAGAACAAAAAACCCACAGATAAGCTAGCCCTATTAAATTTCCAAGATAAATTTTAAACTAAGTACCATTTCTCACTGTATGTCTATTCCATGTGAACAATTAATTCAAAAATCCGGACACTCTTGGCAGTAAAAGACTAAAATATATTTTAAACAGACTTCTAGTTAGTTGTTGCGGGTTGTGAGATGTAAGATGGTTTTATAAAACGCTTTTAAAATCTGATCATTGAAATCACTGACTTTGCATTGATTATTTGATACTTATGACATGTTTTCATGTTGAATTGTTGAAACAATGGTGAATTAAATAGGGAAAACAACACCAAAAAACAAACAATTCAACTGTACAGACGCCTTGCAAACGTACCCAACTAAAAAGCTTATTAGCATGTTGATAAACTTCAAAAATGTCGGCTTCACAATAAATAATAAATAGAATTTGAATTATAAACAATTGAAACAAACCTTGGCTCTGGCTTCTCTTTGGGCTTCAGCTTCTGTAGCCATGGCTCTTTGTAGTTGTACTGGCAGCCTGACATCTTTGCTGTGTGTGTGTTTGTATGTGTGTATTTTGATACCACACAATAAGAGGTTATTGTCGGGTTGTGATGAAAACTAGAATTTCCATACACATAAACTACAACACAAACTCACATTTCTACCCTCTCGACCTGCACGCCCCATGGATCTGTGCCATCATCCAAAACGTGCTGTCAAATTAAATGCACCATTAATCAATACATATTGCCGGATGGGTCGTGTGGGTGTCTGGTGACGTTTTGGTTATTTTATGTATTAACAGTTTAGGGTGTTGAGATCAGAGATGAGAAGAACAGTAAAAGAATGAAGATAATACTCAAAATTATAATAATAATAAAAAGAAATAATTTTAAAAAATAATATAGCAAATACAGATAATAAATTAACGATAATACAGAATAGATTAAATTACAAAGACTGATACAAAGAGCGCAAAACTACCTGCATCATCGTCGATATGGACTCCCTGTCAGTGAGGATCTCACTGAGGGTCTTGGTGCCTAGGATATTTCGGAGGGTGGTCTGAGCCAACAGCTGCGTTGATCTTGGTTGGGATGATGGGTTGGTTGATGAGTTGTATTGGTTTGTAACGGTGTGTGCCAGGTTTATGGGCTGTTTGAGGGTGTATTTGGGTGTGTTGGGTGGATGGGTGAGGTAGGAAATGTGTTTGGAGCTTTTGAAGTGACAGACTGAATTTTTTAAATACCAAAAACAGTGTTGAAAATTCCGCTAAAACCAGTCATAAACTGACTGAATTTAAATATATGTATAGATTCTTCGGGTCAAAGAGAGTTGAAATGGTGGTCCAAAGGTCTTAGGTTCGAAACCCAGTCTGGCTGGTGTTTGGTGCAGTGACATAGATAAGATTGAAACACTTGGATACACGGATGGATAACGCTGCTCTATTAGAAAAAGTTTTGTGGAGGTTATAAAACAAAGTTTTGTGGAGGTTATAAAACAAAGTTTTAGAGGATTTATAATTGAAAAAATTTAAATTATCTGTGAACCCAAGACTTCACGGAAGTTGAATACAATTGGGAAATTTCGAACGTGCCAAACTTGATATTCGTATGAAACAAGCATCTTAGAATTAAGTAGATATTCTAAGAATATTTTTCAACACGTTTTTTGCTTACTAAAACAAAAAAAAGGTTCAATACAGAAATAAAAAAAAAGCAATATTACTTGCACTAGTACACAATTATTATTATTGCAAATCCTTCGACGAGTTGAAGAATGTGCTTGCTACAACTATGTCGCATTTTATACCGATGCACCGAAGTTTTGAAGGAGGAATGTCAGGAGATTTTTCAAATACATCGCGAGTTTTCAATCAGACTTTATCTTTCTCCCGATTCATTGAAGCTGGTATGAAGGCTTATAGGGTTCATCAATTGAATTACTTTGTTTCTTATTGATTGGAGATTCATATAACGAGGAAACAAACAATGGTTGGCAGTATTACTACTATTAGTCAAGCCAAACAGTTAAACGAGTGATCAAATCAAAAACTTGGCATCCATTCATCCATCTATTCACCCATCCACCTATACACCCTTCTTCAACTATAATTTTTATCCATCCAATCATGATAGATCCAATGAATCTCAGCCTACAAACGCATCAAACCCATCTTTTCAACGACCCTTTTTCTCTCCCCTAAGACCCAACCTTGCAGCGTTTTCAACGTTGACGACTGAGACCATTGGGTTAGAAATGCGGTAGTAGACAACAGCATCTACAGCCACGGTTACTGAGTCTTTGGTCAATATCTGTGGAAATTTTAAGCTATTAGCGTGGTTGGTATGGTTTGTGAGGCGAGAATGTACTGGAGTTTATGCTGTAAAAACGATTGGTGTTTGAAGGTGAGGCTTGAAGAAAAATTTAAAAGTGGAGTTAAATTAAAACGATTTTTTAGATTTTTGTAATTAATTTTATGCTCTGATGTTGATCCGCCAAAATATACTTATGTAAATTACTCTTTTCCACGTTCAAGTCTTGCGTACAAAGTTTGATTGATGAGACAACTGTACTGGCTTCTACTGTAATTCTACTCTTCTGAAATTTTTCTTAAATATATTCCTCTTGAGGGTGTTTCACAAATAGATTTTGAAGGCATTTTCAACCCACAAAGAATGCATATATATGGAGACCTATATATTTGACTTCAATGTAGCCTATTTCAATTGAATTTAATAAATTAAACATAAATAAAACCTAGTTTTTTTTATTCCAATTAAAATTTATTGATTTAGATATATTACTAATTTCTTTTTTATTTAAGTTAATGAGAAATTATTCATATTTAAATGAGACAAGAACAAAGGCCTGTGAAAGAACCATTACTGCTTTACATATTATTGGAAGCTTTTCTTATTTCCTTTTGCCAAATTTTGTTTGTGTTGAATGTTGAATTAAGTGCTAGAAAAATGCAATAAATCTCTAGTTATCTACAAACGTATATTTTCAACTTTATATCAAAATGAATATCAGAACCAGCTTCAAAATAGCCTGAAGAAAAAAAAATTTTTCAACCAGAATAGAAAAGCTAAAAAACTCATATAAGAATATAAATAAAAATGTGAAAATTTCTCAAGTCATTACAAAACTTCAAAACGCCATATTAGATAGACCTGCTAATCAAATAACTTTCCCCAATCCACCATGGCGCCCCAAACACGTTTTTGAACCCATCCTTCCAGATTATAAAATTTTATCAACTCTCTCTCAAATACTCTACGAGAACTTGAACAAAAGTAGCATTAAGTATTTGCTGCATATTGATTTGGAGCGTAGCCACAAATGTACAGCCATGTGTATTCGTGGTCTGTGTGTGTGTTTGTGTGTGAATATTTGTGTGTGCGTTTGCGTGTTTTATTGCGTATTTTTAAAAGTGTTCTTGTGTCGTTTATATCTTTCCATGTGTTATTTCTTTTTATTCCATGTTTCTTCTCTACCTGGAAGGAGCATGTCAGTTATACAAATCTCTGAATTTTTCGTATGTTTCCTTCTGTTTAAATGTAACTCTATAGGTTTTTTTCTATTTCTACGTACAACCTCTACTGAAATTCTAAAAATGATTTGCCAGGTTCTGGCGTTATTTAGTGTTGTTGAAAAAGTTTCAACATTTTTCAGTTTATTTTTATTAGTTTCTCATTAATATCCACAAATGAAATGCACCACTCAATTTCCATTTCAATTTCAAAACATAGAAACTGAACATTCCAAAAATTATTTCAAAATTTCTCGTTAGAGACTTTATCAAGCAAATTAAATATTTATGCTTTAAGCCATGGAAGACAAACCCTTTCAATTACTCTTGCTTTCGAATTTAAATTCTTAGAGTTTTTTGAGAAAAACTGAATTCTAATTTTGGATTATCAAACAAATTCTTGGTAACTATTGCAAAAAAAAATTTTTGAACGACCATTTGAGCCTTGAAAAAAAGCCAAACTAGTGGAATATTGTAGCAAAACGCTCTGCACAGCCTGGGGTTGTGAGAGAGGTTCTTATTTTATGTATTGATTACCTTGACACATGTCATTTATTTTGACATTTATCGAAGCAAAAAACAATTATACAATATCATTTAACGAGGTTCTCTCAACGGGGTGATGTGGTAGTTTTTTATGGAGTAGATTGTGTTCTGAGATTTGGAGTTTTGATAATCATTTTAAACATAATGATAAAAAAAGAGTTATAGATAAAATCATAAAAACAAAAAAAATAATAAAAAATAAAAATGAAAAAATAATGAAATAGAACGATATGAACACAAGATAATAGAATGGAGAAAAATTTAGAAAATCTCTGCAATGGCCTCCTCAATATGACAGCTTTTATCGATTATTTTTCAAATCAAGTTACAAGGTGGAATTACAACTTTTATTAGGTCAATATTCACCACACATTTGATTAAAAGTAAAAAAAATTTCATTTAAATCAAATTAAAATACACAAAATAAAGATTTTAATTCATTGCAGATACAACTGAAGGAATGCTGCATGATGGATGACTGCCTTTAAGATTGAAAGTTTGAAACGAGGTTCATTATGGCAGCATAATAAGCAGAAAATATTTTAAATAAATTTTATATGTTAAAAATGCAATATTTTATCAAAAACAAATTTGAATCTTTCCAAAAAATTGATATATTAATAGGTTAACTTAATTATTTAGTAATTTGTACGCTCATCCCTGTTTTAAAAACGAACTTAGATACAAACCTCCTGTGGCGGGACTTCAAATGATACAGTTCTGAGATCAACCTTCACAAATTGATCGGTGCATGGCAGAACAAAAAATAAACCTGGACCATATGTCGGATTCAATTTAATGTTGAGTGCTGTATTATCGATTAGCTAATTAGTGATTAATTATCAATTTTATGTATTGTTTAAGTTTAAACTCATGGAATCAAAAAGTCTGCAAAATACATTTGTAAGTATAAACTCCGCAATTTTATTGAAACATGTATTCTAACATTTTTCGAAGCCCTTTGATTTAAAAAGTTATTGATAATTATTTAGATCCACTTTTAAAAATCAGCAACATTTAATGACAACAACATCCACCTGGTCCTTTAGCTTCGTGCAGAGCTCTACCCAGTCTGAAGATGATGGCTCGTTCGTATTCTTGTACTATCTGAGGGTGTGGTAGTGTGGGTGGTGTGGTCAGATTGGTGGGGTTGGGTTGATGGGTGTGTTGTGGCAACTGAAGATTATTATTATTATAATCAAATTCTTAAAAAGCTTGCTTTTAAAAATTGTTATACTCAATTTGGTTTTCAGAAGACTTTTCCAGAGGAAACAGGTTGTTTATAGTAATAAATTGAAAGAACAGAGTTACTTTTATATTGTGTTGTGTGGAAAGAAAAGGCTTTGTGTTGGGAATGGACTATAGAAATGACATTTGATGGTTGAAGGCAAGTATGTGTGAAAGTTTTAGTTGTGTGGAAGTTGGTTAGAACGAATGGTAATCAAAGTAATTATTGGATGAAGTTTAATATGATGTTGCTATACAGATGATGTGTGGTGGTGTTGAGGAGTCCTGAAAATGCTTGATAGGGTAAATTTGAACTCTTGGATAAAAATTTGTTTTATATTGTTGGCAGTTAAGCCTTACCAAATAAAAATTCCCACAACAAATCTGATTATAAAATACAATAAACGTTAACAATTGAATTACGAGATATTAATCATCTTAAAAAAATACTCCAGAAAGAAGGGAGGAATAAATAAGATGAATTTGATCGAAAAGTTTGTTGGAAATAACATTTTCAGATAATTTTTTGATAGAAATTCTATAAAATACACAAAAGTAAGGGACATATCAAATGCTTGGACCCTATTTAATTATTCTTTAGTGCTTCCCTAGTGGCTGTATCGGCCGTATTTCTTCATTTGGAATATATAAATAATTTTTGAGAGTCCTAAAGCCATAAACTTCGGTGAGTTTTGAAGTTTTTTGACGATTTTTTACAGAGTTTTCTAAAAGGTTTTTACTCTGAATTGGAACGTTTGATGTTCTTCGCCTAACAAAAACCATAGGTAGTTGTAGCTTCGGATCATCCCGAAAAAAACAGACACACAGTCGGTGTGTATAAAATGGAGTGGAATACTCTGAATTGATTTCGAATAAAACAAGCCGAAGCATCAACCAGTCTATAAACGGCTTTTAATTAATAGTACAGCGCTAGTTTTTATTGAGAATTTAAAAATTTGAATTTTTGCTAAAAACTTAAATTCACCTAAAACCTTTAAAAGACACAAGATTAAATATACAGACATTGTCGGTTTAACAGACGCACATATCCACAACCTTCCATACACGATAACCTATCAAAACCCCCCCCAATACACAAACGAGAATCAATGGATATAATCGATGGCAATACGAATCATTTGAGAAGTGCTTGTAGGAAGACGTGATGGAACAATGGTTGAAAATGTGAGGGATGGGTTTGAATCTATTTTTAAAATTAAAAATAGGTTCATATCGTGCTACACATTGAGAAAATGGTTATAAACTATGTTGAAAGTGAGTTTAAATGCATTTATAAGTTTAAAATATACTCATAATCATGTAAAACATCAAAAATACATTATAAATTTAAACAAAACGATGAATTTAAAGTAGTAGCAGAAAGAATAGATATGAGGAAGACATATCTGCGTTGAAGGGACCCTTGTGGGATTTAAAACAATGGGTCATACGTTTCTCATTTGAGTATGGAACTTTTAAATTGAAAAAACAGAGAATCTCATTTGTTATTTTTTGAAAGTTTTTGACTTTTTTAGTTTCTTCCAGTCACATTGGTTTGAATTTTGAAACCATAGTTTGAAAGCGGGTTTTATTTCAGTGGCTCTTTCCAAACATCATCAATACTTTCTGTTTTCTATTTTTTAATAAATAATAATAACAATAAATTAATAATCAAAATAACAATAATATTCATTAACTAACTTTGAGGCAAAGACAGATGGCTAATGGGAAGGTGAAGACGACGACGATGAAGGAAACCACCACCAAGAATCGAGCGCAGCAACTCTGGCCCCTCTGCGACTGTTCCCGTAGTGTGGCGTCGGATGTGGGGCCTGTTTAAAGATGGATTTAATGTTGGCTGCAGTGTTTTGTGATTGGAGTTGATTGAGGTATGTGGTGTCGTTCAAGCTCATGATAGCATGGGAAGGGATGCGAAACGATGAGGATGATGATGGTAGGGGTGAGAGGGGTGTGCAGAAGTGTTGTTCTATAGATGTTTTAGTTGTTATGGTGAATGGTTTTGATAATTAATGGTGGGGGTTTGGGTGTAGGAATTTAGTGAAATAATTTCATTCGATGCTGTAGAAATTGGATGCGATTTGGATGATCGGCTTTGATGGAGAATTTAAATAGCTAAGTACAAAACGATTTGAAAGACGGATGGAGGAAGATTTTGTAAGATGCAGATCAAAGGGGTCTTTGCATTCAATAAGGGGGAGGGCACGTGTGAATATGAAACATGGAAAGTAAATATTAATATTTGAGATATTTTTTTTAGTTGGCTGCAAGGAGAATAGAGAGAGCTGGCAAAATCTTATATTCCGCAGACGAGTTTTTGCAACTTATAAAAATTGAATTTTTGAAAAAAAATTTGATATCATTTTTGAGAACTATTATTTAAAAGCGAAACTAGAAATTAAGATAAATTTCGTCTTAAAAACTCCAAATGTTGAACGCAACTGAGGCATTGTGTGGGGATTTTAATCCATTTATCTAGACGTGTCTGATTTAAGTGCGTCTTTTATACTTCATAATTGAATTATAATTCATTGAATGCATTTTTTCAATTTTTATTCAACCGGAAGTTGCTAACTGCTACTGAAATCCCAATAGTTCTTTTGTGGTCTTCCTCTTGGAACTATTTTCTCTCTTGTTTTCTTTGTTTGATTGCATAAAGCCCGTTTTTTTATTGTGAACATTCAACGTATTAGTTAGAAAAGAGATCAAAAGAATAAAAATTTTTTTACAAAATAAAATATGAAAACTTTCAATCAAGTCAGCAAAAGGCATTTTTAAAAATGAAAAACAAAAAAACTCATCAGAATATAATTCCGTAGAAAAAACCATCTGCTTTTCACCTACACATTTTCATTTCACAATTCCTCATATTAATTTTCCAAAATAATTAATTATTGCTTTCATCACAAAATTCGATCCATCTAAATGACGTCTGGGCTTACAGAAAATCTTTTTTTTATTTTATGATCTTTGATTTCCAATATGGCGCGTTAGTAATGATTCCAGGAACATGGGTAGAATTCATGCGAATTAATTAAAAGTTTAATATTTCATTTGTTCCCTTAAATTGACCTCGCATTTATTTTTTAATCTAAAGATTTCTTAAAGATTTATTGCACATTATGTGAATATTTTTAATCAAAAGGTACTTGAAATATATTCACATACACATGCACTCTCCATATGGTCTCTCAACTAACAAACAATCGTCGATAAGATGGCGGCATAAAGTAAGTAGGAGATATGACCAGAAAAAACTGAAAAAAAGGAAGATTTTTATGTTTCTCCGTTGAAATGCAAACTAAAAATACCAGTTCAAGTTTAAACTTGTTTTAAGGCGATGAGTATCAGCCAGGTCGGAAATCAAGCCCGGATCTTCAGATCTCTAGTGCAACGTAGCTAAACAACCTACAAAGTGAGAACAATGCTTTTTATGACCATGAAATACTTCAAAATTGTGTTTCAAAGGGAAAAGTTTCCACATCAAGAGGCTTGTAGTTGTGAGTGTGTCCCTCATAAAGCTCCTTTTGCTCTCTGCCATTTTCATTGCCTGAGAGCCTGCCATTTGTATTTATTAAGCCTCCATGTTTTTATTTTAAAAATAATTTCAATGATAAAAAATAATAGTTGTTTTATCTTTGGCACACATCAAAAAATTTCATGGAAAACTTCGCTGGAGACTTCAAAGTGCCTGACTTATTCATCACGCAGTTCCTCTCCTTAAAACAAATTAAAAATCGTGACAAGCTGGAGTGGAAATTCATTTTTAGTCAAGCAGTGCTTCAAAATGTTGAAAATCAGGCATTTTTATAAATCTATTATTTCTATTTTCGTTTCAAAACTGCAACGATAACTTTATGAGATTTTGTATTTTTAGAAACATATAAATTTTTAAAGAATTTTTCGTACATTTTTACAGTTGCAAATAATCTAAACGACCGTTTTTTTCATCAAATGACAATATTTTCCTAACTTCACTTTTACGCATTTAAAAGTAAACCAGCCTTTGACGATTTTGAAATTCAGTTCAAAAATTCCGACATGATCTGACGTTGATAGTGAAGTAAAAATTATCCATAATAAACACTATCTTAAAGTTAATCAAGGTGCCACGAAGATTTTCATGAGATGGACTCACATTATCAAATAAGGCATTCAAACCAAGATTAGCTGCATCACAGTCGTTTATAAAATTCTGCGCATATAAATATATTAGCATTTCTACTAATTTAAATTTCATTATTAATCAAAAAATTCCAAATTGAAAATTTTACGTTTTGAAGGAAATAATTTGCTCATATGTAAATGACCCATTTCATATTCCATGCGACTCTCCTTTTGTTAATGCTTCAAAGATAATATTGAAGAAAAAGTCCAATAATTAGAAAGATTGAAGATTCTATGGGAATTAATTTCTGGATTGACTCAAAAAGCAGAAAAGATGTAGACCAGACTCTAACAAACTTCAAAAAAAAATTTAGCAAAATCCAATAACCTTCATTAACTTTGAAGGTAAAACTAAAAAGTGGTAGATATTATGGAAGGAAACTCTGTGGTTAAAGGTAAGGTACCGATACAAAACGATACAAGCCTACTGATTTAGCCAAACTTCTGATAAAAAACGACACGAGCTCTTGAGCAAGTTTGATAGCTGAGTAAGGGAGTGAAAAAAGAGACAGATTAGAAGGCTGAATCAATTCAAGGGAGCTTAAAAGTAAACTTTGTTTGAAGTTGAGGAAAAAAAAGCTTTAAACTTTTGAAGCAGATATGTTTTATAATGTTAATTTAATTATTAGTTTTTTGATTTGTTTGGAATATATAACCGGAAATAACTCTGAAAAGTGCATTTTTATAAGCTCGTTTTGTTTTGAGACTTACATTGAAACACTTAAATCTCACAGTCTCAATTCACTCAAACATTCCAAAGCAACAATTTTAACATCGTCAACTCCAGTTTCCATCTCAATTCGTTTTACAATATTCAATCCCATTTATAAACTTGTGAGACCTTTTTTAACCTGGTGAAACTATTCTTTTGAACCATTCTCTAAAACAGCTATATGTTTTATACCATAAGTTACTACCTTCTACTACTTGCTACTACCTTCACTTTTATTCAAATTTCTCGAATTTATTTGAGAAATTAATTTAAAAAACCATCATTATAAACTTTTCAGATGAATTTGAGCACAGTCTTTGATTAAAAATGAATTTAAAAAAAAATTAAATTAGGGTATTTTGGTTGTAATTTAAACTCTTGAAGTCGTAAAACTATAACTACATATATAATTTTATTGTGTTGAGTGAATTCAATAGCTTAGAAATGAACTATGTTTATTATTTGATTGGTTTGATAGGAATTATATTGTATACTGAAGATTGCATGGATCAAATCTAAGATTCAAAAACAAAGTCAGAGCATTGGATTTTGATTGGATAGAATATTTAAAATAAGATGTAACAAAAAGTGGATTTAAATGGATAGAATAATGACTGACCAATGGCTATTCTCTCTTCTTGCTCCTCTTCTGATCTTGTACTGTTTGTCCCAGCCATTATTGTTTTTATTTATTTTTGTTGTTGTTTTTATTTATATTTATTTTTTTTATATTTATTAATAGTGTTTTTATTTTTGCTGTTGTTGTTGTTGTTTTTATTTATTTTTCTATACAATATTTATTTAGTTTTTTAACAATTTTGTCAATTCTTATTAATATTTAACTATTTATATCTTTGATTATCTTCCTATTCTTTTATTGTATTTCTGTTAATTTTTTATTCTTTCTGTTCAGTCATGCGCACGGTACAGATGTGAGCATATTTCAATGAGGTCTCCCGTACAATGGCGTACACTTGGAAGCGTCTTCTATATGAAAGTTCTGCCTCTTTGACATTTAAGGTTCTAAAAAATGCCTCAGATTATTGATGCTTTGTGTCCCAGAGGAACACTTTTTGAAATATAATTTTTCTTTGAAATTTTCACTGTAAACTCATTTTTTGTTACTACTATTTTTTTTGTTTAGATGGGGTTAAGCTTTAGGTTTTGGAGTGTTGTTTTGTTGCATTTTTTTGTTTTGTTTATCCACAATTTTCACTGTTGTGGGTTGAAAGGATTTGTGTTTTTGAAGTATATTTTAATTTTGTATAAATTTTCTATTTAATCAACCCAAAATATATTTTTAGAAAATGTTATGCAATTTATTTTAAAATTTTAAATAGTTTAATTAAAATTGATTGATTAATTCATTTCAAAATCTTTAATTAATTCATTTTAAAAACTTAAATGCTGCAAAATATGAATACATTTTGCTGCAAAAAACTTGTAACAAGCTACACATACTTCTAAATTTTCATGAACAATCTCCCAATCTCAAAACACCTCGGACAGAAATTGAAATGATCAGCAAACGATAATCCAGTAAAAAGTGTCTATTTCAGCGATTTTAAGTATCTTTAAACAAAATGACGTCAACAACTTCGACTTCAAGATGTGTTCAAAAGAAGAAAATTCTGCGTGTCTCAAATTCCATTTTTTCAATTATTCAAGTCTCAAAAATTAAATCAGCTTTTTGGAGTTTTTGACTTCAGCTTTTACAAAGACCAACTTTCAAAGACATAATTCTGAGTCGTTTGTGTTATTTCCCAACGAACGCCGTCTTTGATCGTGTACATTTTTATACATCTCCTACACACCGTTAAGATTACGTTCTTGCTTCCTGAAGTTTTTGTGAGCAGATTTTCAGGGTTTATTGTATTTTTTGTGCATTATTATTATAATTATTGAATTATTTTTGATAAAATTCTATTTCGATAAATTTTACTGACACTTCAACAAAAAAATACTAAATAAAATGATATATACTGGAATGAAATAAATAAATAAAATTATTTTAAAAATTTATTCTCTTAAAATGCTAGACAAACCGATTAAGTTTCCAAACCCAATCTAATCCATTGTCTCAATTTATTCCATGCAGGATCCCTTACTAGCTAGGACTTACATTCAAATTATCCTACACTATTAGTAGTGAAGTATAGAAATTAAAATCTTCATTTGATTCAAAATCCCATCTCAATCATTCACTGTCTAACCATGTAAAAAATGGCGCGCTCAAAGATTACTATTGAAAGTAAATATTGCTAATGAAACTAAGGTAAAGAATAGCATCAGTTTCCCAATAAGTTTAGCATCATAAAAACTTGAATGAATCAGTTAAAAATTAATAAAAACCATTCAGCTGTCTTTTAAGTGGTAAAACCACTCACTGATAATCGAAGTATGAACAGCACAGTCTAATAATTGAATCTTTGAAATGTCTTTCAAAACATCCAGCAAAAAATTTTCTAGTTATTTATAAAAAAATTCTTATTAATTTTATTGCACCAGAAATGCCTCGAAGTTTTCAATGGGAAAAATTTTTTTTTGCAAAACTTTATGCGTACAAAAAATTAACTACTTCATCATGGGGGTTCGGTGCAGTGTGGCGCAGTCCCTTCAGGTCTTTAAACCGATCACAAGAGAATAATAATAATTTACAGAAAAACTGCTAATAAAAAATAAAGGATAATACTGATAATAATAGTAGAAAAAAAATGGCTGTAAGAGTGGAAACGAGAATGAGGAGAGGAAAACTATTAACAACAATAACCATTGTTGGATGGTACATAAAATTCTACCACTAGTTTTGAATATATTTTTATCATAATAAACCATCATTATCATCACTTTTATTAAATATATTATAATTATGATTCGTTATATTTTATTATAAATGACAACACGTTACAACAGCCTGTAACAGGTTGAATTGAGTGTTATTCGTAATATGCAAATAATTTTTTGGTTTACTAGAAGATGGCTAACGACCACAAAGTTGAAAACAGCCTTCCAACAACCATTTCAACTAGCAAAAGGTTACCATAGTAACACGTTGTTAATAAATAACGCCATACATTCTCTCCTATGGGTACTTGAAAAAGTAGGAAAGAAAATAAAATGGCGAATCAAGGGGTGGGTAGTTGGTGTGCCACTAGCGCATTTACTGGGTGGTTCCAGTGCTGACGTGGAAAACAGACATAACTCAAGAAATCGTACATAATTCGTTCAAAAACCAATGCGAACTGACCACAAAAATATATTCGCATATAGCATAACCTAGCTACATTTCCACCTCTGTATACAAGACGCCATACAAAGACTGCACGTATAAAAGCAGAAGCCTCAAAGGCCTTAGACGGCCATCATTTGATACAATCTCTTACTACAAGAGTATACTGGTTGCAAATAGAATGATGTATTGTGTATGTGAACTGCATTACAAACCAACATACAGAATTTGTAAACACAGAAAGCATTATTAAAGGCACCAATGCACTCAGCTATAATGCTTTAAAATCTGTACAGAATTCATCATAACTTGACAAACTATCAACTCTTATTTCTATATAATATGTATTATATGTATACCAACCAAGAGACAACCAAGATGTGTATCTACACACACGTACACCAGCATACACAAGTATGGTCAATGGCTTCAGTTTTCTGCATGTAAATTTTTTACTTTTAGTTTTTCTCAGATTTTCTTGTTTTAGAATTAATTTTTGTTTGAGTGTTTGTCTTCCATCAATTTGTTAGGTGGTTTGAGAAGGGTGTTTGATGACAATCTTGTTAGGACTTTTATGAAGATCAAGATTTGTGATACAGTGTTTTATGTTGTTTATATCATTAGTTTGTTATATTTGGCTCGTAAGTTTTGAGTTTTATTTGAAGTAAGACCACAATTAGTAATAAATATGTACTGAGATTTTTGAGGTTAGCCATTTCATAAGACAATTCGATGGATTAGTTCAAGAGTGAAGGATTGTCGCAGAATTTGATTAGATTTTTAACAAAATAAATTTAAAACTATGCAAGTTTCTAGAAATTTCGAAACTATTTCTATGACAACTTAAAAATTTAGTCACGGTTTCACATTCCTCTTGGAGGCCATTTGAGAAAAACTTTGAAAATTTTTAATTTTTTACCGCTTCCACGAACGAATTAGCCAAACTTGTCTTTTCGTTTAGGATTTAGCTCGAAAACATTCTTTTCGATGATTATAATTATTTCTCATAGTTTTTTTTATCATAATTATACACTTAAAATTATTTTTTATAAATCTACAAGCTCACATTTAAATAGAAGAAGCATAAATTAATCTAAATGTTTTGATTTTTTCGATATGTGGTACCATTAGAATATATAATGCGTAGAAAAACGTACACAATACATATTAGATTTTCCTATTATAAATTCCAAATATTCAGTTGAAGTGTTTCACCTTGTTTGAATGCTTGGTTAAATCAAATTAAAAGCCACTACTATGAAATTTTTTATGAAATCTCATATCTTTCAACAATTTCATGACCCCCGACACAAAAGATCTATCGATAGAAAAGGCCCTTGAAGACGTTTGAGAAAGTTTCAAGAATCTTCATCTTTTTATCATGAAAAAGTTGTGAATTTCTCAAAAAAAGGCTTTAAAAGTTTTAACGTAGTAGTGAATTGATATATCGATTATTTTAAGAACTTGAGGGATGAAGGAAGTTTAAAAATACTAAAGTTAAGTTTAATCATGCAGTTTTCTTTGACAAAAGTAAGATGCAAAAAGTCCAAATTTAAAAAAAAATTTCCAACTTTTAAAATTTATTAATCACTATTTTAAATTCATTCCTTAGACATAGACTTAAAAGTAAACTCGATATAAAATTTTAAATGCAACAAATTAAACAAATGTTCATTAAATATTTTCCAAAAAAGTATTCAAAATATTCAAAAAAAATAATAGCAAACATATGGATCGTTGATCAAAAACTCAAACTGTCATATCTATTTGACTTGTTCAAACCCAACAAAGAAGCATTTATAATGTTTTTAGAGGAGTTAAAACAGGAAAAATTCATCAGTAATGATGTGATTATGTTTTATTTCAACACAATATTATTCATTTGTAATAGAAACTTTTGCTTAGAAATCTGCAAGGGGAGTACAACATCCAATACCACTTTCATTGATGTATCATCAGACAAACCAAAATTTATAGAAAATATACAAAATTTTCCAACTCTTTCATATTTCTTAAAGTTGATGCATTATTTATCAACAATGGATGTAACTTGCCCCACTATAAAGACACCAAAAGGAGTTGACCTAACATGTTTATATGGCTTATTACTCAGCTATCCTCTGGTTTTTTGTGTTCAAAAAATTAAAAATAGTGATTGTCCAGATTTCTGTATTAGTGAAGAGGTTGGTAAATTGAATTATGTGGAGAAGACCAATGATGGGGTTCTAATCAAGGATGATTGCTTCAATGAAAAGTTTGACGATCAACACAGTATTAATGAAATTAATTTCAGTGATATTTTGATTAATGTTAGAGTTAGCATTATTTATGAAAGTTTTGAATTAGTGGTAATGTCTTTCTCTTATCCGAAAACCCTTGGATCAGAATGTGAAAGTAAAATAGAAAATTGGAAGAAAAATTGGGAAAGTAGATTTGAAAATTTAAAAATTAATTTTTATTCAAAAAAAAAATTGAAAAATGAAAAAGAAGAAACAAACACACCACAGTCTCATTCTGATCCAACTCTTCTAGATGAAACATTCAAAACATGTTTTTACCAAATTGATATTATTGAAATGCCGTTCGGACCTGTGAATATGTGACCACACAAACTTTCATACACCCAAACCCGAATGGCTTGTGAGGAAAAATCCATTGAAACTTACCCCAAATCAGGCCATCATAACTACATTATACTGTCGTGACGTTGAAGAATATGGAGAAGTATGGTAGAAAAATTCACGTTTGACATGACCACTCACGTCGTCATGTTGTGTTGTTGCGACTTATGTGAAAATAAAAATTCCGTGACTTGGTTTTGATACAATATAATAGTTTTTTTAAGCTTATATAAACTCAAATACGTCAATTGAAGGAAGCGTCGTGCTTTTTAAATAAAATATTCATTGCTCAGTAATTTTTGGTCTGTAATTTTGGCTTGAAGAAATCGTTATGTGAATAATAGAATTTTCTTACATTCCATAATTTTAAAACAGGAGTTTGATATATACTATAAGGATTTTCTAAACTTTTGAATTATATTTTTTAGTAAAGCGAATAAAAATATTATTTAAAAATAATTTTTTTAACCCCTTAATATAGAATCGATAGAAACTTTTTTCTCGAACCTTTTTACTCCAAAATATTTGCTTTCACCTGTGCCATGCACCTATGAATTAATTTATAGATCTTCGTTTTTTTGTTTTATCTCTTGTCTTCCCACATATCTCCGGTTGTCATTCTTATGTTGTTAAACTGTATGTTTGAAGTAGTTAACGGTACATTGTTTCCCGAATATGTGGTCAAATGTACTTAGAACCATCAATTGCTCCATTTAAAATGACTATTTTAAATCGTAGTAAATGGTGAATTTATTTTGAAATTTCTCTTCAATAAGGAAGTTCCAGTAATCTAATAACTCTGAAAAAACACAATAAATGTTTAAAAGAAAAAAAATCCAAGAAAATCATTAAAATGAATATCAATTTGGATTAAATTTTAATGCAATAAAATTATAATAGACACCGTAAAATTTTAGTTTAAATACAATTCATCGATTGCTTAAAATAAGGTATATACATAAAGCGTGTTAATTTTCATTTTTTAACCGCAACACTCTTGATTCTAAAAATAACTATTTAATTATTCTCATGAATTTACGACTTCATTGAAAATTTAATAAGATCCCATTTCTTGAGAAGTTTCACAAGTTTCCGTTTGTTTTGCTGAATCATCGGATGGGTAAGTCTGTCTATTGTACTGCTTATTGGCTCTCAAGCATAACAATAGGGCTCACAAGCATGTGCGAGAAGAATAATACAAGTAGAATAAATATTCGATTAAGGATATAATTATATGCAGATTAATTTATATACTTGTATTAGATGGTTTATACACATATTTACATACAGCAATATGCTTTAGGGAATGTATTGGACCAGAGAGTATATTTAACGTGGTACATATATACATATATAAATTGTCAAGTAGATATTTTCGATTTGGATTGATTGAAACCATATTTAATCAGAGTATTTTGTGTTTTCAACAGTTTTAAATATTTTGAAAAACGAGTTTGGAATTTCAATAAGTTATAAAATCAGTACATCTTGAAAAGTAACCCATTGAAGTCAAAACTTCCAAGAATTTCTTTTGAAACAAGATTTTATACCTCTGAAAGTCAAGCAGCTCATAATATCTGACGTAATGTCTCGAAAGTTGTTTTCGGCTGGTACTTTTCTCCTTCTTTTCGCTTGGATCGCTTGTGGTATCAGCTTCTTCTCTCCATGGTGGCTACAAAACGCCCCAAAATACCTTCACGATAAAAACATATACATCGCCAGATACAACAAAGACTTTATGAAAGTATCCTACCTTAAAAACATCAGCAGCAACGCCACAGCATTGAACTTAACAAATGGAAGCATGAACATTGAAACCATAGACCTGGGATTATGGGCTTTGTATGACAGCAATGGATGCCAGTGGTTTTGGGAAGACTCGTCCACCCTTCAAATCAACCTTTTCACTGAAACCCGTAAGCGTTTACAATTATTATCGGTGTTATTATGACATGACTTAATGTTAATTTGATAATAGATAATATTGCTTTAAAAGAAAATAATATCGAAATATCATTTAGATGGAAGTTTTAAGTTACACTTAACGGTGAAGATCGTATTTCCTAATTAAAACTATTGTTCAAAGAATTCTCAAATTGATGTCATTGCTTTGAAAAATTTTGAAAATAAATAACAACTGCTGAAATTGATATAAGACTTCAATTGATCTCAACATTATGCCACCTCAGAATGGTACTTAGCCTGTCAAGTCTTATATATCATCGCCTGTTTCCTTCTCGTCTTCACAGAAATTTACTCAAAGGTGATCATATAATTTTTGAACTTATTTGAAGTTTTATAAAAGCTTTTTCGCTTTTTAAACTATCTAATGTTATAAAAGATCTACTGTTTCATCACCCAATCAAATCTTCAAAGCAGAGTAATTTAAATGGAATGTGGCATTCATTAATGATTCAGATAATTGTAAAACCAACCATCGAATATTTTCACTTTTGTTATCTAAATTGTGGAAATTTATCTCTAAAATTTTTGAATTTCATAGTTTGATTTTGAAAAGTTTTTAGAGATGCATATTTCTTGCTTAAAACTCCAAAAGGGGACTTTTATTCAAAAAAAATAGTTTCTATAAAATCAACTTTGGCATTGAAAACTGTGGCCTAGAAACGCTTTAAATTCAAACCACTGCAACTCAAATTTCACTCTGTTGTACCCTATCATATATAACATATTAACATATACTTTTTACTGAAAAGAGCCCAATAACACGGATATCCACATTCTATCCCTGTATTGACAGAACTCTTATTTATATGACTCATAACACAATCTTCAAACTAGAAAAATCTTATAGTTCTTAAATTAATATAAGAATAGCCATAGAAAAAAATTTATAAGTTACTGGGTGTTAATATGTAGGACATCAAAAAGCTTTGCTATGATAGATATAAAACTGATAACGTTTTTCTAATTCCCCTTTCAAAGATTCATAATATGTCACAATAAGCAAATAATTAAACTTTTAGCGTAAGATCATTAGATTCCACCTATAACAAAAAACCACGAAGACTCAATAACTGTTTAGATATTTTAGCTCTTTGTGAGCTAATCAACCATATAAAACAATTTTGCTTGTTTTATCTTCAAAAAGAAGAACTATTGCTTCCAGGTTCAGTTGTGCTTCAAGGAACGCAAGGTCCATTACAGAGTGATGTGGATCTGTCTTCTACTTTCGGGTCCGTTCCACTTTTTTATTTTTTGTAGCGCTCAATATCACTGAAATATAGCCTTTACTTTATTTTTGAGATATGCTTTGATATTTAGTCTTGTTTTTTTCACTAAATATAATCTAGCACACCTTAGAATTGCATTTATAATAAAAAATCTATATATCCGTGTACCAAATTAATATAAACATTAAATCCTTAAAAGTGAATAAAAAATTATTTAGAGAGCAATTTTTTAATTAGTGGGCCTAGATAGACCAATATATTTTAATTAGCTTTATGTGGTCCTGCTTTTGAACAACGTTTGGAATGCAGTTCAAAATTCCCTGCTTTAAGCATCTATTCACTCCATTTAATATATTCACTATATATATATTCTTCATCACCCTCATATATAAAAATAATAATCAATAAATACATTATAAATATCCATGAAAATTTCCAAACATGTATCTATATTGATAAATACATGCATTTAAAACCAATTTCAACAATAACCACAGCCATCCTGCAATTATGCACTCTGGCTATTTATGGGGATGGAAGTCAAAGAACCTTCAATGCTTTATCAGTTACCGTGGACGAAGCTGTAGATAGAAGTAAGATTTGTTTTCTTTGGGGGTTTGTATGCAGTTTGAGGTTTTATTGAGTTTCAACTTATTTAGGGTTGTGATAATTTGAGCAGCAGTTTTTACGTAAAAATATTCAAAATAGCAAGAAGCGAAAAATATATATATGAATGAAAAAATTATCAAAAAAAAAACTTCGTGAAACTTCAATTTTTCTTTTCATTGTTCCTCTAATTTCCAACCCATCCTCTCACACCCAACTCCTCATAGGACCTTACTTGGGCTGGAGCTACTGGATGAGCATTCCAGGCATCATTTTGACCACTTCATCTTGCCTTGTCCTCATTGTCGCAGATATTTGGACTTTTAGGGATAAACTTTGAAGATATTTGGGTGTTTTTGATAAGCTGATATATATATATATATATATATAGATATATATATAGATATATATATATATATATATATATATATATATATATATATATATATATATATATATATATATATATATATATATATATATATATATATATATATATTTATATACAAAGGTATAATAAAACGTTAATATGTACTGTTAATGGTTTGAATTTTTGCTTCGGATAATGGGTTATTGGTTTTATAGGATATCGACTCGAATATGGTGCGGGTAACTTTAATGTGACATGACTTATTTAATCGTCCATCACAAAACATATTTTTATAGAAGATAATTTCCAATCATTTTAGGTTTAGTACAAAACACTTTCATATAATCGTAAATTCACTTTTATATAACGTGTGATTCTTGTGTAGTGGTATTGGAGAAATCAAAAACTTCACTGGAGAATGGTTATGATTGGTGGTGGGAACAGACCAATGAAATGATGAAGATGGGTTATGATTCATAGATACTCTAAATAATAAGATGAAATAGACTGTGTTGATGGTAGGCTGATGAAGATGGTAGTGGTAGGCTGTGTGTGTTCAAATGTATGATTTAGTCTTTGTGAAAGTATTTAATTTGATGTCATTGTATATGTATCGATTAAGATCTGAGTCATCTTGAATTATAAGGGAAGCTGTATTTTTTATATGCTTTTCTCCATTATGAATATTCACTGAGATTTGTGATAGGTGTTGTGTTATTTTCTAGTTTTTGTTTGAACATTTTCATTATTTGAACATTAAAATACGAAACTTTCTCAAACATTAATTGAAATCTCACGATTAAAAATTTTTAAATGACAAAATATTAAAAACTCAAACATAATTTAAATATATTTTTTGTCCACTTTTCTCATAACAGCATTTAAAGACACATGTAAATTTCTTTTCAAATGCACCAATCAAATCTCTATTTCACCATTAAATATGATTTAAAGTCTTATGGAGGTGTAAGTTCTGAATCTTTGAACCATCGATTTTTTTCCAAATAACTTTAAACTATTTTTAAACTTCATTTTGATTGGTTGTTTGGACAGTGTGTTGTTGCTGTGTGAGTTGATGTAGTTATGCGTGTTATTAAACACATGAGATCTTGATAATTATTGGGGTAAATATCATCAAAACAAAGCTCGTATAATTTGTAATAAATTACTCATATTTAATTCTTTGTGTTATTAATTTTGTTTATACTATTGTTATTTGTATTAATATTCTAGTTCTATACTAAATCATTTTTCGTATTTCAAATTGAAAAGTTCTGTCAACATGTGGATGAGAGTAGTTATGGTGTGTTTTGTGTTGTGAATTATTTGGAGCGTTTCTAGGATATGATTAATCCTTTTGTTACAATCTTGGGGTGTACCTGTTTTTCTGTGTGGTTTATATGTGTTTCCTGAGTGTTTGTGTGTGTATGTTTTATGTGTACGTGTGTGTTAAATGTGTGTTGGTTTTATGTTTGTGTGTTTTATATTGTTAGTAGATAGTGTGGTAACTATATGTTTTTTATTGTGGCTTTTAAGGCATATTTTAATCGTTTATATAATGTAATTTTATAAATAACCCATATGTGTGCATGTGTGTTTGTGTATGTTTATATATTGTGGTTTCACCTGTTGTATCGATTAGTTGCAAAAGCGAAGCCTTGAGACTCACCGTTGTTTGATAATTTGATGGTGTTATTCATTCATAACTACCAAGGATGTTTCTCTGAATGTACAAAAATTATCGAAAAAAAAATTTAGAAAATCTGAAGTAAGAACTATTCCGGATTTTTGAGATTTGCATTTCTGATAGCAGAATTTTTGAAGGTTTGGTGCATCGTATTTTTGTGAGAGTTTGCTCACATTATAAAAAAAAATTTTTTTAAAAACTTTTTTGTTTTCCCAAATAATACTTTTTTTTTATGAATTTTCAAAATAATAATTTATTTAGATTCAGCTTACTTTTAAGCGTTCGTTTCCGATATCATTTTTCAGTGAAACCCGTTTTTCGGAGTTTTTTTGGAAAGATGAAATCGATAAAAAAGCAGCCTCAAATCATGAAAACACTTTTAAAAAACACGATTTTCAATTTATGTAAAAATGGACTTTCGTTTGAAAAACGGCTCAAAATACAGGGGCTGTTAGCTGTGAGCGTAGACTCGGAAGTTTTTGTGGTTCAAATGGACGAAAAGTTTATTTACTCTCCAGATGGTAAAATTCTCGAAAATAACGACAAGAAAAAGAACTCAACTAATTTTGTCACAGCATTCGACGACACATCAACTGACGATCCCACAGAAGAAGTTACAGACAACAATCTAATTTCCGACCAAGTTACACCAAATGATTTACCTTCTTTTCCTCTCGAACCTCTACCATCGTCTTTAACAGAATTTGTTGATTCGCAAAAAAATGATAATGTAGACTTTTCTGAAAGAATTAAAGCAGAGGTAGTGGAGGATAATGATGATGTATGTGATAGCGACAGGTCCAATAACGACAAGTGGGGTATTATAAATATAAAAAACGAAATTGAAACAAAAAAAACTGTTGAAGAAGTTACAGATCAAAATAATTTTTCTGATGATTTCAGCAACCAACTCACCTCAAACAACATTGTACCTATCTCTACATTTCCAACGTATTTAAACACTATTGAAACAAGTTATGGGTCAATGAACAATTTCAATGGCACAGAAGCCAACCACATATACAGTCCAAACAATAAGACTGAGTGTGACAGCAGTTTTCCTTTTGTCGATGTCAAATTCAAATTTGATGAATTGCAAGACAACACTTCACAGTTATTTCTCAATCAAACAACTCCTTGTATAAAAAATGATTTGACTTTTTCAACATCACAATGTGATTTTAAACACTCACCTTCTCTATACTCCAAAAGATCAGTCAAAAATAATCAAAAATCTTCTATTAAAAAAGATGTTTTCACCTACAATGAGAAGGGTGAAAGAGTAAAATCATTCGTTTGTCAATATACAGATTGCACAAAAGTTTGTTTTTAATCTTTATATGCATCACATAATTTCTAATCACTCTCATGATAAAGCATTAATATTAAATGAATTTATACTTTAATATCATATTAAGGTATCTTGCATTATAGTATAATTTCATTAAAAGTTTCAATAATTGCACAGCTAATCATCTTTATGCATCTATTTTAATGCAAATTTTACATTTTTTTTTGTTGATCAAATTATATTTAACCTGTAATATTTTTGTAAATACATTTCCCAAATAATCTTCAAAACACCACACTGACATAAAGTCCAAATTTTTAACAACCACCACCATCATTACACCCACTACCATCGTCATCAGGCCTTCTTCCGCAAGGATCACCTAACTCGACATCAAAGGATCAAACACGGAAAGCCATATGGAGTAGCCTCGCAAAGCATCTACAAGTGCTGTCAAAAAACATTCTACAAACACAACTCTCTCCTCAAACATCGCTTTGAATACCACCATGGGCAAGATGCTGGCTCCAGTGTTCTTGTGGTGGTTGGGGATGAGAAGGTCACCTGATTCTGTCTGTATGTTTGTGTGTTTGTGAGCTTGTATGTGTATGTTTGTTTTATTGTATAATTTTCTTTTTTGAGCCATTATACATCACATGGTAATTTTGAGGGCTTGGTGTTGTTAATGAAGGTTTATTTATTCAATTAACCAAGTTCGAATGAATTTTTAATGATTTCCAAATGCCCAATTATAAGCATCTATTTATTACTTATTTATCATTATTATTATTTATTTAATATTATTATTATTTTGTTTTCATATTGATTAACTTTTAGAGTCTGTTTCGATTATTGGTATCTATTATACTGCATATATTGCCCTATCCTAATGAGTTTCATACCATTTTTTATAGGTTTTCCATGTCTTTTCAAATGTATCTCTTATTCTTTCAAATCACATTAGTTTTAACTTATGTTACTGAAATTTTGGGGAGTTTTCCAAGTTTCATAATTAATATTTTTTCATTATAGTTTTTATATTGGCTTTTCAGTGATGATTTATTAAATAATTCATAATTTTTTTATCTCATTAAAAAATTGTCATTATCACAACTCTATTATGGAACAGCGCAATTGCATTATTAATATTATTCATATTTTTTATTAACCATTGATTATTTAACTTATATGAATATTCAGTGACTTAATTTATTATCTAATGAGTATATTAATGTTATCATTTAAAAATAGTTATTCAATAAATTATTATTTAGTGTAGATTATATATAGCTAAAAGGTCAAAATTTCAATGTACCCCTGTAAATATACTTTTTTGGTTCTATCGTGCGTTATTTATTGCAAGTCTTTGCGTTTGTTACCACCAAGTATTATTTACAACGTCTATTTTCAACAAGTTTGCGTTGTTTTAATTGGTTTGTTTGCGAGTAAAGTGTACATTTCTCTTGTGGTTGTGTTTGTCATTGTGAATGAGTGTAATTATTTTGCAATTTAGGACCAAATACAAATATAATTTACAATTGTTTTTTCCGGGTATTTTAATATAATATAACTAGACGTGGGGTTGTTGTAAGGAACCAAAAAGCAACGTGTTCAAATGTTAAACGAGTAGCTACGATTAACAATGGAATACCGTAAGCGTAATACTTTCAAATGTACTTCTAATTTAGATCTCACCTCCAACAGCGTCTAAATATAATGTTCAAAAATTAAATGAAAAGTTTGATCGGATCTGATTAGCGGCTGTCTTCAAAAATTCGAACGGTTGGAGAAATAGTAAAAATTTCTAGAACAAGCTGTTTTTTGAAACAAAGTTTATTAAATATGAGTTTCAAATTTTTAATAAGATTGCAGCATAAAAATATAATTTGGAAATAAAGTTGAAAGGCTAGGTGTACCCACAGGTAGAGGAGTTTTGATTGCAATTTCGAGATTTTCTAGTCAAATATAATTCTTTAAAATGAAAATAAAATAATAAAAACAAGTATTTATACAGAAAAAATAATTTTTAATTTGGAAATATATTTTTTGCAATATAACTACCAAATTATGGTTCTTCTAACGAAGGTTAGTTACTAAATGAAAATTTGAAAACAATTATAAGAATTTTTACATATTTTAATACATAAATTACTGAAAAAAATTTTCAATTGGAAATTCAACTATTTATTAAATTATATTTCATGAAGACATTTTTTGACAATTCAAAGGGAGACTGGCTCTGGTTAGAGCCGGAAAAGAGTGGAGAATTTGCAGTAGCTGTGGGTGCAAGGGTTATCAATGCTGACTCCAACAAACTGGTTTTGATAACAGATGAAAAAAGAGTACAAACTCTCACTTTAAAATATAATATCACATACTCACACTAACAAAAAACAACTTAATAACCAACTACATGAATCCAACTCATTACTTCTAAACCACACAACAATTTTTTACACACTCATTATCTGCACATTACTGACCCTTCACCACCACATATTCACCCAACTACTACCCCACCTCTACACACCCATTATTGTTCCACCTATCAATCCACCAACAGGAGGTAACAGTATCATCGAGCAGTAGCAGTCTCCGTCACATGCATGTCTCATCTATTGAGGGTGTGGAGGATATGATCCATCTCGGAGATTTGCATGAGGCTGGAATCTTGAGAAATATCATTCTACGATACCACAAGAATCTTATTTATGTTGGGGGGAGGAAGGAGTGGTTGTGGGGTGATGGTAGTTGTGGTGAGAACATTGCTGAAGGGTGTTGGGGTGATTAGGCTAGATATTGATTGGAAATAATAAAATAGAAATAATTCAATAAAAATATCAAAAAACAACATTACAAATCAAACCCTCACAGACATACACTGGATCGATCCTGGTAGCCGTGAACCCATACAAAATCCTCCCCATCTACACCATCGACCAAATTAATCAATACAAAGACAAAAAGTTTGGTGAGCTTCCACCGCACATCTTTGCAGTGGGCGATAATGCTTACCATAATATGGTTCGATACTGCCAGAATCAATGTGTGATTATAAGGTCTGTTCTGTTTGTTTTGAGTTTTTATCATTGGTTTTTATGTAACTTTAACGCCTCTGGCACAGTTCAATTACTGTTAAAGCGTGCTATATAAATTTATAATAAATAGATAATAATGAGTATATTATTATTTATTGAATCTTCCAATACGACCAAAAAACCAAATCATTTGCCCAATAACTTCAAACAACATCTTACTGCAACCTGTTCACAGTGGAGAATCAGGGGCTGGAAAGACGGAGAGCACCAAACTTATTCTACAGTTTCTGGCGGTGGTGAGTGGAAGGCATTCATGGGTGGAGCAGCAAATCCTAGAAGCCAATCCTTTGATGGAAGGTGAGGTGTTAGAATACAATTGTGCAATGTGGTGAGCTTGTGCAATACAATCAATACAGTAATATACAATAGAATACAATACTGTAAAATACAATACAGTACAATACAATAAAATACAATACAGTAAATTTACACACTACAAAACAAAAATATTATACACGGGGTACATTCATACCGTCTATCTCATTACATACAACATCTCACCACCCATTTATAACACCCCACACAATTACACCAACCACACCACAGCTTTCGGCAACGCTAAGACCACAAGGAACGATAACTCAAGCCGTTTTGGTAAGTTTGTCGACATCCGGTTTGGAGAGGAGGGAAGCATAGAAGGAGCTGTGATAGAAGAGTATCTATTGGAGAGAAGTAGGATTGTGCACCAGGTTTGGAGGGGGTTGAGTTGGTATCATTATGATCATGTAATCGTTATCAACGTCATCATCATCACCATCATCATTTTATGTCGGTAATAATAATAATAATGATGGTAATAATAAAAAAATTTTATTATCATTAGCATATTTTAATTATTACTATCTATATAATAGATTTTGATTCAAAAATAACACTAAACTAACCATGGCAGTAACTGACACCACAGAACAAAGGTGAGAGAAACTATCACATTTTCTACTGCATGCTAGCAGGCTTGACTAACGAACAAAAACACCACCTGCACCTCACCAACGCCAGAGACTTCTATTACCTCATACAGGTTCTTAGTTTGTGTATTAGAGTGTTTGATGTATCTTTTCTATCATAATGATTTTGCTTAAAGCTCCAGAGTTTAACGAAAGTTTTAACAGTTCTATTTTTAGCCTTTGGTTTGATATGTTTATTTGAGTATTATCCTGCTAAAAATATGGTATGACTTATTATGTCATGTATATATTTATGTATCAATATATATAACGTATATATAAAATACTATTAAACGATTGAAGGTTGTGGTTGTATTGACACACACCATACAAAGGTAAATATATATACTTTTATAATGGAAAATACATGGACCACTTGGCAGGGAAACGAGGTGCAAGTTGATGGAAGAGATGATGCTGTGGAGTTTTCGGGGATCCTGTCCTGTATGAAGGTGGTGTGGTGTGGGGAAAAAAGGTTGGGTGGTGTGGTGTGGAGAGAGAAGGTTGGGAGTTTGGTATGTCTATGGCATCACTAGGGTAACAAATAAGATTGGGATGTTGAACCTGGTTGTGGTTGGTTTGATTAACAGTAAATATATTTCACAAAATAGATATGATGAGTTATATAATCTAAATCAATAAACCACTTTGACATAAAATATTTTCACTGCAAGGTTTTGAACTTCTCTGAAGAAGATACCAATAACATTCTGCTTGTTTTAGCCTCCCTTCTACATCTAGGCAATGTGCGCCATATAGGTAAGACTATCTATCCTATCTATCTATCTATCTATCTATCTATCTATCTATCTATCTATCTATCTATCTATCTATCTATATCTATCTATCTATCTATCTATCTATCTATCTATCTATCTATCTATCTATCTATCTATCTATCTATCTATCTATCTATCTATCTATCTATCTATCTATTTATCTATCTATCTATCTATCTCTATTTATCTATCTATCCATCCGTTCATCTTTCCATCGATACTAAACGACAGAAACCACGGTAGACAACATGGACGCCACTCAACTTTCGGGTGTGCACCACCTTAACAACGCATGCGCGCTCCTCCAGGTCGCCATTTTGTTTTTTGGGGTTTTACGATTTAAATAAAGCTTGTTTATAAAACAACCCCATATCAGCTTCATAACTCAAGTCCATCAACAACTTATCCTCATCCACCAACCTTATAACCTGATACAACCCTTAAAACAGTTAAACTCTGATAAGTTATCATCAGCTCTGACCACCAAAAGCATACTGACCAGAGGAGAGGTTGTTGTCAGTAATCTCCACGCTGATCACTCCACAGATGTTAAAGATGCCTTTGTCAAAGTTGCTTCATGATTTAATATTACGTTATATAATATATTTTAATGCATTAGCATTATTTAACACAAAAATTGTGTTTTTTTTATTCTTTCACTTATTATGCATTACTAAGGGTATTTACGGTCATTTGTTTGTGTGGATCGTGGAGAAGATTAACGAAGCGATCTTCAAGCCAGAATCTTCAAGACCTGATTCTACAAGACCAGCTTCCAACCAAACATCTATCGGAGTTCTCGACATTTTTGGCTTCGAGAATTTCGATAAAAACAGGTAATGTTTTATTATTACTAATAATAACAATCCAGTTTAAAAGTGAATTTATAAGAATTTTCAATCTCGGTGACATGAAACTAATTAATAAATCCTCAAGCTTTGAACAACTGTGCATCAACTACGCCAACGAAAACCTCCAACAATTTTTTGTCAAGCATATCTTCAAACTAGAGCAGGTTAATAATGTATTTAATGCTATTCTCAGTCGTAGTCACCTCATTATGAATGGTACGATGATACCTCGGGTACCTGAAGACTTATAAGGATATATCCCTACAATTTATTTTTCAAATCTTTTTTTGATAAACATATAGAACCAATCATGTTTTTTAATTTAAAAAAATCTGCCATGCTCCGCAGGAGGAGTACAACATTGAGGGAATCAACTGGACCAACATAGCCTTCACAGATAACCAGGCAGTCTTGGACCTCCTTTCAATCAAACCTCTCAATGTGTTTTCTCTGGTCGATGAGGAGAGTAGGTTTCCCAAAGGCAGTGATATGACTTTAGTGGGCAAGTTGAACCAGCACCATCGAGGTAATAAATTGTATCTGAAGCCGAAGTCAGAGCTGGCTTGTTCTTTCGCTTTGAGGCATTTTGCTGGGGTTGTCTTCTACGACGCTCAAGGTAGTTATAGAAGTCTATTGTCTAATATCTCTGACCTATAATCAGTTGTGATTTTGTGTTATAGATTTTTTTGATATTTTAGCCAGCATCTTGTGATGAAGTTTAACTCGTTGAAAGCTATTGCTTATCCATGTTAATAAACTCAAACCTTTTCATGCACCCACAGGCTTTCTGGAAAAAAACAGAGACACTTTCAACTTGGATCTCTTACAAGTCATAGAGTCTTCTTCCTTCAAGTTTCTTTCCAACCTCTTTTCCAAAGATTTCTCACTCGTTAGTTTTCATATTATTGTTATGTCAAGAATTTTTGATACATTGCTTGATGGGGAGCTGTTATGAGTGTATAACTATGATAAGGATGAATATTTTGAGGAATATCTAACTTAGTATATTTGCATTGATTCTCAAATAGTTATAAATACATGCAAAAAACAGTTTATGTTTTAGAACCATATTTAACACGATTTCAGGGCACAGAGACGCGCAAAAGGTCGGTTACCCTGGCCTCCAGGTTTAAGAAGTCACTGAGTCAGTTAATGCTTACCTTGGAGACTTCCCAGCCATTCTTCATTCGCTGCATCAAGCCCAATGAACTCAAGAAACCTATGGTAATTATATTTTCAAACTTTATTAAGATGTCATAAAGCTTTTCTTAAAACGAACTCACGTTATCAAGTGGTGAATGAAATCATTGTTATAATAGCACTTCTTAAATAGTGATTCAAGTTTAATACACATTTAATATCAACCTCATTCAAACACCGCAAACCCCCGCAGACGTTTGACAAAGATCTGTGCATCAGACAACTAAGGTACTCGGGCATGATGGAGACGATAAGGATCAGGAAGAGTGGTTACCCCATCAGGCACGCTTTCAAGGAGTTTGTGGAGAGGTTGGTCTGCTTTGTTAGATATTGTGTTGGCTGGTATTTTACTATATACTTTGTTGGTTTGTAGTGTATTTGTCAAAAAGCTATATTATTCCATAAGTTTAATCTAACCATGAAGCAAGCTATAAAATCCAAAGTAACTCTAATGACTGACACAATAAACCCGTTTCAAAGGTACCGTGTGCTGCTGTCTGGGGATGCAGCGACCCACCGTAGGACCGACATGCGGGAGCTAGCTGGGCAGATATGCCAGGTTGCTTTGAGGGGACAAGACTTTCAAGTCGGCAGAACAAAAGTTTTTCTGAAGGTCGGTGTTTTGGTGGTGATTATTGTTTTCAACTGTTTAGTGTATAGTTTTAGTTTTTATATGTATTACTTTGGGGAAGTTCTGAGTTTTATAAACAGAATGTCATGAATGAACTGAGATCTATATTCTTAAACTTTTTTTGAACCAGGATGCTCACGACGCTTACTTGGAGGAGGCGAGAGAGAAAGTCCTCTACTGGAAAATATGCCAAATACAGAGAGTTAGTGTTTTGCCCTTTTACAAAAGCCTTATAAACAAATGACCAAGTAACTTATAGAAACTGTAGCACGTTTGAGAGATTCCATAGATATGTAACAACATGCAGGTGATCAAAACTTGGCGGGAAAGAAGGAGGTTTTTGAGGGTGCATTCAGCTTGCCTGGTGCTGCAGAAGAACCTGAGATGTCTGCTTGCTGTTGCCAAGTTCCATAAGGTATAGTGGAGATTTAATTAAAAGAATGAGGGTGATGCCAAATTACTGCTTCTACTGTCACAACTACTATTATTAACAATAATAATAATATTTTTTATCAAAAATTTCTTACCAACCATGAAATCTCTCGCAGCTGAGGAACGGCTACTTGAGGTTACAGGCAGTGTACAAAAGCAGAGGTCTTGCATGCACCTTTGTGGCTTTCAGGTCCAGATTGCTCAGCATACAGGTAGATTTTGGTCATCATTATTATCATTCAATCGTATCTATTTTATGCAGGTGGTATCAATAATAATAATTATTATTTATCTGTATCTGTTGTAGGCTAGTGATTTCTCTAAGTTATCACCACCATCTTGCAATCTATTAGACCATGATTATCACCTATATTATTTATTGAATAAAAAACCAACTATCACTAGCGAATATCGAGATGCTACCTGGAAAGACACAAGCACAGCAGAATCCTGCAGCATGTGGTGGTGTTACAGGCTGCAGTGAGACGAATGGCTGCGAGAGAGATGTATGCTAGGATGCGCAAACAGGTATGGAAAAGATTTTGATGTTTTTATTTAATAAACGGTTAACTGTCTTTCAACTTTTTTATATGATTATGCACAAGACAAAAGAAATATCTATGATACGTTGTGGTGGGATACATGACTTATAAAACCATTTTATATAAATTTTTTAATTCACGGTTTCTTTGTAAGTAGTATGGTTTCCACCAGCTCACCAACGTCTTTTAAACTTTTAGTACCACTTGAAACTGGAGTCGTTGGAACAGATGCAGAGAGAGGAACAAATGTTACTTAAGTCGATGCCCGCCAAGAAGGCTAAGGCAGAGGCTGAAAGACTTCATCGGGTTAGTGGTTTTGATGACTTGTAGGATTTTTGAGTTAAATTCATATATAATTAATATGGTCTGGAAATTTTTAAACGTAATGGTTGTTTGTATAGGAACGAATGGAGCGCCTGGAACTAGCGATGGAAGAAGAGAAGGGTGAGTTAGAAAAGAGAATGGTCGCTAAGAAGTCTGCGATCTCATTGGCTGAAAAAGAAAGAAGAGAGCCTGTAGATCATTCTAGAATGGTGGATGAGATGTTTGGATTCGTTGAGAGGCCTGATAATGATGGCGAGCCTCCTGAGGGATTTAAAGTATTAGTCTGTGTTTGTGTGTATTTAATGTAGTGCTTACACTTTATGTTATAAAATTAATGTTTTTTCAATCAAACAAATATCACTATAATGAATAAGTATTTCAAACCCATTGAAGGACCTCGAGGACCCCAGGCGCAGGTCTACCCACCATGCAGATGTGATCACCATGGACGATGCTGATGAGGAAGAAGACAACGACGATGTGTCGAACTACAAGTTCTCAAAGTTCACAGCCACCTACTTCGGCATGGATGCTCCCAAGTCTCACACTCGTAGCGTCATCAAGAACCCTCTCCTCACACTACAGAATGAAGGAGATCAATTGGTCGGTGTAGAATTGTTTAAAATCCATTCTGAAATACTTTTCATAATATAATAATGATTGAAACTATAGTGGCATTAACTTCAAAAGTTTCTAGGCCACTTACTATATTTTTATATGATAAAACAATTAAACGTTCCTCTTTGGTCTCAAGGCTGCATTAGCCGTATGGATAACAATCCTCCGTTTTATGGGTGACCTTCCTGAACCTCTCTCCATTTACACCAACCAGGAAGTCAAGGTGCTTATATTTATCCATTATGAAACCTACTTGGGTGGTTATATTAATTTCAAATCCTTACCAAGTATCTTCAAATATTCTAACAGTCGTTTGTCGTTATAAGCTTATTCGTAATTTTATTATTGTGTTGAGATATTTTGAGCGTAAAATAGTTTAATTTAATAATACAACCCACTCAAAAACAACAATGAAATTAAAAGAAACTATCCCAAAACATTTCAAATAAAAAAATAACCTCCAAACACCTAATCATACATTCCATTAAAATTTAAACAATCCATTCCAGGACACAGTTCCTGTGATGGCAAAAGTGTACTCCAGTCTGGGAAGGAAGTTCAACCGAAAGGACGTGGAAGAGGCTCAGAAGATGAGTGCTCAGCTGGTGGGAGGAGTTTTATATTTTTAAAATTATTTGTATATTATTTTTTCTTTATTCGATTTTCCAATTTTTTCAATAAGGCATAAGTAGGCCCAAAGAGTATTTGCTTAAATGTATATATTTTATAATTTTATGAATATATTTCTTAAAGGAAAACGAGCCATTGAAGGAAAACAAGTCAATCACTCGTAAGATTGTGTCGATGACGTTAAAGAAAAAATCAAAAATATCTCAACAGGTGCACTAAAAAATCAATTATCCACATAAATTTTGAATATAATGTGCATCATCAAAACACAAATACAAACATATATGCAAAAAAATACAAAATTCTCTCAAATTCAGATAATCAAAACATTCGCACAAACACTCATAAACACAACTTTTCACGTGCATCCAACAGGTGGTCAATAAACTGAAAGATGGGGATTACGGAGGAGGAGGAGGTGGAGGAAATGCTTTGCTGGAAGACAAACCTTCGAACCCACTTCAAAAACTCCACTTTATCATCGGCCATGGCATTCTCAGACCAGAGTTAAGGTGGTAGTTAGCAGTGTTAACTGATGTCTATAAAGCTGTTTAGTGTTTAGTAATACTTTGATATTTGTAGTTAAAATGGAAAGTTATTAAAACTAATATAATAAATAATAAACCCTCATACAACCACCAGCAACCATCACCCACCACTCCTTCACCACCACCAAACATCACCCACCACTCCTTCACCATCACAGGGACGAGATATATTGTCAGCTCTGTTGCCAACTCACCTTGAATCCTTCCCGTAAAAGTTTCTCCAGGGGCTGGATCCTATTGTCTCTTTGTTTGGGGTGCTTCCCTCCCAGTGATCGGGTGTGTTTTGAGGATTATATTTTTGTTAATTAATTTTTTTTATTGTATTAGAAGTTATAATTGTTAATTAATATCCATTAATAGTTTACTTAGACGTTTAAACTTTTCAAAAATCACCAAAAATTAACAACATAAACACCCCTCTTCTCACAGTTTGTGAAATACCTAAGATGTTTCTTAAAGTCAGGACCTCCTGCTTACTCCCCCTACTGCGACAAAAGACTGCGGAGAACCTTCGCCAATGGTGCTCGCAATCAGCCTCCCAGCTGGCTTGAGCTTCAGGTTGACAGAATTTTTTAAAAAGTTAATTCAAATTAGTTTCAAGTGTTCAATTTTAATTAATTAAATTAGTTTTAGTGCTTATATCTTTAACTTGGATTTGATAAATTTTGAAATAATTTTCGATAAAACCTTCAAAGAAATTGTATTAACATGCTTCCAACCACCAGGCAACCAAATCCAAAAAATCAATAGTTCTGCCTGTAGCCTTCATGGACGGTAGCACAAAGAGTCTGCTAGCTGACTCTGCCACTACCGCCCATGAATTATGCTCTCAACTTGCTTCCAAGATCAACCTTGTCGATACATTTGGCTTTTCTCTCTTCATCGCTCTTTATGATAAGGTAAATAGAGCTTTATTAATATGAGGTTTCAGAAAGCGTTATTACCTATTTGCCTAGGTTATGATAAATAGAGATTTATATATCTGATAATATCTGTTCGTGATAAGATATATAGACTAATAGTTATTTCATACTATCTCAATAACTTATAATGAATCTTTAAATAATTCCGTCAAATATTTCTCTAGTTTACTTCACTGGGCAGCGGTAATGACCACATAATGGACACCATCTCACAATGTGAACAGTTCGCCATAGAGAGGGGTGCAGATGAAAGCACTGCTCCATGGAGGTTGTACTTCAGGTAGGGGTTTCATATAGGATATTGTATTCTTCTAGTTCCTTCTTTATTACGAAACATACTTGACCAAAAATTGTAGACTGTTGAGAGAATAATGACTTTTTCGTCCAATATTTTTTAATACCAAATCTTTTGTTAGAACCTCCATATATAAACTTATTATATAACCTCCTAGGAAAGAGATCTTTGCCCCATGGCATGACCCCCAATGCGACCCAGTTTCAACCAACCTCATATACCAGCAGATCATTCGAGCCATCAAACTTGGGGAGTACCGCTGTGATAAGGTGATGTGTTTTTTGTGATGAAGTTATAAGTGAATTATAGAAAAACGATGTTTGAGTTTTTTCATTAAGACAAAGCTTTCTTATATATTTTCTATATCATCATTGAACAACTAATATAGAATAATGTAAGCGAGATTTTTAGTATTAAAAATTTAAAATATGCCAATCTCTTGTCACAGTAATAAGATTTCAATTCTAACCATCAATATCCACCGCCAGAATAAAGATTTGAGCATGATATCAGCTCAGCAATATTACGTGGAGTTTGGCAGGGAAGTGGTGGTTGAGAGGTTGTCTAAACTGCTGCCCACATACCTTCCCAAGCCATGCTTGACTTCAGAGAAAATGAAGAACCAGTGGATACAAGTAGCAATCTATTTTATCTGTTTTATGGTCTTTTCTTGCCATTCAAACATCAGTTTGAGGATATTTTGATTAATTTTTTTATTCTAACACATGCTACCATGGAAACCGACGTAAAACGATGATGAAGATTCAATTATAAATATATTAAATTCTTTAAATAAATATTTTAAGTCTATCTTGGAATCCATCTCATCCTCTTATTTCGACCGCAACGACCTCAGCCCACTGAAGGTAAAGCAAGATATTGTGAAGTATGCCAAGTACAAATGGCCCTTGCTCTTCTCTAGGTACTTTGATGTTTTATGTTGTTTTTAACGTTTGTATCTTTTTAGTAAATTTAGATTATATTATTAAATATAAAATAATATAATTTAGCTACTATAAACACTTAGAAAATTCTAATAAAAATATTTCTTAGACATTTTATTCTCTTAATTTTTAAAATTTGATTTTAAAAAATTAAAATTAAATACTTTATTTTGATTTTTCCTTCACCAATAACTCCCTCCAATACCCATCAAGATTCTACGAAGCCCACAAGTTTGCAGGTCCCAGTCTGCCTCTCAACGAAGTCATAGTGGCTGTTAACTGGACTGGTATGCTATTATTAGTATTATTTTTATTATTATTATTATTATTATTATTATTATTATTATTATTATTATTATTATTATTATTATTTATAGGATTTTTATATATAATTTATTTCTTACATCTAAGTTATCCAACCATTAAAAATCATTTAAGAATTGATATATTTGAAAATAATTCAATTCTTTGCTGTTTCACTCATTTAGCCATTTGATGGTTATTATATTGGAAATAATTTAAAGTTTGTTGTTTATATTGAAGCTATATTGAAAATTTAAAGGGTTTTATGCTCTGGATGACAGCAACAATGTAATTTTGGAGCTCACTTTCCCTGAGATCACTGCCGTATCTTCTTCCAGGTATGACATCAACTCATTTCTTTTTTATCATAATAAGATAAAGTCTAATTCTTTTTTGATAATACAACAACAGTATAAAAGCTCTCAAAAGAAATGATGTCAAATTAAAATGACTCACAGGTCAGGCAAGCAGCACGGACAAAGCTTCACTCTTCTCACCATTCAAGGTCAAGAATTCACCTTCACATCGCCCAACTCTCAAGACATCAGAGACCTCGTGGTGACCTTTTTAGAAGGTCTCAAAAGCAGGTCAAAGTTTCTGATCGCTTTACAATCCTACATACCCCCTAGTTAGTTGTTTGGTTGGAGTAAATTTTTTAGGTTGATTAGGTTGGTTTTTGGGTATCTAATAGTTATTATTTTAAAAATAGCACAAGTTCATCGAATTATGTCAGTTTTTTTCAACTAATTAAATCAAATTTTTAAAAAAATTTGTATTCACCATAATTGCAGGTAACAGGTCCGACCTACTTTCCTTCAAAAGTGGTGACCTTATTATACTAACTAATGAAAACGGCCAATCAATGAGTGACATGTCATGGTGTAATGGCACGTGCCAGAGAACCAATCAGAATGGAGAATTTCCAACAGACTATGTTTACATCCTTCCCACCATCACTCGACCATCATCAGAAATACTGAGGATTTTTGAAAAGCATCCAGTAGATGATACTGAAAGATTTTTCCTTCCATCTCACTCATCTCCCACTTCTGATCTCATCAACAACTATTATACCCTACAAAAGTACGCCAATGATCACTTTAGAGAAGCAGTTAAAAAAGAGAATGTTTTGTGGTCTTATAACAAACAGCCCTTGACCAAACCTTTGCTCACCAAAGTGGCAGAGAAATCAGATTTGGTGCCCTTATCTTTGAAGACATTCACTGGCATCTTGAGATACATGGGAGACCAGCAAGGAACTCTCGTGAAAACAGGCAATCAACTGACTGATATCATTTTCGAACCCCCCATCAAATATGAGATCTTGAGGGATGAAGTATACTGCCAACTGCTCAAACAACTTACTGGAAACCCTAGTAGACCAAGTGAAGGGGCCGGCTGGGAACTGATGTGGCTAGCGACGGGGTGTTTCCCTCCCTCCAACATTCTTCTTGAGCACACCAGTCTTTTCTTCAGATCCAGATCTTCAAATCCTTTTGCTGTAGATTGCTTGTCTAGACTACATAAAACCCTCAAGAATGGCACCAGAAAATACCCTCCACACCACGTTGAAGTCGAAGCCATTCAACTGAAAACCACTCAGATCTTTCATAAAGTGTATTTCCCAGATGGCACAAATGAGGCGTTTGAAGTGGAATCGAGTACGAGATCCAAAGACTTTTGTAGAGAAGTTTCCAATAGACTTCAGCTTATAAACCACCAAGGCTTCAGTCTTTTTGTTAAAATCGCAGGTAAGGTTATTAGCGTGCCTGAAGGGGATTTCTTCTTCGATTTTGTGAGGCACTTGACAGATTGGTTGAGGAAAGCTCGCCTCATCGCTACTGAAACTTCTGCAAATTCTGCTCATCAACTTGAAACCACTTACCAGGTGTTTTTCATGAAGAAATTGTGGTTGAATACATTACCAGGAGCTGATCTCAATGCTGATCTCAAGTTCCACTATCCTCAAGAACTACCCAAGTATCTCAGAGGCTACCACAAATGCTCACCGAACGAAGCAGCCAAGCTAGCTGCTTTCATTGTAGCTGCTTCGAACTCTGTAGATTTCCAACTTATGCAGTCGAACCTTCAAGATTTTGTTCCCGCTGATCTACTCCAACTCTACCCACCGTCTGAGTGGGCCTTAATGATAAGAAACAGATACAACTCTGAAAATATAAGAAGCGCTTCAGACGCTAAAGTCCAGTTTCTTTCAATTCTACACCAATGGCCCACTTTCGGCTCTTCTTTCTTTGAAGTGGAACAAAGAGGTCAGACAAACTTTCCTCAACTTCTATTGGTTGCCATAAATAAAAATGGCGTCACTCTAATTGACCCAAAAAGCAAGAACATCCTGTCAACCTTCCCTTTTACCCGCATCTCAAACTGGAGCAGTGGCAACAACCATTTCCACATGACAATTGGCAATCTTGTCCACGGTCACAAACTCCTCTTCGAAACCAAACTGGGTTACAAAATGGATGACCTTTTGACCTCTTACATCAGTCTTATGATGACTCTCAGAGAGCAAAACAGGACCCTAAGATCGTAACCTTTGAACTTGAAGTAACTTGGAAAAGATGGTTTGACGAATATTTTGTAGTTGCTGCGGTAAAAATACTCGGTGAAACCATAGTTTATATTTTGTAGACTACAATAGACATTTATGTGCTTAAAAATTTACATATTTAAACTGTGTGCTTAAAAAAATCTGAAGCAAACATCCATCTAAAATATATGTTTCAACAATGATATTACAAGTGTTGGTGGCAGTTTGGTGTAGCCTTTTCTGCCTTATCAGGTTTCAAGCTTATAGTTGGGAGTGGGTGAAAATTGTATATTTTTACATGGATTTATCTATTGAATCTTGTCATCTTGTCGTTATTTAAGTTTATTTTTCATAATTCTTATTGAGTTCCATATATTTTCCACATTGAGTCACGTTTTGTTTCTTTGGAGTTCTTTATGTTAAATTATTCCAAAGTTTTTGTTAACCACTAAGTCAAAGTTTGTCACTTTGTTTGCTGAGTCGTGCAGTTTGAGGTATTTTCAATCAAGTTACCATGTTTTTTAAATGCAAGTCGATATTTTTCTGAGCAATTTACATTATTTTTGCACTATTTAACCATGAAATTTTTTTGAAATTTTTACATTACTGTTTATAAGTTCTACTTTGATGGCTTTTGCTCCAAATCACTTTATCATCCACATCATGCATTCCATCATCTTATTCATTTATTATATTGCTGATATGTTCCTTTTAGAGAAATAAATTTTCAAACAGTACTTGTCTTATTAATGAATTTAATGAAATTCGAAGATTTTATCTGTCATTTTGTTTATAATAAGTCGACCATTGAGTCGTCTTTACTTTCGGTTGCTTAGTTGCTAGGTTTCACAGGGTGCTATTGCATATGAACTTTTGTGTCTCAAACCATCAATTACAATTGATGTGACATTAATTTGTGAAATTTTGCAAAATGTTTTCAAGGAAACCATTTAAACTTAAATAGCATTCGTGGTTTATTTAAAATTTTCGATTTGAGTAAGAAGAAATAAAATGAAGGACAAAATCAGATATTCAAAAAATGGAAACTTAAATGCAGATAAAAATGCAGCAAGCTAGTAAACGTTTGATGGTTAAATGTGAGAAAACAATGGTAAATATCTTTCTAAATAACCATCTATATACTATTGAACTTAAATGAGAAGGATTTGGAAGGTTGAATCGATTAATAACGAGATATTAAATAATGAAACGAATTTTTAAACAAAAGATGTAAAAATCACATTATTCTTGTTTTAATATAAATCTTTTGCAATGAGAAATGAAATCGTTTACACATAAAATGCCCATATCACTACACCGCTGAGAGGACCATGAAAAACAGCTAATGATATCTCTAAACCATCTTCACTACTTGCGATGCAAACCAAGACCGACACACAGACAAATAGTGTCACTTGTATCAAAACAACTGAAAAATAAATATATTTTTTTGGGCAGAGTCAGCCACAAACAGTCTACCTCTGGCCTTCTCTAGGTAGACCCTAGACGGGTTGTTCAGACCGGTCGATTTGGGAATAACGTTTTTAACGTATTGAAGGTTTGAGTTGTAAAGTTGTATGACTCCACTGACGTAATCGCACAGATAAACGTTCTCTGGAGGATGGTGAAAAGATGGTTTAAATAATAATTCAGTAACTATATTTCAAAATTTTATGAATTTATCATCTCTAATATAAAAAGCTAAACTTGGGTGTTCAAACACAACTTATAAAATCATTGCATATAATAAATTACATTTATGTATAAGTTCAAGCTCATCAAGAGACCTCATAGAAACACCAAACCATATTAACTGACCATCAGCGTCTAGAGCAAAATGAGTCATATTGGAAGTTTCTTTAATCTCTGAAGATCGGTTAGACCACTTTTTGATCAATTTTCCGTCAGCATCAACTAGACTTAATTGATCTTTCGTCACCCCGATGTAGTTGGATGTTCCGTAACACAAAAGAAATTTGTCGTCTTTCAGCATCACTATGTGTCTGTTGGAGTTTGGTTTTGAAATGGCCTGTTGTCATTTCATGTTCTAAACAAAACAACAGACCTAGGTTCATGCACGAAGAAAGACAAAGTGAGTTCTCTCAAAACTCTTCCATCTCCTGTGAATTCAATAATTTCTCTTTGGAAGTTGGAAGGACTGATTAGCAATACAGTTCCTTTGGGAGTCAATGAGAAGCCCTTGCTAACTGATTTATAAAAGGAGAAGGAAAGAGCGACTTGCGAAAAGTCATGAGCGAGTGAGTTAGAAACGTATTTATAACCATTAGCACATCCTCCAGGCCCACAAATGCTTCTAGAATATGTGTTGTTCAAGGCTAGGTCAGGTTGGAGCATGCCGTAGCTGCTACAAGTTCCGCCGTAACGATTTTTTAACTGGATGGACCAGTTAACAGAATATTTCGTCGACAACTCCACTTTATGAACAGTCAAGTTCCTGTTGTCAAACACGAAGAGATCTTCTTTTGTGGCAGCCAAATCACTGGGGTGGGCCAAGGTTTCAACCAGGAAGTTGCTCTTGTACTCGAAAGTCATTGCATCGTAGACCTGTAAAGGGTTGAAAACATTAGAAGTAAAACTAAGTTTTTCAAAATACTTTAAAGCACAATGAAAGCCCATACATTTCCTTAAGCATGCGAACTGACACAAAACTGAAAAAATAGAAAAGACGCACTTTGATCTCTGGAGAATTTGCAATTGCAACAAACAACTGCCCTTCCACCACTGTAATTCCAACTGCCTCTTTATCCTCTTCATCACATTTTATGCAGCCAATCTGCGTTGGCTCTTGATCAAAATCCAGTTTTCTGCTTGGCACTTCTGTAGAAAAAAAAGGTTGTTGGCGAATACTTTAAAATCTTGTATAAAATTATATTTCTAATGGATTTAGTTAAAAACTAATTATTTTTGACTTATGTAAAATAGGTTTAATAATATTCCGGCGTCGTGTGGTCGATGATTATACAATGAATTATGACAGGTCACATGCGCACAGTGAGAATTGAGACTAAACATTAGACAGAGTAACACAACTTAAACTAAGCTGAATTTTCATTTTAAAATATAATTTTCAACATAAAACATATGGCAAAATAAAAATATTGAGTACTTCGTTAGGAATTTACCCTTGAAAATAGGGGTCAATGCACTAGACGTATTTGCATATTTTGCTTTGATTATTTTGAAATATAAATTCAGTAATATACCTTCAGATCATTTTGAACATTTTTATAAATTTAAAAAAAAAATCTTATACAATTCAAATATCAGTTCAAGTTTAAAAACTTGTATCACGGTTCCATCACAAACGCACCTTTCTATCACAAACTCACACCAACCTAGCTCTTGTTTTTTATATTCAATCTGTCCAATGAGGTTGTATGTAGAATCCTCTAATAGATCTGCGTCTAAAGGTTCTAAGTTGACAGTGATTTCCTCTTTCAAGCCTGCCACCAAGGTTCCCAGAAGCTCCGTGGACCTGTTTCCAGGGAGAACATTTCTAATTATATATTCTTACTTTAAGAGAAAAAAATGCTTTAAAATAAACTAGTTTTGAATTAATAGATTGATGCTCAGAAGAGAATTCTACGTTTTAAATTAACTACTCACCTAGTCTTGATATCTTTAGCATTATAAGCCAAATCCCCAGGGTCGGCTCTTTGAAGGATTTCATTTGTGAACAGCTTGAAACTCTCCAGCTGTGTTTTTTGAAGCTGAAGAGTGCTTCCTGTTACGTCACACTCTTTTAGGTATTCAGTCATTCTGTACTGCAGCTCATCATGCATCAATTTGACCTGTGGTGCAGCCGTTTCAGTTAAATCATTGATGTGCGGGGATGAGGTGTTTGAACATATATATTAATATGATTTAATATACAAGGAAATATAAACTAATTGGAAGTCCATGAATAAAAACATATATATTTGAAAATTTAAATTTTAATTGATAGAATTCAATGATTAAAGCTAAAAATAGATACAAACCTGTTTGTCAATCAAAATTTTGATCTCTTCCCCTCTCTTTCTCGTCTCTTCTTTTATCTTCTCCACACTCTCTATGAAAGCATTCTTTCTCTCATACAACAAAACACCCTGATCATCCACCTTACAATGTATTTGTTATAGTTAGCTTCATATGTCAGTTTAATTACATAGAAATTCCAAGTTTTTGTTTATAATATATACTCACCTCAGCGCATATCTTGTCCAGTTTTCCTAAGTCTGTGTGTATGTCCTGCTTGAAGTCAGTGTAGAAGACTTCAATAGAGCAAGTTTCATGGTTTTGATGCTCTGTTGACTCGCATTTGAAACACACAGGCATCTGAGATGTGTTTTGTTTTTTATTTAGTGATGAAGTTCATAAGAGCATTATTAAAGATATCATATGTATTTTATTATTGTAGTGAGTTTCGGACGATTTACAAGCGATTCAAACGCTATTTTCTTCTTAAAAAATCAATTTTTTGAAAAATCAATTATTCAAATTTTTTAATAAGCAACTGTTGTATATTAACCCTGCAATGGTAGCAGTAGCCGTCAGCCAGTTCATTTGGGTGCTTGGAACACTTGTTCAGAGTGGTCTTTGAGATTTTCTCTTCCATCCCTTCTCTCTTAAAGCCGTTATGAGCGTGCATTGTTTTAGGCTTTTCCCATGAATCATCATCATTAGCATCGCATAGTTTTTCCACAATGAAGTTCTTGGGTAAATTTCTGAGACCACCGTTGGGGATTTGGAACTCTGTTCTGCACACTGGGCATGCCATCTGAATTCGGTTTCAATGCTTTTTCAGGTTTAAAAATTATTAAATATGCAATGATTAATAGTTCACTAAAGCAAAAAAACAGCTGTCATAAAAAAATATCAATGATGCATGAAAGGTTTAAGGATTTAAGAAAATTATCTAAAGAAAAAATGCTTTAGATTCGAAATCTTGAGAATGCATTTTGATTTTCATCTTTCGAGTCACAAATGATTCCTATGAAATCATAATAAAACCAAAAAAATCCCACAAACCTTGCGACCAGGAGCTTGCTCAGTGGCATACTTGAGAAGGCACTCACAACAGAAAGTGTGGACACAGTGCAATATTCTAGGATCCTTCATAGAATCCCTGCAGATAGGACATTCTGTTAAATCCGCCACCTTCAACATCAAAGATTCTGTCATCGTTAGTCTTCTTCTGCTTAGATGGGGTGATAGGGTGTAGTGAAGTTTTGGCCAATATGATGTGATTAAGAAGTTTGTGGTGCGATTAAGAAACTATACGATGTGGTAAAGGAATAATTTGCTTTGAAAACTACTACAAGGCGTTGAATTTTATAACCAAGTTTATTTATACAACTTAAATATATAGCTTAAAATTATTTATATGTTCAATAAATGGAGTTCACAGAAAACTCGAAAATACGATCGAAAACTTATAGAAACGTTCAAATTTCCTAATGGCAGTTTTAAAAATTGTTCAACGTGCTTAGAAGCGAATAACTACGAGAAGCAATATAAGGTATTTGAATTTGAGTACAGCTTAATCAGTTACAAGTATAGATTTATCTGTACAACACGTGGTGAGTATATTAATATGCAGTAAAATTAAGTGAAGAGCGTATGCCCCGTGAAACATATAGAGAAAAATGAGCAATTAGAAAATAAAAATGATAAAATAGATATTTTATTGGCTTTTTGAAGATGTATAGCGATGAATATGAGGCGGTGGTTTGTGCTTTATATACCGGTCTACGTGTTTGAGTGTCTAGGTGTCTGTGCGTCTGTTCTTAAGTATGTGTGTTTGTGCGCTGAGAAAAATTTTTGTGAATAACTTAGTTTCTCTTATTTGAACTTTTTTGAGGGTTTTCACCAAATAATTGTATTAAGCTAATTTTGTTATGAAATGAATAAACTTGACAAGAGGCCATACTGGCTACAAACGGACCACAGCTTGAAGGATTGCTAAATTGATTCCAAAATAGGCCCACAAAATTTAAAAAATTTTTCTTAAATAAACGAATTTAATCATAAATATGACATCCCTTAACCTTGAAAAATGAACAAAAGATAAAACATTTCAAATAATCTACCGCTTGGTCTTATACATCGATTATTGTAAAATTTTGCAAAATTTCTTGACAAATAAATGTTAAAATTCCAAAAAATTTTTAAAACATACCGGGGTCTAGACATTTTGACGCAACGAAAATAAAAAAAATTCAAATTCTACTTAGCTTTATTCGAAAGTCCAAAAAAATTTGAAACAAAATTTTCTACTTAATTTCGAAAAAGTATTTCAAAACTTAGTTTCAGACACGAAAGAGTCAAACTCCCCTCATACCTCGATTGTTTTATTCACTTTATTGGACTCTTACAACCTTGTGTGTACAGCTTCAACAGATGAGGATGATTAGTAATGAGTAAGGTCTAGTGAATGTGATATACTATAATATTGAATTCATAAGATAGAAAATCAACACAATATAGATCGAATGTGTTGGAAAGATAATTTATTCAAAACTATTTTATTTTAACTATGTACAAATTCCGCTAGTTGGTAAAGTTATATTTTCACAAAATTGTATAAAAGGTCACTTACAAATGATACATGTTTTAAATAAAACTTGAGTCAGTTTGCAAGAAATTCCTCTACTAATCATAAAATACTTTAGAAACTTTGTATTCAGAATAGTCTGCTTATAAAGAGCTAGCGTCAAGAACATATTACCTCAAACACGATTCTAAACAAAACGTTCAAAGGGAATTTTCGTAGCCTTATTAGCAAATACAAATTTCTGCCTTTCAACAGCCATGTAGAAGCAATGGCAACAAACATTCGGGCAGCAAGAGCAACAGTAATAGTCGCAGCAAGAAGTGCAAGGCTCGATGAACATTGCATTTTCTGCGCATTCTTTCGCTTTACGTCTGTTTTGACCAATGATCTGGTGCAGATGTAGTTTTTGAGATATTTCTTGCACTCCGAAGTGGTTGTTTTGGAGTTTATAGACTTCATGTTGTGGTGGTAATGATTGCAGTTTGTAGTATTGTTGAGGAGTTTGTGAGTTGTATTGTTGAGGAGTTTCTAGTTTGTATTGCTGAGAGGGGGCTAGTAACTTGTATTGTTGAGATGGTGTTTGAAATTTGAAGTCTTGATGCTGAAGTGGGGTTTGCAGTTGGTAATGTTGATGTTGTAGTGGAGTCTGTAGCCTATGAAGTAGAGGTTGGGGTGGAGTTTGTAGCTGGTAGTGCTGACTTGGATGGAAAGTGTTTCCAATTGGTTGTTGAGGAGAAGTGTGATGGGATTGGCGACCTTTAGAGCTTAAAAAAGGTGATTTTGACTCAGATTTTGATTGAAGAGTTTGTGAGGATTCTAATTCCTTATATTGAATCAAAAGGTTTTTCAACAAAGATAAATGGTGAAGTAGGTAATTTGGCTCAAAGTTTTGTGGTTGGGAACTTTGTTGGCTTTGTGTTCGGCTTAGTATTTTGGGGCTTTGTTGAAGTGGTGATTTTCCTTTTGATTTTGACTGGTATTGGTCCAAAAGATTTTGTAAAATAGATATTTGATGTAATAAATAATCTGGTTCAAAATCTTGTTTTTCTCCAGTTGAAGATTGGAGTGTTTGTGAGGGTGTTGATTCTGCCAGACTGTACTGGTTCAAAAGGTTTTTCAATACAGATAATTGGTGAAGCAGATAGTCTGGCTCAAAATCTTGTGAAAAATTTTTCTGTCTTTGAGTTTTGTCTAGATTAGGGTTTTTTTGATATTGGTGATTCCCTTTTAATTTGTATTGGCTTGATTCTAAATCATTATATTGGTTCAAAAGATTTTTCAGTATAGAAAGGTGATGGAGAAGATAATCTGGCTTAAACTCTGGGGTTTGGAAACTTTTTTGTGGAGTTTGATGTTTTTCTAGTGGTTGTGTTTGGTTTAAACTTTGGTTTGGTGAAGCTTGTATTTGCTTTGGGTTTTGATGCGATAGATTTAGACGTTCATACTGTGGTGACCGAGGGCGTAGAATATTTTGCAATTGTTGGTATTGTGAAGAAACTTGGGGTTGCACCTCTTGAACTGTATTCTGATACCTTGAAAGAGGAACTTTCGGTGGTAACTGTTGCTGTTTATGTTGTGATTTTGCAGCTTTTTGTTGAGGGTGAATTTGAGATTTGGGAGTTTGTTGTTGAAAAGGTATTGGGGGTTTTTGATATGATTGAGAAAGTTGGGTTTGGTTTAATGTATGTGGTTGTTGAATTGAAGTTAGTTGTTGTTGTACTGGTGGGTTAGATTTTGAAAGACTAGATGCTAACTGTTGGTATTGTTGAGATTTTTGTGTTGCTGGTTGATATTGTTGTGTTGCAGGTTGATATTGTTGTGAATAAAACTTTGTTTGTTGAAGTTGTGGGCTATAGTTTATTTGTGAGTATGACTGATGTTGTTTGTGAAGAGTTTGATATTCAGATTTTTGTTGTGATGGAACTTTTTGAGATGGAACTCTTTCTAGAGAAGTGTAAGTTCCCATTTGAGGAATATGTGGATGTGAACTGCTCTGCTGGTTTTGAGCTTCAATATTTTGTGAATAAACATGCTGATACACTGTACCCTGAGATGGCTGTAGGTGGCTCTCGGGTCCTAGAGTAGAATTTTGAATGCTCTTGGTTGAAGGTGGCAAGTGTTTATTAGAATGAGTTTTTTGTTGTTTATCAGTATGAGATTGAGAGAGGTGGGTCGAAGAGCTGTTGCTGAAGCTTAAGGATTGACTTGATAAATCTTGTTTTTTGGATGGATAAAAATGCTGTGATGAAAAGTGTGGGCGAGAGCTTGAAGATTGGTGTTTTGAAGGACTTGTTTTTGAATGAGACATTTCTTGCCTGTTAATGCTTCCTTCAAGTTGGGAAACGTTGGATTGTAAATGATGGTGAACAGGGATATTGTTCTGTGAAAGATGATAATGCATATGAGGTGTTTGATGAACGTGGTAAGAATGTCTAGTTTGGGCAGTTTTCGAATGCTTCTGCAAATCTTTTGGTGTGTCATCTAGCGTGTAAATTTTCCCATCTTTTTTTGACGGATATGAATGTCTTTGATGTGTTCGTTGGGGCAAAGATTCGTTGATTTTATTCTTTCCTTTAGCTTCCGTTTCAGGGCTTTCTAACACACCATTTTGTTCTTTATTATCCTCGTTTGATTTTGTCAGTAGGAACTTCTCACCGGAAGAGTAGTAAACCACAACGCTATCTGATTGCAAGTTTTTATTGCCACTCTGTTGCAATCTTCCGTCGTTTTCACTATATGTTTTGTTAAGGGTTTTCTCACCATTAGACTTCGGTTGAACTCTGCTTTTGGGATCGCTATTCGAATGTTTGTTTTCAATGTCACTTTTGGTGTTTTTTTTCGTTCCCTGCGACTGTATGTGGTTTCTGATCGAGTCACTAACTTTCATTATACTGCTATGAAGGTCTTGAAAAATTTTTTCTGAAAGCATTTTTCTCTCAGATTGGCTTGTTGTTTTTGCATTACTTTCAAGCTTATTTTTCACATTAGCTTTGTTCTTTTCGATGGTTTGTTTGGGTGTCTCTGGTTGTTTATATGTTCCCGCACTCTGAGGTTTGATTTGAGGCTCTGATCCAAGATCTGATGAAGTTTCTAAGCTGGTTTCACCATACTGGGATGTGAGCTGTTTTGGAGATGTTGCTCCTAAATCATCTATTTCTTCATATGTATTTGAGGTTTGACTAAATTTTTCAGCACTTGGTGTCTTGCTTAGCATTGGAACTTCGTGGTCTTTTGAAGAATTGCTTTCTTCATTAATGCTTTTTAGTTCTTCTGGTAGATCACTGTCTGATCTTTCAGTTGAGTTTTCAAGCTCTACAAAGACTACTTTGTTGTCAGTGTTCACTTTTTCAGGTTTTTGAACGAAGGGTTGACACAATTCGTCCAAATGTTTCACTAAAATACTTGCAAGTTTTCTGACACTGATTTTAATGTCATTATCTTGAGAATCATCTGCAGAAGTTAAAGCGGAATTTTCATCATGGCTGCGAAATATTTTAAACTGCGTACCATCTTTTGTTGATAATATTAAACTATTCCTTTTCCCCCGTTCATCGTTCGACTTTGCTCTTCTTCTCAAAGGAACACCATCTCCCATTGATTTTCTATCATGCTTTTTTTCGCTAAACACTGCAACGGGTTTGAGCAAGGGAAAACCTCCAGATGTTGTTTTGTTAACTTTTAAAAGGAACTTCTTTCTTGGATAGGAGAAACTTTTGTTTGGAAATTTTTTTTTCGAGTTTTTACTTTTTTGGAGATTTTTGAACAAAAAATCTTTAATGTGCGCTTTAAAAGCTTCATTTTTACTATTTCTTTTGAAGCCATGATTTCTTGTCTTCATCTCCGATGGGAAATTTTGCTTGAAAGCATAGTGGGTGTAATGATGAAGGTGTTTTGGTTTTGAAGATGTTTTGTGAGTTGAATGTCTGTTTGGAAATGATTTCAAGGTTTCTTCTTCCATGATTTCATTCAAAAAATCTTCTAAACGTGATTTTTTGTTGTTGTATACACTTTTATTGCCAGAATATTTTCGAGAATTTTTTGAGTCCGAATGAAAATCTTGGTAAAATGGAAAAGTTTCGTAAATGTATGGTCCATTTGATACAAAACTTTTTTTGTTATTTTCGTATGTTGGAACAAAATTATTCAATTGAAGAGGGAGCTTCCGAAAAGATTTTTTTGATGAAGACTTGGATCCCTTGCTTTCCACCAAAACTACCCTAGATCCATTATCCTGTTTCGATCGAACCAGTTTTGCTTTCGCATCATTTGGAAGGATATAAATTAGTTTGGCAGATTTGTGTGGCTTTGAGGTTGCTATAGGGATCGTGTGGATACTGTGGCAGTTTGTAAATTTAGTCTTTGTATTTTTCTGTAGTGGTTCACTGTGTCTACGTTTTTGTGAGGTTCCAGAAGGAATCTTGGTTTTATTTGTTGTTGAAGATTTGGAAGAAGAATTTTTATTCAGTTTATTGTTTTTTTTCTCATTGATTTTTTTATTTTTAGTTCCTGATTTACACAGTTTTTTATTTGAACTTCTGATTTTTCTCTTCAACTTCTTATTCCCTTTATCCCTGAAAACATTTCCAAATTTTTTTGATTTTTTAAAATCTTCTTTTTTGCTCCTTGAAGACCTTGTTTTTGTTTGTTTTCTGGCTAACTGCTTTTTGTATTTCACAGGCAAATGCTCAGTTCCCTCATCAAGTGCCGTATTAGTTTCCAAAATATTTGAAGTCCTTGTTTCATTTTCAACCCACAATTCTCCAACCTTTTCGAATACTTTTTTTTTCAGTAAACTTTTTGCTTTATCGCTGTTATCAACTATTTCAATTTTTCCAACTTCTTTTGAAACTGAAGAGGAATTAGCAAGGTCACTTTCTGTCTGAACTTTGTGAGACCTTTTTCTAATTGGTATATTTTGTTTTTCTACTGTTTCTGTGTCAGATTTTTCATTCTGAGGAGAACCCCAAACGGATTTCCTATGTTTTTTCAAATTTTCTCTTCCACCAAGGTTCCGTTTATTTTTTCTGATCGACGTCTCATCTGTTAAGCCTCTGCTGTCAGAGTCAAGGTTTGACATTGTTTGAGATTGAAAAGTTTCACGCTCTGTTTTTGTTGAAATGCTATTGCTGTGCTCTGTTCCTTGATCTGAAGGAATCTTTGGCAAGAGTATGTTTCTACGGTTGTTTTGTTGTGGTTTTCTGTGATTCATTGCAGTATTTTGTTCTATCTTGGCACCTCTTGAATATATGCGTAAGTCAGAAAACAGTGGCTTGCTAACTTGTGCTTCATCAATGGTGTCGTAAATAGGAAGAAAGTTGTTTCCCGAAGTATAGTGGCTTCCCAAAAAGTTATTCAATCTTTCAATAGAATTATTATTTGTATTAAAACTTTTTGAAAAAAAATATTCTCCTCCGCTTATGATTAAATTTTGTTTTTTATATTTTTCGTAATTCCTATCGTCAAATAGTTTTATCAAGTTTTGGCGACTTGAAGATTTTTTCTCCCTGTTTGTTCTATTTTTATCTCTGTTTTTTTTAAAAGATTTATAGTTCATTTTCAGGTACTATTGTTATTGTTCATAACATTATTGTTCACAAGCTTCACTATCGTCTAAATTTTAACATGTAAAAGCGAAATGGTTAACAATGGCGCTGTAGGTCTTGGAACTATGAAACTTTAGGAAACAAGAGTAAACTGAGGATGTAATAATAATTTTTCAAAGATTTAAATTTCGTGACATAAAACCAAAGATAAAAAGGCATTATCAAACATGTTTGTTTTGATTTAAAAACAAAAAAGTTTTTCTAGCGTTTTAAGGAAAATGGACATTTAATTAACATATTTATCCATGTTTTATATTCAGCTATTTATTGGCATTTTTAAGTTTAATTTCCTAAAAAATAAATCGAATTTTTGTTTAATTTATAAAAAAGGTTAGAAAATTTTCTTTTTTTTAAACACCATTTTTATTTATGATAATGATTATCTTGTTTTTTCGTTATAATCTTTCCAGTTACAGTCTGAGTTTTGAATCTGTAAGTACGTCTATCTCGCTCTGCGTTGGTTTCTTCACAGGCACCTCCCTGGATCTTGAACTTCTACCACATCTTTTTTTTGTTGCTTCTAGAGCTCTTTTGACTCCATGAACAATTGATTGTTCAAGATCTTCTTTACTGCCTTTTGGAATTTTGGGCACATAAACAACCATGAATGGGTCGTCTGACTTTACATTGGCGCTGTATGTCGTGTTTGAACCACTCCTCTTATTCACATCTTTATTAGAAACGAAGTTTATGCTTTTTTCAGATTTTTTTATTTCAGAATCTGTTTGAGGAGTTTTTTGATCGGTTACTTTTGTATTTTGAACCCTTACATATTCCTTTGGAATTCTGACCATTTCATAAGAATATTGAGTGGATGCTTCGTTTTTAGATAGTCTTTCATGTAATGAGCTATTTTTGGAACTAATTCTACTTTTGACATAATCCTCGTCAGAGTATTGGGTTGCTATAGTAATTTGAGATGTTTTTCTTTTCACGGCAAGAACCTCATCTTCTGATGAATTATCTTTATATTTTGTATTTTTTGACCTTTCTCTATCTCTGATCCATCTTTCCCTTGTATCTGAAGTTTCTCTACACATTCTTTGGTCTGATTTTAAATATTCAAATTGCCCTTTTTTTAAAGATGATTTGCTGGGTTTTTTAGATGAACCTTCCTTTGGGGGCATTTCTTCATAACTTTCCCTTGATCCATGTTCACATACACTTCTGGAAGTTTTCAATGGCGCGTTATGAGCCTCATCATCTGAAAAATCTTCTTCTACATTTTGAATTATAGAGACTTTTTTATTCTCTTTGGTGTTTCTTCTAAACGAATCTTCAACGCCGTATCCTCTAGAGCTTCTTTTCAAACTAGATTTGAGATCTGCCGTGTGCGGATGGTTTTTTATGTTGTATCTTCTCAAGTCGTTATGGGGTATGTTTTTACTGAATTTGTGATTATTCGGGTAAAAATCTTGTTCTGTTTTTTGACGTGCTTCTTCATCTTTGTATGTGCATCTTTTTATAGTGTCATATAGGGATTTTATATACATTTCATAGTCTGGAAGCTCGGTATGATTATTTTGTGGAGCTTTCGAACGCCAATCTTTCGTAATACTTTTCGAATACTGAATGTCATCAACACGTTTTTCCGTATCTCTACCAAATGCTTTGTATTGAGAGAAGATTGCTGGAGGGTTGATGGTTCTAGTTGCTATGCCGTCTATGGAAGAAGGTGACGTTCCCACTGAAATACTCAGCCGTTTTGCTGAGATTATTGTTTCAGGAAATTGTGTTCCAGAGTCATTATTAATTTTAATGATATTACTTTTTGTCCCAAAAGTATTTTGCGATTTTCTTTCAGTAAGCATAAAAGAAGGTTCGAGAGAATCGTTTTGCGAGTATTCAGTAGTTTGGTCTGTGCCACTTCTAAGTCTGTTGTTTACAGATTCATTCCCTCTCTCGGTTCTTCTTGTACTTTCTAATTTGAGAGTGGTGGATTCATTGTATCCATCGCTTTTTCCAGTGCTTTCTTTATTAGGAGTACTTGTTTTCAACATTTTGCTGTTCATAAGTGGTGTTTTGGAATTGTCGAAAGTTGAAATCTTGACATTTTTGGACGTATTTTTGGAAGCAGAGTACTGCACAGAAAGGTTGGAACCGTTGGCTGCAACCTTAATAACAGTATTTGAATCATTTTGAACGTCATTGTTGTCTGGTTGGTTAGAAGGCGCATCTTTGGCTTCTTGTATTGAAGTTATCGTATGTCGTTTTGGTGTGGGTGAGAATGTTACTCTATTATCTGTTCTAATGGAAGATTTGTGACTTCGTCCTCTTACATCGTCTTCATCAGATGAAACTTGATCACTTCCTTCACTCACTCTTTTGACTTTTTCATAGTTATTCATTGCTAATTGGTCTTTCTTGAAAGATTCAGTGTTAGGGCTTTTCTTCTTGAATCTTGTGTCTCGCACAGAAGACCTCGAGGAACTTCTGCTATTTTTTTCTTTTTTCACATTGAAAAATTTTTCTTCATAACTCGATTCGCTACTTGTACAGTAACTGGTGTATCGAACTTGTAAGTCATTTGAAGAACAATCTCTTCTTGGTAGGCTCCTCTTTCCCACACAACAAGACTTCTTACCAAACTTATTGAATAACCTAGGAAACTTCTTTGTTTTTGTATACTTATAATTTTGATTCTTTGTCATGCAGTAGTACTGGAAGTCACTCACAAGTGAAAACAATTTTGAGAGCGATTTCCCCTTAGGCTCATTTGATTCCTCGCAGCATGAGTTGCTCTTGTGCACCTCAGTGTAAGCTTCATTACAACTTGCAAAGTTAGTGGTAGGATATATTTCAACACAAGGAGCATTAAAAGTAACAACACATTCTTGAAGAGATGGCAATGTACCGCAGTTTAACAATTGCTCGCAGCTATGGACCCTACGGATGGTGGGGATAAGATCGGAAACAGGTTGAGGACAAGGAGGGGAGTCTAACCTAAAGATGGGAGTAGGAATTGAAGGTTTTTTATTGTAACTCAAGTAAACATTATTGTGCATCTTACAATGGTCTAGACCCTTCGCATATTGTCTAACATCAATGTGAGAAGACCTATCTGACTGATAGATTTGATGAAAGAGTTTATCTTAATGATAAAAAATCTTGGGAATTGTATGTGATCTTTTTCAAAAGTGCCGGAGTTAAATATATTTTTTCAGTTAGCTGACTTGATTACCATTCATTTCAAGTAGTTTTAAAGTTATATTGAATTATTAGGATAAGAATATTAGTAAAAATTTGGAATTTTTTGAGATGTTGAAATTGTTTGTTTAAAACGTCATGCATAAAATTAAACTAATTTGTACAACTTGACTTTTCAATTATGGTTTAAAATCCCCATTGGACTTGATAATTTGGGTATTTTTCACCATATAAAATGCACCAACCCCATCACTATCATTTCAGGCCTCTTTTACACCTCAACCCATCAGTGCAAACTCCCAAGAATAAGTAACTTTTTGAGAATTGGTGTTTTTAAAACAGAATAAAATGTTAAATGATTTTATTGTAATTTTTCACCTTGAATGAAATTCAAAAATCGTTCAGAAATGAACTACCTTGCTCCAAGCTAGCAAATAAACGACTTATAAATGCTTTTAACTATCACAATTTCAAATATAAGAAAATATATTGCAAGCTAGTCAATATAAAAATGGTAATATAGATATGAAAACTAATATATTAACTAAAATATGCAGCGCAATTTAATAATTATTTAATTTCATATTAATATATAATCATTTATATCCTTTTCCTTTTTTTAAATTATAGACAGTATATTTTATTCAAAATTACTATTATTATATTTAATTTATATATACTTATATTATCTTATTTGTATCTTTGTATTATTTATTATTTTTGGTACATAAAAAGTAGCGCCTTAAAACATAGAAATGGCGAAGCTACTCGGGACGACTTTCCTGCCTAATATATCAAAATTGAAATAGTGAAACTTCTGAAAGTTTCTTCGTTAAATCACTCATGGAATGAATTTGAAAAGCTGAGAACGAAAAATAGTGATAAAAATGATCTGCGGTGAAAAGATTATAAAGTATAACGTAAATCATTACAAATTAATGCAAACAAAAAATTTTAAGGTAGGGCTTGAAATTTGAAAAAAAAATTTTAAGCAGGAGCAAAATTCAGAGATAAAGATGAATATGTTGGATGCGTTACTATGCCTAACGTGGGTAGATGCGGCAATTAAAGTGCGTGAAAACAACCAGCTTCGAAACGAGCAGACGAAAGTTTCATTTAATGCAGTATTTTGTTATTTATATAATTTGCGAAATTCCAGGCATGGTAATGTGAGATGAATCTCTAGTGAGAAGCAAAAATAAATTTAAATTCAAGTCGGTGTTCAGGAGGAGTTAGAAGAATTGAAGGCAGCTTTCATTTTCTTCACCAAGGTCTGAAAAAGAAATTTAAATCTTAGATTAAACTAAATACTTTTTGTCTTAAAAGCCCTGATTCATTCTCCATATATATGGGTTTGATCTTCTACAAGGTTCAGCTCAAACAATGGTAATATTTGGTCTAGAATCTCAACGTTATGCCGCTATAATCCTACTCATCATAAATAACACCATACAAACCAACAGAAAAGTGGATGAATAAAGTATTACCCAGCGAACAATGATACAACTAAAGACAATGCTCTGCAGTATTGGAGAATATTAACCTGCATGTATGAAGCATCGATGTTTTGTACATTCACCATCTTACCCACACTCCATGACCCCATCAACTTCTTTTCCCTCTCCTGTGGGCGGTGGTTTTGTTCTTATGTTGATTTAAAGGTTTCGAATCGTTGTGGATTGTTCATTGTATGGCAATTTTAGTGCGGTGTTTTTTGGTTTTAGAGTCAATGTCCCTCCGAAATCTTCAAAGCAAAAACCAACACCTCCAACTGACAAAACCTCAAATTTAATAAAAACCTCCAAAAGCAACCATCGAACCCTCACACAGCTCTCCGTAACCTTTAGTATGATCTGGATCCCTTTAGAAGTAAGAATGGGAGGCTCCTTGAGGTCAGTCCACACGTAGGTCCAGTCAAAATTCCAGTGGCCCAATAAGTCTCCTTTGGAAGCGAACAACACACGTCTGGAGCGTGTTGTTTATTTGATAGATTGTATTAGTATTTTTCTGTTTGGTAATAAATTTTTTTCTATGTTAATAGAGTATAAAAAATGGTGTTTGAAAATATTAAAACAGATATTATCAAAGTATTTGTTATATTTTTAATTTAAAATAACAACAAACAATTAATAAAATCCTTCAAAAAATCCATTTCATCTTCACCAACAACGCAACCCACCAAGATATTAAATACAAACGCAACAAATCCTCAAAACCCCCAACCCCAACAGACTTGTCAGTGGCGATGAAAATGGTGCCCCCATCAGCAAGCACGTTCACATGACCTATGTACACGTCACTCAAGTACTCTCCCTTCGCCAACTCCTGTGTGGGTTAAAAAGATTATCAGTGGGAGGCTTAGATTTGATAATTTGTATTGGTTTTGTTTGATTATGAGAATTCGGAAGTTTAAACACAACTAAACGAATGATTATAAAAGCACGATACAACTAATAACAAAATTTAATAAAATAGTGTCTAAAAAAATGACATAAAATACAAACTAAGATCAAAATGAACAAACTACCACACCAACCTGAAGAACCTGGCAACCCTCGGCTTGGTAGCGTTGGTAAGGCCTCACCACCCGATCTGATGTGATCACCCGGGCTGGCCGCAGCTTCTTCACCTCCTCGGACTGCTCTGCGGCCCTGTGTCATGCAATTCAGTGAAGAGTCAGTATATGAGATACTGTTTGGAAATCACCATGACTATTATTTTTATGAGGCCCACACAAAAACAGTCATACCTTCTGATGCCGTCGAAGGATGATGATGCGAAGTCTACCACTCCACTAGCTGGCCTTGTTATCACACCTACCAATCCTTTTCCCACTCCTGCATCCCATCAGTTTATGATAGAGAATGCAATTGCTATTCCATTATAATAAAAAATTGATGTGTTTCACTACAGTTACATAATCACAAAACTCATGCATATTCATATAAACTATCAAACACCATCATCGAATGAGAATTAATGATATCAAAAACAGATAAAAAGATAGGAACCTTTAAAGAATCCCCCGACTCCTTCCTGCTTAGCTCCTTCCACTGGCTTCCTCACCACTCCTGACACTCCATCGACCAGGCCCTGAAGATGGGTAAGAGGGATGATGTGAGGATGGGTGGAAGGCATCGTATTAGATATAATGGATACTGTCATTATTATCAATGGTGAGTTATAATTAAAAGATGTGATAAAGACTATACCATAACTAATCCTTTTCCTCCTCTAGCCAAGCCTTCCTTGATGTCTGAAGGTCTGTGGAAAATTTTAAATTTTTGTATTAAAACAAAATCCTGAAACCACTTTCAGTGTCTTAGAGTTGAATTTTTGTAAGAAATCCAAACAAAAATCTATAAATTTAGTCTAGTATTTCTTAATGAATACAACCTTCTATTCAACTCTTCCCTCCTCTTCTTCTGGTAATCATCATCAAAAGTCAGGGTGGCGATGCCTTTTCCCAAGGCTCCTGTGATCCTGCTCACAGCTCCTGCAGTCCCTCCTGTCGGTTGAGGGAGAAAGGTTCAAACAACTAATTCATCAATCGATAAATTAAACATTTAATCGATCAATCGCAACGTCAATCGAAGCTTACTGACCCACTGTGTGACCAAAGATTGACTTGAAACCCAGTGCGATGCCCTCCACGAACTCTTCTGGCCCCTTGAAGTCAAATATCAAAAAGTCATTTGAGTCATATATCAATGAATGATTAGCTATGTTTTTGATAAATGGAGCATTAATCGATATCCTCAGTTGCTATTATTTATGCTATATAAAAACCATTATTATTGTCCTAATGAAATTCTACTTAAATTTTTTTTTTACATTCAAGCACCATAAAAAGCAACAAGCCAAAAAATCAAACACCCACCTGGATAGCGCCTTGGTAGGGCTCATAGAAGAAGCTTTCGATGCCTTGAGCGAAACCCCTTATCAGTCCATATGGGTTGCCCAGCACATCCAGGCCCAGAATCAGAACGTGCATCTGTTTTATAGCCTGATGTGCGGTAGGTTGAGGGGTTTTATATTGTTATCAGTGGCTTTTTAATGGATTGTATGGTTGAATATATTTAATAGTTTTATTTTTCATTTCAAAAATACTAATATTATTAGTGTCCATCACCTGTTGGGAATAGTGCTGGGTTATTTCTGACAACAATTCTGTCTGGCTGTAAAACACGAACTTCCTCTCAAAAAATCCTAGTCTGTTTGATGCATTGTGGAAACCTCATTAATCTATTCTCCTGTTCATCCATCTATGCATTTATTTACCCAACCACTAATCAATCTATCTATTTATACATCTATCAACTCATCAGAGCCACACCCACTTGAAGACAACATCTTGAATGTCAGTGAGAACCACTCCAACACTCTGCAGAAAAAGGGAGATGACTGTAACTTGGTTGGATGCATTCTCGTCATCATCCTCATTGCCCCCATATAATGAGAAGCTCAAATGAATCTGGAGAAGATGTTTCAGTTGCTATGACTTGTATTCTTTAAACTTCAATAATTTTAGAGTCTATTTATACAAATATATATATAGGTTAGAAAATTTCAAAAAACTATACAAAGCATTAAAAGAAGAAAAAACAAGTTGAAATCTCTTAAAACAAACACAACCACAACACAAAACAACCAACTTTGAGTGGAGAGAAATGGAGCATGTCAAAGAAGTTCTTGATATCATTACCTGATGTTATCATCTCGTCTTGCAGACTGTGTTTTGAGAGCTCCAAGTCTCTCTGGGAAAGGTGGGAAAGTTTAGGGGTTGAACCACTATGTTGAGGTATTTATGGGGTGGTTGAAAGGTGAGGGTATCAGCCAGAATATTTATATGTAAATTATTGTTTTTTTATCATATTCATCCTTTTGCCTGTAGCATAATACATTACTTTATTTGTATATCAAACAACTAGGTGATAAATATGAGTATTATAAAGTTATATATAGTTCCTAACCCTGAACTAGTAGATCAACAAAAAAACCTTGAAGAGAACAAAAGACTGGGTTTGATCGCTATCATTGGTGGTGGTAGAAAAGGCAATAATGGAGTTGAGGAAGTCATGGTCCACCTTCACTGCCAACTCTTGCACTAACAATTTGCAGTACCTGATCATAACGTTTAAAATCTTCACTCGCTAGCCATTATTATCAAATTGTATTGGTTTGTATTCATATCAAATTATATTAATGTATTCTCAACTAAGTGATTAGTATGAGATTATATTTCCAATAGTCATTTTTAAATTTATGAATATTAATTAAGAAAAAAACAGCAACAATGAAGTGACACAAACTTGAATTGTTTGACAGTATTGAATGGGCTGATCCTGATCATGCAACTAAGTTCAACCAGTGGCTTCAGAGCTGCGGCGTACAAGATATCATCATTATCTTCATAATACTAATAAAAATAAAAACAATAATAACCACTATCATTACTATCCTCATCATCATCCTAACCCCATCATCATCACCACCTCATCATCATCACCACACATACCACAATCATAAGCGACAGATTTGGGCAGAGGGACAATGGCGATAACTGTAGGAAAGATGGCCCCAATCACTTGGTTGTCCATCTGATAGTAATGATAATGATTTTGTTAAGATAGTAATTATATTATAAAAATAGCATGACAATTACTATATGGAAATATAAATAATTGGAAAAAAACTACTGGTATTCATATTTTTGATCAAAATATATTAATACAAAGGCATTATTATTCTCACACCGCACAAACACACATCCAAAACTCTCAAACCTGCATGTTGTGGATTTTGAGGTGCAGTTGAATGCATCTGGGTGAGTAAGCATACTTCAGCCACACTGCAGGCTCGAAGTTTCTCCTGATGACCCACTTTTGACTCTGGGACTTCACCAGGTGAATTAGGTCACCATGGGAGAAATCGACCTGGAGTGGGAATGAAGTTAATGGAGGATGAAAATAATGTAACCACCCCATAGGAAACAACTGAACTAACATGATGTTTTTCATCAACCCTGACCAGCTTGTTCTTGTTGAGTGGGTTTTGTTGCAGAGCTTCATATGCCTCTTCAATCGCCTCACAATGCTTGGTTTTTAGGGGCTTGTATCTACTGCCTTTGAGCTTCTCCCATATCACTCCAGAACTGAGTGTGATGTGGTGTAAAGGTTGTGGAAAAACGAAAAGTTGGTGAAAGATTATACTTGAATCAATTCAAAAACTTGGAAAGATTCAAGTGTTTAAATAATAGAAACAAAGGTATTTGTGAAGAATTGCTGAAACAGGGAAAGATATTGTTGAAAAATTCAAAATAATTTAAAAATCTTGAAAATTTTCACTCATAAACTAACACCATTTTCATAACCTATCTCACAAACACACAATTATCGCAGCCTCACGAACAACCCTCTTCTCCTCTCTTCCCCCTTCACACCTACTGATAGCCAGGTAGGCAATTTCCTTCCCAATGAGGTTATTAACAAGGGAAACTCCGATCCCTTGAATCCACAGCACCAACTCCATATCCAGCTGTTCCAGCATTCCTGCCTGCAATGTGTGGAGGAGGAGTTTTTTTGGTAGGTTGCATGGACGAAGTATAAGGCTAAACTTATCGAAAATTATAGCTACTTTTTGCTCAATAAATGTACTAATTTTTTCCCATAAATTGACGTTGAAAACTGTTTATATTAAGTATTCATTTTATAATTGAATATTTTTTAATTATACTAAAAGTAAAGACTTAAAAATATGGACACAATAATATAATGTAATTTTAAAAGTAAAACTAACATAAATACACACTCAACACTTGAACCATCAAAAACCGTATCTTAACCCCCCTTTTCTTCTGCCCTTCAAGCCACTCAAGCTAACCTGCTGAGCGTTCTTGGTGATGTCGGGGGAGTCAGTGAAGAGAAGGACCCTCTGCATGCCATCAAGAAATGTTGCCCAGTACACCTCTTTATCAGCCACCTTCACCTGAAGAGTTAGTTGTTCTTATTTAAGTTTGTTTCATGCTGCTTGCGTTTAATACCATAAGGTGAAAAAACTCCAAAAGATGATGATCGTGAGGATAATGAATAAAATGGAAGGTACCAACTAATACAATCAATATCCATTATACAAATCAGAAATGACTTGTTAATGATTAGCCAAAACTACATACCAATTTATTAAACTTCAACAAAAACAAACAAAACCCGGAAACTCTAGTCAAACCAAGAACCGAAGCCGGTACCTCCAAGCCCAAAACCCTCCTCAGACTCAACTCACCTTCCCCATAGCATCCTTGAGCAGTTCATCATCGTTCCACTTGTCCTTGTCCAACACCCACGACAGCTGTCTCTTCCCAGTAGGTTCATCCCATGCGTACAAAATGGATTGGCGGGACTCCAGTCTGTTTTCTGAAGATGTATTCCTGGTGGAATGAAATCAATTTATGAGGATTGATATAGTTTTTTTGTAAACTGTTAACTCAATAAAAATAAATTATATTGTATATAAACTTATCTATCAACTGTCTAACTAGATATTTATAATAAACTCCAAAAATAATCATTTAAATTCTCAACTAATCAACCGAATACCCCTAATAAAACAATGGACCATCAATTATCAATTGATACTTTTGTTTGTAGAAGACAGGCAGGAAGCAATGGTTGACTAGGAGGACAGAGGCACAACCAGGTACATACTGCTGGAAAGTGATGGTGTTGGAACCCTCTGTTATGTTCACTGTGACATTGATGCCTGCATACTGTAGTGTAATGGTGGAAAACCTTTGCTAATGATGTCTTGGTGTTTTGGGGGCTGAATTAAGTTCCACGTGCGTGTATTCACTTAAAGCACACTTCTCAAACGCCTATCAGTGAAATCAATAACTTTTATACTACTTGATTTAACATTTTAAAATAACCTTTCCTTAAACAGACACACACACACACACCCCTCAACTCTCTTACGTCATGGTACAGCTTGAGCATTGTGGATTGTTGGTTTTCAAAATCAAAAGGTTTTGTCTCCATCATGAAGTCCTTAAATCGAACCAACATTTGCTTGCCAGTGCCTCTGTTACTGGGCCAGAATGGCAACACCTGTGACGATTGGGGTGCGGTGAGGATTGTATTGACAGTGTTATAGTGAAGATGATGGCGAAGATGATAAAGATAATATCAAATATCATAGAATTTCCGTACTAACGTTAAATATAAATATAGCATAAAAAAGAAATACCTGTAGAAAAACTACCATTAACTCTAACCTTGTCCAGAAACATCAAGTTAAAAAAAGTCCTTTTATATAAAAGCCTCAACTCACTTCTTTTGGTTGCATCTCAGTCCACTTGGTTAAAGGAGTGTGCTCTTTAAAAAGAATGGACAGCTGTTTTGGTTGTTTCAATTTCTTATGCATTATTCTGAACAATTTGAAGTTCATTAATAATGTTCAAATCTATGGTAAACCAAACTTGATAAGTGTTAATAGAAAACAATATATAACAAACCGATCTACTGCCATAAACACGGGAATAGTAAAAAACATAACACAAATAAAGAATAATAATCAGCCAACAAAAGAGACATACATCAGTCTGGTTGATGACGATGTGGTAGGGGGTGATGGTGATGATCTTGGTGAGACCATTGGAGCTGAGGGAGATACTAACGCCCACCTGTCGAGTTGTTGTGATGTGTGTGTTCATTTTGAGCGAAAGGTAGTGTTAAGTGGATGGTTGATGATAATAATAATGGGCTTAAAATAGCAGCGTATAACACTCCCTTAACGAACCAGGATGTTGGCATTGTTCTCCTTGCAAGCAACAGTGCCAACACTTCCAGCTGTGTCCAAGGAGAACTTGTCAGACCAACCACTTTCATCCACTTTCAGGCATACCTGGGTTGGGGTTGGTGGTTGTGTGTTGAAGGGTTGTGAGAGGGTTGGTGGTTGTTTACGTTGTGTTGTAGTGGTTTTTAAATTGTGGTGTTTTGATAGTTGTGATGGAGACTGGGTAGATACTGGGATGATTAAGTGGGTGTGATGTAAGCTTGTTCCAAATCATGATTTAATAGAATCTTTGGTTCTTGATTATGAAAATTTTAATTTTAACAAAAGATTCTAAATCGAAGCTAACATTATCAAAAAAATTAATCTGAAAACAAATGAGAATTGGAAAATCTAACAGATCAGCTGAGAAGTGTTTAATTAATTAAAAATATCAAACAATGGTTTTAAGCAAAAAATAAAAAAATTATTCAAACCAAACCGATGTTAGCGATAAAAATGGCAAAAATATATTTCCAAGCAAGATAGCAACTTTGAAAATTTCCTCACCCTTTAATCAAAAGCTAAACATTCGTTAGTTGCCAAAGCATGAAACTTGGAAAACCTCAAAGAGATTGAGAAGCGTAAGATGCTACTTCAACAGAAAGTTTCGTGAAAAAGCACCTTCTAGAACGTTACCAAACGATTGAAAAAAAACAAAAAACTCCAAAAAAAACAAGCGCCATAAGCTGACTTTGACGTTATTGGCTAGAGAATATATGGGCTGGGCTTCAGACCCCCTCCTCAAAACTCGGCATTTAAGCGATTTATGCTGTAAATATCTTTGGTAGGATTGTGAGGATTTGTTGGATAATCTGGAGGGGGAATGCAAGGAGAAGGTACTGAAGGAAGATGAGACCAAAGCCGAAATCCTCCGATTTTCTTTTCTTTTGGCGCGTAATGCTCTCCTAGCATGCTGAGGGAAGGTTTATTATCCGCAACACCACTTAATACTCAGAAGATATTTTAACATGGAATCGTTTGACTTTATTTTAAACAATATTTAAATGATGAATAATGTTGAACTCAAAGGCCCAATATCCCAAAGCTTTTAAATAATAAAATTATGAGTAACTTCCATATTTAAACATGAAACGAAGCAAAAAAATTCCTTAAATAATAATTATTAGAAAAGCCTTAATATTTACTTAACAGAAAATCATTTAGTCTTTCAAATTTTGTTCAGAGTTCAAAAACTTCACAAAACACAACTCATTTTATCATCTTATGGATATTTTAATGATTTTTTGCGTACTTTGATGCAATAAAATGTTGAAAAAGCTAAACGTTTTAAAAATTGACAAAAAAAACAGCCAAATTAATTATTCAACCATTAATCGTTTGTTGAAAACCTAGCTACAACAACTTTTCAACCCTCAACAACAACACCCATTCAAGCATCAACAACAAAAACAACAATTAAGCCATCCCCCAACCTCCAGCAACAACCCTCCACATAACAAGCACATATGAAACCTTAGCAGCGGAAGGAGTTGGTTTTTTGAGGAGGATGAAGGTCACTTCATCTCTTTTGCTCGTCTGCTTTATCAACTGATCGTCAGACGTCTGTGTGGATGATTATGTGGCCAATCTATATAATGTGTGTGTGTGTGTGTGGGTGATCAAGAGACAATATATATGGTATGTGTGGGGTTCCTTAGTTCCAAATGCAACTAGGACAACATAAATAACCCCTCTCTCTAACAACTACAGTGGGCAAACCTTATACGTGAGACTCCGCCCAGTGAGGTTGAGCATCCAATAGGGGCTGTAGGTTGAGAGGTGGGTGTAGCCTTTTGTGGTGTCTCTATGCACTGCAAGATCCTGTGTGGGTTGAGTCGCTCTTTTTTCCGTCAAAACCATGAGTTAAACTACATGGTCAGTTTAATCCCTCATCAACAAGACCACACTCAACAAAATACCACAACTATTAATAGAACCACCCTCTAGCAAACTCCACCCACTCACTATCAAACCACACCCACCATGATAATCTTCCGAGACTCAGACACAGACTCAAACGTCCAGACATTCATTGATGGATCTGTGAGTATTTGTCTGCTACTCCAGTTATGACCACCTTGTACGAACTGAGGGTAGTGATGATGATGGTGGTGGCGATGATGATGGTGTGTATGGTGGTGATGATAGTGATGTGTATGGTAACGATGATGAAGCTACAAAATAACGCATCTGTTTTGTATTACTAAGACTAAAATGTTCATAATGTATTTAATGTTGATACACAAAAGTACCGAGATGATGACGTAGGTGAGTTGAGGTCTGAAATGCATTATGTTCACTGATTCGCCTTCTTTTAAATTGTGCTTCTCTTTGAAGTCCTAAGTGATGATGATGATGATGATGGTGATGCTGATGATGATGGTGTTTATAATAATAATAATAATAAAAATAATAATAACAGCCATAAGAAAAATAAAAATTGTGGTGAAAATGATAGAATTAAACCTCAAGACAGATGATGATGGGAATAGGAAGGAGGTTGGTGAAAACAATGCCAGGTAGTAGTATCAACTGTGGAGATTATACAAGCAATACATAGTCTTTAGTACCTAACGTAAATACAAGCGCTATTAACTTTTAGCTTATACTGTTACGATAAACACTACAAAGCTTTAAGCATAAATACGGCAGTCAAACGCTTGGGGAATTTTAATAAATTTTTTCTTCTGTCTCATATATTGCTTAACCCCAACTCCTCACAACATTACTGCCATACTTCGCACAAACAAGTTTACACGAACCTCATGTGTAGTAACTGTCAGGTCGTGAGTGTACTCCTTCAGTACCAGCTCTCTTTTCATTTGCACCTTTGTGTTGTTTGGGGATGATTTTATCAATTTGTTAATAATATTGAAACAAAAATTTAAAAAATAAAAAATACTTATAATTTTTTCAAAAGAATAATATTAACTGAAACAATGATGTAATAGAAAAAGAATCACCTATGACTGAATATGCAATTAGAATACACACAAACTTATAAACATAAAAATAAGACAAACAAACACACAGGCTCCCACAAACTCCCAAACAAACACATACATTCACACAGACGCACACATACTCACAGAGACACAGAGAGGGGCATTAAAAGGCCTCAGACATTGTACAGTTGTTGGTGTGGTTGTTTTCCACGATAATGCTGTTTCGGAAATCTTGAAACTGTGTTTGATTGGTTGATATTTATAGGTAAAGTCTAGAAAAATCTATATAATACAACTTCTACCATACAACACCAATATACTAAAAAATACCACAACCTACTGCACCACCATCCGACAGACCACAAAACCCCCTCACACCACAATCCATCACACCACAATCCTTCCCATCACACAACTCTTCTACCCACCCCACCACTCACTCCTCTTGCACAGGTCTGATAAACAACTTATGTGGAGGTGTTGCTACAACTGAACATGGCAGACTGTAGGTGCTGCCTGGTTGCATTTGATGGGAATATTATTAGTTTAAACTCATATATGAAAACTGTTTAAAATGGCGGAAGATTATGTCGCCTATAATGGCGGGAGTATGTTATCAAAAATAGCGAAAATATGTGTTCACCTGCAGCAACGGTGCCACAAAAAGCTTTGACGTCACAGTCCTGCTCATAATACACCTCCATATCCACCGGGAGATTATTTGTCACCTGTGTGTGTGTGTGAATGTGTTTGATTGGTTGAAAGTTTGTTTATGTGTGTAATATGATGGCTAAACATCACCCACCCTCACAGTGGATCTCAAGGCCACCAATCTGTCTCCGTAGGATACCTGTCATTGTGTATTTGTATATATACATACATATGTATAAATGAATATAAACTACAAAAATAATGTAGGATGTCTAATGTTGATGAACACATGAATAGCGGTATAAATACAAAATGCAGCTAATGGTATATAGGTGCTTAAAATCAATAGTGATTACCTTGGTATGGCACACTACTTGGATCAGTTCTCCAGCTCGACTGCTCATTATGAAATGGTGGATTATATTAAAGGGTTATAAGATGAGGAAGTGGGTTTAACTACAGGATTATAGGGTATTGAAGTAGTTTAAATTAGGTAAATATTAATATAACCTATAAAAGCTACTTGTGGATATATTTCCCTATATGCCTATTTTATCTTTATTTCCATCTTTATTCCCCCCACAGTCCATTACCTTTGAGCAAACAAGAATGCCCTCTTTTCCGACCTTCCAAACCTCACTTGTCTGCTTTCCCCAAATTCATTAAACTAGGGGTGAAACAATGCGTTTATATGTTGTTGGCAAGAGTTGTGATTGGAGATATTAAGGAGATAGTCACATATGAATGTTAGGAAGATTCATAATTTTTTAATTATAATTATAATTTTATTTTTTAAATATTCTTCTAAAAACTTTATATTTCAAAATAAATCACTATTTAATCTAAAAGTATTTCAAAAAGTAATCTAAAACCCTTGAAACAACCATAAACGACTAACAAAAACGGAGCATTTCTTGACATTGTAGTCAAGGCTTTTGCCATAGAGGTTCTTGAATGAGAAATTCATGTAGTCATTTTTTTCAGATGCTGTGCTCAAGTCTGGGTCTTGAGAATATTGGGTGTTTAGTCTGTCGGATGTTGTTTTCATGTCTCCGTTATATGATGCGTTGTAGACAGTAACCCTAAACATCATCATCATCTACATCCTTTCATCTATACCCCATAACATCGCCTACACCCTCCCACAGCCCACTCTACTCCTTCACCTATACACAAACTCCATAACATCCCATACACCCTATCATTACCACCAAACCCCACCCAACCACCATCTATACCCACACCACAAAACCCTCCAAACCTCTTATAGTTAGGATTATGAGCTAGTTGGATAAGACCTTCATCCTTCAAACCCACCTCAATGACACTTTGATGGCAGGGCCCGTGCAATAACTGTGTTGTGTGGTGATGTATGTGAAATATCCCAATGCTTTGGTGGTAATAGTTTTAGTGTACAGTGCTTATCATTATAGTGTATATTAACATATATGTACAACAAAATTCAACACTAGTTAACTCATATAATTAAGTTGATATTTCAATGCCAAATTCAAACTTTAAAAGTTTAAACAAAAACCACAATCGACTAACAATCTACAAAACAATCATAACACAAAGAAACAACATCCCACGAAACCTTTAGAGTGTCATCCAGCCTAACTGACACATACAAGCCTGTGTTATTACTGATGGAGTATTTAGCCCTGAGTTGTTCTGCGGTGTTTGAGCTGGCCACTAGACTGTAGGCCTCTGAGAACGACTGTGTGTATTGTTGTGTAAAATTTTTATATAAGATTATGTTAGATTGTGTGTTGAGGCTTATGTATTTTGTATTATGTTGTATTGATATATATTGTATTGTATGCATTCTATTTTTTATTGTTATATATTTTATTGAATCATTTACATTGCATTTTATTCTACTGTAATGTATTTCACTGTACAATATTGCACCTCATTCCACGGTGTTCCTTACATCACATAGCATCACACCACCACACCAACCTGGCTCAACTCAGTTACAATCATGAGAAGCTTTTTGGTGATGGTGATTTCAAGGGGATGGGTGGAAGATAGGGTGAGAGAAGCTTTGGGTAGCGGTGGAATCATCAAACCATCAACATCATCTTTGTCTATTGACTTCACTTCAGTGTTCTGCTTGTACTTTAAAGATGGTGGAGGTAGGGTTGTTTATTGAAGCATGATTCTGGTTGGGTTTTTTATGATCAAAAAAAATTTTAAGCCATAAAAACTTGGATTAAAAATGAAAAAAAAATCAATATGTACTTAAAGCCCTCCAAAACCCCTCAAAAATACCCCACAAACCGTTCCTCTCTTCCCCCCTTCTTTCCAAACCTCACACACACACCTTAACATCGATACACCATGGCAGCACCTTATCTGCCACATTTATGGGCTCCACTATGGGCTCCCAGGCAGACAGCTTATCGTTGTAGTATGCTGATTGTATCGACATGTCAAATGTGGCTTGCAACTTTGGGTGGTGATATTGGTGGTGATGAGGGGTGGAAATTTTGGTGATACAAGTGGTCATACCTTCATAAGGTAAATTTCATTCTAATTAAAATAATTTAATATTCAAGATGTTATTGCTAAATAATACCCTCCCCTCAATAAACCAAAAAAAACTATAAGAAAATTGTTGGCTATAAATAAAAATGACGTAAGCACCTTCGTGGACCAATCATATGCCTCCAAATCATTTATGAGTAATTCAGTGACGAGCAAGGGTACAGTCTTGTTTCCCCAGCCCCCCATCACTGTCAGAGACACCTTCCCGCTAGTGAAGATCAACTGGGGTTTGTTGTATTCAAAATTAATATAATCCTTTGGCATATATCTCCTTATCTATATGATATTTAAATTTGATTATCACTTGTTCTCTTCTTTTATCTTTATCCTCCTTCTCCTCTTCCTTACAAAGCTCCTTAAAGTGACCAAACGGAAACAGATCCACCGAATCTTCTGATAGTGATTAAAATGTGGAGCTTTGAAACAAAATTGATGAATTTTATTGATTATTTCATAATTTTGCGCAATCTCATTCTCTCCTCCAACAAATCATCATTACTATCAATACCTAATCACCCTTCCCTTGAAGTTACACAACCTCATAACATTCCTTCTTACCCTCATCTTCCCCTCTCCCTTCCCCCTCCCCACCCCACACACACACCTTTCTTAAGAAACCAGTAATCGCAGTCATCAATGTTTTTTGCTGCCCACAACTTAGGAGGAATCTTGGCTAAGGAGTTTTCCTCCTTACCAGTCTGCGATGAAATGGTTGTGTGTGTTTGTAGTTGGATGTCATGCGATTGAGATTGTAAAATGGTTTGAGAGTAATTTGAATGTTATAATTTAAATTATTATTTAAAATTAATTTTCACATAAAAAATAAAAAAAAACCAAGACTATATTAAACAATTGATCGATTGAATCACCCCACAAGCCCCCTCTATCTTCAAACCCAAAAACACACACACCAAGGCTCAAACCCACATTGAGCTCAGACAGAGGACTAAGGGTGGCAGAGATGATCCTGCTGGAGGTTGGAGACACGAAGAGGTTAATGTCTGAGACAATGACGGCCATATGAGGGTTGTCTTGGTGGGGTGCTGTGCTTTGGAATTCTATGGTACATGGGGTCAAAATCTGTAGTGTTGGTGGTGGAAGAAACCTATGTAGTTATGTATCATTTTGATATACTTGTGATTTATGTATATATTTGGAGATATACTATTATAAGCAGTACCGATTTTTATAGTGTCAAACAACAAATCCTCCCAAACTGCTTTCATCAAAACACACAACACACCCAATTCACACACGTACCTGATCAGTGTGTTCATTCCGCCTGTTAAAAACACACGACACTATGTTGAGGTCATTGATAGCGCCTTTGTAGCTCTGCAGCATCTTGGTGTTGTTCACAGCGAATGAGGCCATTATCTGTTGCGGGTGGAGTTTATTGGGGGATAATTTCTAAATAGCTTGAGTTAATTTGAAGATTTTGATTGATTGGTTGATTGATTCCTTCATTTATTAATGTGTCTAAACAAAAATAATAACATTTCAAGAGTATATTTTATTCCGCAGCTTCTATACTACACCACCGCTTAAAATCAATACATCATCTACTACACATAAAAATATCGAATAACTAGACTACCCTAATAACAAAAACGATTTGAATCAAACACTTTTAATAACTGAATAATAACACAAAGCTTTTCGTAAATTGAACTCACATTATCAAGTATAAAATACCAGTCACTAAACTTAAAACCTCAAATGGAAATCTGCATTAGCAACCTGCAACAGAAGACAATTAGTGTCGAACTTGGAAGCATCTTCAATCAAAACCACAGTGGATTTGTAGAAGGTGAAGGTGAGGTTGAGTGGGGGTGGTGGTTTTGAAGGGGGTTCTGTGGGCGGTGGCTGGTTGATCATTATAGAGATGATGGGAAGGATGTGTGAGTATGTTTGAATATATGTGTGAATGTCTGGCTACATAAAACAACATTGAAAGATTAAATAAAAATATTCTATTTTAACTGTTCATATAAAAACCATTATAGTTCATTGTTAAAATTGAAATCTCATATAAAAAGGTAACACCCACACATAAACTTCCAACAAAACTTCAAAACTATTATACAAAACGAAACAACCCGAACCAATAGCTTCAGGTCTTTTCTGCTTGTTTGACACGGCAGTCATATGTTGCACATTCGTCTGCTTAGCCGGCTCAACGGTTGCCTCGTTGTAAAACTGCAAAAGTTTCACCAGAAACTCCAAACATACCACAAACTCCAGGTGGTCCAGCGACATTTCCACTGATGTGTTGGGTGGGTTTGAATGGTTTAGGGTGATATTATGTGGGTTAGAGTTTTGATTGATAATATGACATACATTCGCTTATTTAATGAATAGGTGATAAAAAATTTTTGAAAATTTTTAATAAACTCCACTTTTTTTGAATATTTCAAACTTCATTGTTTCCCAAATTATTGTTTTATGCCCATCTCCATGATTACACTAACAGTATAAAACACTACCCAATAAGATCTCAACACAGGCCCAAAAACACCATTATAAATACATTACCGTGAAACACCACACCACAGAACCACTCACCTTGTTGTTCTTGGGAGGACAGTTGTTTGTAGAACAAAGAAAACATGTGGTTGTCTGCAGAAGAGTCAGTCTGGGAAAACATGCTGGTAACATTTTATCACTCATTATCGATTTGTTGGTGATTGAATGGATAAAAATCTTGGCATTAACTACCTTCAACATTATATCATTGCTTATCTTCTATATAATAAATAACGATATTAAAATATCATTATGCATATATTCATGCATTATAAATAACCATTTGTGTTTATGCTTCATACATATTAATATCATTTATATATATATACATTTCAAACAAGGTTATGTAAATCCTAAATTAACAAAGACAGATAAGTCCTTTACTTAGTAATTCCGTCCTTTTTCTCGGGCCTGGAGTCGGTGATTTGGAAGGTGAAGAGTTTGACCTGGTATGAAGACGAAAAATCCGAGCTGTTAAGGCCCTCCAGCCGGAAAGAGACTAGCTGCACACTAGTCAACATGTTTTCCGGGGTTTTGGTGCTTCTCACACCCTTCTGGTAGGTGGTTTGGGTTGAGTGTACGTTTGATTAATATAGGATGAGAAAATAAATAACCATGAATGTATAGTAGAATTATATATTAATATAAGTCATTTTATTTCAAAAATTAACCATAAATATCAAGTAAATAAAAAATCAAAAAACCAAAAAAAAAGTTTTATACTTGTTTAGCTGGTTTGTTATGCAACTGTTGCTGAAGCTTGTCATAGTAGTGACCATCACCTTCTCCTCCTTTATCCTTCTCCACCTCTTCATTCAACCCACACATGTACAATTGCATCTGTACCCTCTTCACTTCAAAATCTATCTTCAGGGTGGTGTAGATATCCGAAGGTTGTGGCTTCAATTCTTCGTGGAACTCCTTAGCTTTTTCTTTGATCGTTTGCTCGTTTGGTTTTCCTACAGAAAATTGGTTGTTAACTGTATAAAAATATTGATTTCATAATAATAAGAGTGATTTTATCAATTTAGAAGCATACAAACATCGAAGCAAAAACAAACAAACAGTTTAAAGATACACACATAAACCTACCCCACCCACCTCCAACTGCCTCTACTTCTGTCTCCAGAATAGTTGTGAGCTTAGACTTGGGGTCTATCGGGTCGACAGCCGACCCAGGTTGAGCTTCAGAAGAAGACTGGTCGATGCTCAAGTGTGCATGGAGAGTTGGGGCCGGAGCAGCCAAGTTCTGCGAAAGGACCAGCAACACTGTCTTGAGGTCACCTTGGTCGACGAAGACCTGGCATGGATTAACGGTTTCTATTTACAGTCAACTTATAGAAAATTCATTTTCCTACTTCATCAAACCTTTTTATAGATTCAAATGAAGTTAATATTAATTTATTGGTATCAAATAAAAGTTTAGATATATATGTGATAAATTTGAATAATTCCAAAAGCCCACAGCCAATTCTTCCAAATGTCCTTGAATTTGTATGTCAGGCACTTTGTGGTACCAGGAAGCTGAAAGGTTCCTCGTTACAGAAACAGAAATATTCACTGGCTCCATGATCTGGCTGTCACAAATGCTTTTGGCTTTTCCTGCCATCTGGTTAATCCTTAGAGGTGAGAATAAGTTGGAAGGAGAGATGTTCAGAAATGAAAGTTTGCAGTGTGTTTGAATATTAATATTATTGGGTTTTCATGATTAGCGAATTGAATATAAAATTTGATTTCTCAATTGATATAAATGCTTATTTACGCGTCCAGCTATCGAAATATGAACGGCCATTGAATAACAGTGAATAAAGCTAGTTGTCACCACCCACCATCCTTCCACACAAACCTGTATATCTGCACATCAGTCAAGCTCACAGTCATCGAATCCAATGTAGCAACCGTGGGAAGAGGCGTTTGTTGGGTGAGGGTGTGAGGATGGGTGGTTATAGGTTGTAGGATAGATAGGTGGGTTGAGTGTGAAGTGGGTGGTTGTTGTATGGGTGGGTGGAGAAAAGTGTTATGGATCTTGAGGAATCCCAGGTCAATAATGATGAGGTGTTGGGAGTTGCTGTGGCATGGGACTCTGACTACAGGGGCGTTTATCTCTATGTCCAGCCTGGTGTCGGAATGTTTAACTTATAACACTCAAATTTTTATCACAATAACACAATAAAATAAAACCTATTAAACAAAAGATACAATGAGGTTTCAGCCACCTTTGAACTAAAAACACAACGAAAATCAGTGAAGAGGCACCATTTAGACAAAAGAAACAAGAGTTATATATAAAGTAAAAATGAACATAAGCAAAGCCTGGAACCCACTTGATCTTGGTAGTTTTCTGGCTCATCTGAATAGCTGCCTCCGTAGCTTTTCCTGCCGCAGCTGCTCCCACCTCCTCCACTTTGGCACTCTCAAACACTTTCACGAACGACTATAAGATGATGAGTGTTTGTGAAGAATTTATTTCGAATTGGATATATTCAAGAAGCACCCTCATAAACTAAATTTATTTATGTATAAAATTAAATATACTCTTCGAGTATTTTGTAGAATAAATTTTAAAAAACAAATTCTTCACAATAATCCCAAAATACATACCACCACAAAACAAAAACCTTCAAAACAACACCTCTAAACGACCCCCTCTCTCCCCTTCCACTAACCAGCAATGACTGCACAAAAGAGTTAAGGAACACCACATTCATGCAGCCAGTCCTAAAGACCAACAGCATATCCACCTGCGACTCATCTACACCGGGATTGAACATGGTGAAGTCTGCGTTGAAAACGTTGTCTCCGTCGAAGAAGAGAATCTGGTTGGTGATTGGTTGGTTGTGTTGTAAATCAATATTATTATCAATATTATTAACTGAAATTTAAAATACAAGATACTTACAATGTCTCTAAATCAATAGTATAATCAGTTACAAGTTGGTCCATTCTTGTATGATTGAGTTATAACCATAAAAAAAGGAAAATTATTTTTGGGAAATATAACATAAATATGGAAATCTAAAAACTAAGTTGAAATCCCACTAAATATATCATTATGTACAACATATAAAAGCCTCAAACTGTCATTCATTGTTTGATGTATAATCAAACCTTGTTGTGAATGGTCTCTTGCATTTGGTTGAGAATGTTGAGGTCAGTGAGGGAGGTTTGCACGCGGGTCTTTGCTCGGTCTATTGTTATGGCTACTTTCAAGCCTGGGTGGGTGTGGAGTGGGTGGCATGAGTTAAAAACAGGGAATAAAATGGCCAAACAGCATTTAAATTTCCCCCTTAAAACTATATAATCCAACGAAAAAATGAACAAAGCCAACACACCAAAAACTTTGATGTCAGCCAATGACCCATTCCTATGGGCAAGACTCACGACCAAGGAATTCATATTTATCTGTTAGGTGCATGCTTTTGTTCATGCCAATATTAATGTGGTGTTTATCTATGTGTCATATATGTGCTATTTATATGGCCATTTTGTGCATTTAAAAAAAATATTATTTATATAGTGTGTATTTTTGACGGATTTTTAGAAATAGTGGAATTTTTTAAAATTTATTTTATATTAGTTAAAAATTTTGGAAAAAATTTAAAATGAATCATAAATTCTTCAATAGTTACCTGTAACTTGGTTGCTACGACTCCGTCATCCTTTGTATTCTCTGCAATGATTAAGATTCATTTTAGTATAGATGCACATGTTCTAGCCTTGCTAGAAGTGAATTTAAAAAACAATGATTCAGAAATGGCTATAGTTTAACCTAAACAATAATTCTATGCATCTATTTCAACTCATTAAATGATATATTTAAATAATTTAACTTGGAAGGATCCCTATGAAAACTAACTGTTTATGAGAACTTTTTTGTCGCTACCGTTGTTGGAGGATAGAAGGGAAAGCCGGGAGGTTTGTTTCTCCAGTTGTGCTCTGTGGTGGTTGTGAGGTAATGGACTTATTTTTTTAAAATAATTAAGTTTAAATGGCATTTGAGCGGTGAAAAGTTAATTTCAAAAAATATATTTAATTTATATGGATAAAAACGAGTTTAAAAATATAGAAAACCGCAACAATTTTATACTTAAATGATAAAAATATTCAATACATGAACCTCAAAAAACCTATCCAAAACACCCAAAACACCGTTAACTAACACTTTGGGTTTGTTCTCGACCTTCTTCTCGTTCTTCGGCAGCCTCTCGTTCATGGCTAGTTGAACTGACGCAGACAGACCTGAAAACAAGTGTTATGACATTTTAATATATATGTAACTATAATATACAATTTTCAAGACACCTGTCTACCAATAACATAATATGAAACTGTTTATGATGTATAATTGGGACATTCCAGTCAATCAATGACTTATTTCTTAGTTTGGCATACATAACCAACCAATCAGGTTGCAGAGAACTTGATGATGCAACAAGAAATGCATGTGTCCCATGCTGACACGCATGTTTTGCAGAGTGTTTTGGAATGTTGTGGAAAATTCCGGATGCTTCTTATCTGCCTGCGGTGAATGAAAGTCAATAATTAACCACACACGTCACTGTATATGTTACTATCAAAAACTGTAAGCATGTATATTTTTTGAGGATTACCATATCAATGGTGACAGAAAGTAGACTCTCCTGGCTTTCTGACGATGTGTTGATCAGATGTATCAGTTCCTCTTTGCTCTCTGTTAGGGGTATTTGAGAATAGGGTATGCGTTTTTAAATGAAATGTTATTTGATGAAATAACCAAATATAAACTGTACAATGTATTTATTTAGCAATTTTTGAAAACAACTCTATCCACCCCCGAAAAAAACCAGCTTCGAACTACAACATACATATACCCAATCCATCAACACACCATAATCCCAACGACCAACCATTAAAATGCTGCATCGAAAGGTTCCTGATGAAGGCTGTCACGCAGTTACTCATTGGTTTACTAGCCATTGTGAAGCCAATGTCAGACGCTTCGAATCTCAGCATGGGCAGAGCAGGTTTTGTGAGGGTCTTTTTTAGTAGACTCAGTGATACCTGGTGATATCAATAGAAACAGTATTTAATAAGGCTGAAGTTGTATATAACACGCCGTATTGACTCAAAAAACATACTAAAAAACTCAATAGGCACATCAAACAAAAATTCAAACACACAAAAAACCTGTTTGAGGTCAAACTGGATTTCCAGGCTGGTGGAGAGGTGAGCGTTAGATTCGTCTTGTTGCTTCTTTTCGTTGGTTCGTCTGCTTATCTGCTTCACTAGCTTCTTTGGTATCTGCGTAGTGATTGGCTGATTGGTGAGGTAATTTGTTATGTCGTGATTAAAGACTATACGGGTGATGTTTTGAAAGAATCTTTGCATAGCTTATTAATGAAGCTTCTTTATAAATTTTACTAAAGTTATTTCCATTCAATATTAAGAAATTCTCCAGCTATCGAACTTAATCACCCACTTTGAAATCCGCAGGTATCTCTTGAGCATCTTTGAACTCATCATCTTCATCTTCATCTTCCTCATTTACCTCCTCATCATCAACCACCCCCTCATCCTCTTCAACTATTTTTTCCCTTATTACAGATGGAGCGCTTAACAGAATCTTGGTGTGAGTAATTATTATGTTATGAGTCGAGAATTATTGTGATATATATTAGAAAAGTTTCTCTGGCACCTCTTCATAGATAATACATAGTTTATTAGATTTGATTTTTTATTTAATTTGAAAAATTCAACGCCTCATGAATAAATATATTTAATTTATTAGACACACCTTGTGAACATTCTTGGCCCTTTTGTGCGCAGCCATTTCTCTGATCATGGTGTCCCTAGCCTGTACAAAAATCATACCGAAATTATGGAGAACTATATATATGAAGTGTTAGAATGAAAATGTTTGATAACCATCATTAGCTTCCATATCTATATACATATACAAAGCATTAAGATCGTAAAAGTACAATAATTCTCATCAACTTCCTACCTTATTCTCTCCAGCAAAAGCTTCTTCTGTAGCTCCCTGAGACTGCGGCAAAGGGATGCTGAGAAATAGAACCAGCATGTCCACTAGGCAGGTATCTGAGAAGGCGAAGTCGATGCTGGGTAAACAACCGAGTAGTCTTAGCCTGGAGGTTTTTTTGGTTTTTAGTTTCACTGTTACTCTGTTTAAACTATCAAATCAATCTAATCTTTGACCATTCCCACAACCAAATCAACCCAAGCTAAAACCACCAAACCCCAACTACCCTACCACACAAAACACCTGGGCAATTTGACATCTTCAAGCAGGCACTTTTGGAACTCCACATTCAGACTCATGGGTTTAAGGATGAACTTATCATCAGTGCACGCTGTTCCTTCTTCCTTGCCATCTGTTGAAAGACACCTCCCCTTCATCAACTTTGCTCTCTCAGCCTCTGTTGGGTTTGTGGCTGAGTGTTGAGCAGATATTTGTTAAGAATGGCTTCCAAAAACACTGAAAAATCATCATCTTCTGATGATTTTATCTCGTTTTTCTCAGCAAATGGTGATATTTTTTTATTGGAAACATACTGAAACAAAAAATGTTCATGGCCCTTATAAAACCCAAATCCACGTGACTCTACCATAGCCTGCTCGACCCTACAAACCCACGTGACCCTACCATACCCCGCTCGACCTCACCTGACTGCACGAACAAAATGGAGACCTTGTTGATCTTGAGGTCAAACACGTCATACACCTTCTTCTTCAACTCCTTCAATGACCTTTCACCCTGGATTCAACGACATCGTGAATAATGAAATGCAAAAAAAATAATAATTAAATTGCTATAATAATAAAAATAATATTTAAAATATTATGAATACTATTGTTGCGGCAACAAAAAAAAACTAAAACAAACAATTTTATCACCGGCCCAACTTACAGTAAGTGACAGATTCCTGGTGCGTAAATTGGAATTGCCGATGTTAAGCTTTCCTAGGTCGAGTACCATCAACTGGCATGTCCTGCCAGACACAGGTGGGTGGTGGAGGGATGTGATGGTGGCATGGCGTGCGTTTTATTTGAGGTTTGAATTGTATATAACATATTTTTGTATATCAACAATTTTTATTTAAAATTTTTTATAGAATAAAATTTTTAAATATACTCTCTTCACAAAACATAAATTTCAGTTCAATTATTCCATTTTGTTACCATTGAGTATTCCTCGTTAAAATTGGTGTTAACTATGTGTACGTTTATCATTATATGTTATCACTATATGATGTGTTTTTTTTTAAATATTTGTATATGTTTTTGCATTTTAAAAAGTTTTCAGCTTTATATAGTTTCATGCATTTTAAAGAGTAAGCATTTTAGTTGAACATGTTAAGCAAGGTAAAACAAAAACTCAGTTATGCGTAAGTTCAAAAACCCTAGCTTCTATCACAACATCGAACACTAACACTGCATCAAAAATACACAAACAAACAAAAAAACACTCAAACAAACAGACACACACACAAACACATACTCCCTGTACTCTCCCTTGAACGGCACAACGATGTAACAGGGATGCAGAGTGATGGACACTTCCGTGATCTTCTGCTGCTCTATGGCGTACTGGAGGCCAGCTACCGTCTGTTCCCTCATGCGCTCCAAACCCACAAATGCTGCCGCCTGGATCCTATGATGGCGGGAGAAGTTGGAGGAGGGGTTATTAAGTATGCATTAATGAATATTTATTAAGTTTTCAATAAATATTCATTAGACGGTTTTTGTATACTAATATCACATACTGAGCCAGTTGAATGTAGTCAGGAGGTTTAAAAAAGTCCATTAGTTTGATCACTGTGACCTGAGATGCATGGGATCATGAGTCGTTTGAGGGTTAAAGATGTTTTGAAGATTTATATGGAGTTTTAAGCTTTTTAAAGAATGTTAACAATTAAATTGTTAAATCAACTTCAGAAAGGAACCTCACTAACCCAACATTGACCCCCATACAACCCACAACCAACATAAAACCTCACATATACAAAACAAAAACCACTATTCATTATCACCATCATCATCGTTTTGCGTCCGTTTCTATGCTGGCATGGGTTGGACTATTATCATCACAAACGCTTCAACTTCCCGTTCCCCACCTAACATACTTCTCACATCCATCATCAACCCCTCAGTTTCTCCCCCTCCATCCTCCCCCCCCCCCCAACATACAGCATCATAAGTTATTCGCAGTGGTTGGGCAGTAATGTTGATGCGTGTGTCACATGATTTGTCTTGGGGGTTTGTTTCAAAAAGCACGTCCATCATTTTTATGCCTGGTGTGTTGAGTTGAGTGTGGTGCACTTTGAAAGTGTGGCGTCACACACACACACACACAAACACAAACACACACACACACACAAACACAAAAACACACATACACACAAAAACACACACACACACACATCACTCACGCACGAGGGTTCCAACTGCAACTTAAAGCACCAACCTTCTTGGATCAGCTCGGTCTGCGCTAATATGGGGGTTTTCTTAGTGGGATGTTTGCCTTGGTGATATCCCTTCACCATCAAAGACTCCATACTGACCAACACCCTGTGGGATAGTGTAGGTTTGAGTTGAGTGTTTATGGTTGGTCAGAATGAAGTTTGTATGAATATGGTGTGGTTTTTGAAGATAAGATTATCATTTGAAAACACATAATAATCACATGAAAATTAATTTGAAATACAAAATCCCCGTTTGAACACATAAAACTCATTTAACACATACTTGATAGCATCTGAAGCGGGCTTCTGTTCAAACTGGGTGATCACTTGCTCGAGGTGAAGATCCAGGACTTGTGAAGTGCTGTTGAGGGGTGGCGAGAGGAAGAAAAGCCAAAGGGTGAATAAAACTTTTTAAAAATACATAATTTAAATATTGAATAAAACAAGACAAATACCCCGCAGCTCCCTCGTACAGCCTCAGCTTCAAAGACTTCAACGTTAGTGACGTCTTCACAGCTACATACTGTAGTATTAAAAGTTGTCTGCGTTTAACCAACTTTCTCGTTATATTTCGTTAAGATGATGTGAGTAACAGTTTGTTATGTTTAAAGCTGTATTGTATTATTTTGATTTAATTCTAGTTCATTCTATTTATATAACGCTATACTTAATGTATTATATTGTACTTATCATTGTATCACCATTAAGCCGACGTATTTTAATCTATTTTATGGTCACACGACCACCGCATACATCCTTGGGGTAGGAAGTAACAGCGTTTTCCTGGTACCCAATAGCGTCATACAATTTTTGTTTCTCCTCGTTCGTCATCAGCTCTTCCATCCTTTCCTCTGTGATATTGTTGATCTATTTTTAACCACAAGATAACTACATGATGACGTAGAATGTTGATCTATTATTAACCAAGCGATAGTTGTAACATACATAAATCTTAATCCCAAAAAGCTGTAACATCCCTCAATAAAAACCCCAATAATTCTCACCTACGGACTGAACTTTTTCAACTTTTTCTGAGCTTACCCCACCCCCAAACCACCCTCCAAACCAGCCTGAAGACTTGGGTGGGGCTAAAAGATTCTCCTTCTTGGCCTGTGAGTGGTATGTGGTGTGGTGTGGTGATAAAGGCCTATGGGTAGGTAGTAGGTGAGAGGGTGGTGGGTGTGTGGTGTAAAAAAAAGGCAATGATGATGATGTTGATGATAGTTATGATGCTGATGATGATGATAGTAGCGATAGTTATTTTATTTTAACGTATTGATTCTATAAAACGTATTAATATATAAAAAATATTAATATTCATAAAAAAATTGAAAAATTATTAGTATAATAGCGATGAGTAGCGTGAGTCATAATGAATCACAGACGACCGTATTGATTATGCACAGATCAGGGCATGAATATTCATAATATATTTATTCATTTATTTATTTATTATTCACTTTGTATATTTTCCATTATAATACTATAAAGTGGCATTTAAAGACGCTTTAAACAATAAAAAATATTTCTTTAAACATTCATAGACTATTATTAGAACTCCTCGCCCTACTCTCTGCCGAGGAAAATGGGCTCTAAACAGAATGATGATGATGATGAGGATGATGAAGATGATGAGAATGATGATGAAGTCATCACAATCATCAGAAACATAATTATGTCACCTCAATTTCTGCTTGTCCTCTCACCACCGTGATGTTGAACACGTCGAGTTCTTTTTCGCATGTCTGTGGCGTCATGAAGTTGTGTGTGTTTATAGATGTGGGATGTTTTTTATGGTGTATTTGGACGTGAATTTGATTAAAAATGTTAGTTTATGAATGGTTTGTGCATCCTTAACGAACAAATATTGATTAGGAAACATAAATTACGCTTTGCAAATTTCAACCCATTACTTATATCAAAAAAATAATAAAATTAAGAAAAACAATAATAATCAAAAAAACCAATTAATAAAAATCAATAAATACTTTGATGTGCAAGTAAAATAAAACTGAAATATATTCACTTCAAGTTCAGATATAAGTGTGGCAGACAGCCTTGACTTAGCGTGAATAGCCACCAACTTCTTCTTGTATAGGCTTTTGTATCGTCGACATAACTATAAGATAGTTTGGTATTATTTAATGATAAATACCGATGTAGGATTTACATAACATTTTTTTCACACATCCCTCACTTCAAAACATTACACTCCATCCTACCACAAACTTTTTCATCAAAACAACTCACTGCACGAACTTCCCCACACCACACACTCTATCCACCAACCACTACCTTTTCTCCACCCAACACACACTCTATCCACCGACCACTACCTTTTCTCCACCCAACACACACTCTATCCACCGACCACTACCTTTTCTCCACCCAACACACACTCTATTCACCGACCACTACCTTTTCTCCACCCAACACACACTCTATTCACCGACCACTACCATCTCTCCACCATTTCACCCATTAAACCCTTCTTTTCTCTCACCACCCACCTCTCGATGACGCTTAATACTCTTCCAATTCCACATTTTCCTCCTCCTTCTCACCTCATCATTCAACGTGGCTTCAATACAAAACCTCCATCTAATATAACATACTTCATTATCATTGGTGATTTTTGCGATTAAAATGGCATTCAAAACATAAGGAGAACAATTGGTAGATACCACACAAGAACAACACACATACAAACATTCCTGCAACCAACCTGCTCTTAGCATTGACATCACCCTTGGGCTTGTATTTGCGGTATTTGCCTGCGGTCTTCATGCGTTCTTGAGCGTCTATGAACTCCATCAAGGTACGGTACTGCGGGATGATGGTGATTTGTGTGTGCTGAGTTTTGGTATATAAAGAGTAGCGCTTTGTGTAATATACCTATGACGCTGCCAAAACCTCTATTTGGAGCAAATGATAGTCAACTCAGTTGAATAAGTGATGGGGCAGTAGTTGATAAAATATATTAATGAAATAAGGTAAAAGAATCGATATAAAAATGTATAATAATAATTAATAGAAAAATAAACAATCACCAAGCTCCGTACCCCTAAGCCTCAAGCCTTCAACACACCTGATCTTTGCTGAAAACCAGAGCAAACACCTGGAAGATGCAGGTGAGAAGCACCTTGGGGGTTATGAACCCTCCCACTTCCGGTTTGTTGTTCAGCTGTAGGTTGGCGTCAGAGGTGAAGGGCTGTACCACTGTTCAGAATAAAAATAAAAAAAATTATTATTATTATTATTAGTATCATTATTATTATTATTGTTATTTTTGGTTATTTCATAGCTTGTTACGTAAGTATCTCTAGGAACAAGTTTTTGATGATCGTAACCTTCAATTCCTTATATAATACACAACACCTTATCAAAATCCTTTTTATTCTCCTAACAAACCATAGAGGAAATCCTTGAGTTTGTGATCAAGTGGCGCCGATGACACAGCTATGGTCCCCTTCAGTCTTTCCAAGATCTCTGGTCTGCTCAGTTTCCTGCAAGGAATGTGTAAAAGTGGATTTGAACAAGCTCAAGTGATGTAACTAGCTGTTTTATATACTAGATTTTGATCTAATATAATCAAAGAAATATGTAAACAGGTAAATTATATAAACTATTCATACCCATGAATCTTTTTATCAAACCACAAACTTTCAAATAAATATGATACAACACACAAAGACTCACTGGTAAAATTCTTGGCCAATGTTCCAATAGACTGACAGGCTGTCGAGTTTCAAAAGCTGAAGATGATTTGATTGGTTGGATTTGATAGTGTGTAGTACTAAAAATAATCTAATTAGTATTCAATGGTTTTGAGGTAATGGTCTAATAACAAACTTTATATATGATGTCAGAGTTTCCTTTTATCGTCACTATGTCTCCTTTCTCGTTGGTCGTCTGCACATCACGTGGTAAAGACATCGAATATGATGAAGGTCATAATTGTGGATATCTTATTATTATGAGTAATAGGAATGAGGTGAAAACCTGTAAAGATATTTCCTTTAATGTCACTCCAATGCTGAATGGTGTGTTTAAGTTGGTGAAGTTGTCTTCGTATCTGTAATGATGAAGATGATAGAGGTGATAATGACGGTGATGATGATGATGTAGTGATGATGATGATGATGATGATATAATGGCAGTGGTAACTGAAATCCATATCTAAACTGAATAATCGATTCAATATTATCACAAGCATTGTTATTATTAATATTAGCAATGGTAGGACACAAACACTCTCAAACCTAAAATGTATGTTGGTGATTTTAACTTCCAAGTTTTTGATGATATTTGCTGTGAGTTTTTCTGCAAAGGTGTCTTCTTTTGCTTTCTTGTCCTTTTCTTTGGGTTTAGTTTGCCGATAATTAAATATACATAAAACTATAAAAACTATGATAATTCTCTTTTACAATTACCACAACCCATTACAGCTAGTATAATTCATTACAACTTCTATATCCCTTCAACTCCACAGAACACACCCTTCATGGCCTCTTTCTTCTTGGCTTCCTCGATCTCATTCAATTCCTTTTGTTTCTGTTGCCATGCCGCCTTCGCCTCCTTCTCAGCATTGTATGCTATAACTGTGTGTGTGAGGGTATGGTTGTGTGTTTTACAGTGTGTCATTGGTGTTTATAGGTTTAAATATACATTCATCTCATTCAAGCATAGCTAGGATAATTATAAAAATTCTCATATAATTCATCTTTATATACAATAAACAGAACAACAACAATACTCACCAGTGTTGGGCACGGCGATGAGATAAAGACCATCGAGAGAGGCTACAGTGGGTTGGTTATAGATATCCTGCCAGGGAATTGTTAGCTTTAGACTGCCTGTGGTGTTGAATGTTGTGATTTACATGATGTGGTGTGGTGTTGTTGGTATGTTGTAGTTGGTGTTTTGTGGAACAAACATGAGAAATGGTGAACATGTGGAATCTTTACTCTTAAAAGATCTATAACCAAATCTATTTTATTATTTTGAGTTGACTAAAATTATTAAAACTTATATTTTTATCAAAATTATAACTATTTTCCTAGAAAAATATTAAAAAATAAATAATATGTATTTAAATTTAGATAATTATGTTTAAAACCCATTATTTTCGTGAAACCAAACTAAGCAAAACATGAACAAGTGATGAAGCTGTTATATGTGAACTCATATATAATCTAAGCAATTGACAGGAAGAACAAAAGCAGTGGTTATCAAGTTAATTGTTTCGTTTAGTGGTTTTTGATTTATTATGAGCTTTATATTACAAGAAAAATTCATTTTTCAAGTAAGTTAATATAAATTTTACTGATAAAAAATTTCAAGAACTCGATAATGGTAATGATATAAACCTTGAGAGAATTTGAATGACAAGAGATATTAAACATATATTATGATGTAATAATTGGAAATAATTCAAAAAAATGTGAGGTTGTCTAGGCAAACATTAAACAGCTAGTAGGAGATTAAAATATCATAGAAGAATCTTTGTGAATATTCCATGGATACTAACCTATATTTCCGTAAATGACTTTTATTGGCAAGTCCAGTTCGTCCTATGAATGTTTAAAAATGAGTTGGATAGTTTAAAAATAATTTAAAACTTTATGCATTTGTTACTTACAAAAAGGTTTTCTTTTATAAACAAATTCTTCAATGATATTTCTCCTAGAAAAATTTTTTTATATTCAAATAAAATAAATTTTGTTTAAAAACGTTATTTTGAAAAAAAATTCCATGACCATACCTCCCCATATTCCTATAGAGAGTTGCTTTGTATCAAGATTTTCTATGAAATTGCCTAAGTATCGGTTAACTAATTCAGCAACAATACTGTTGAAAACCATCCTCCAAATTTAGCTAAAAAAGCTTCTAAATTAAAAAATATTTTTCTATATCACTTGCTGTTTACTTACAATGTCTAGTTTTAAATTCATTTGAAGCGCTTAGCTTAAATTGTTTTTAAAGTTTATTTACTAAATGATAAAAAATTTTTTATTCTAAATTTAATTAATGGAAACATAAAATGTTCAGTGTGAATAAAAAGTTTTTTGTTTTTTTATAGTATGTGTTTCAAAAAAATTTAATTTTTTATTTTTTTGCTTTGCTAATTTTCTTTTTTGGTACTAAATCTTTTATTTTGCTTCGATTTTGAATTTTTTTTGAATTAGGTTTTGTGTTGATTTTTGGCGTTGGTTTTTTATTTAGACAACTTTGGGAAATCGAACTTTTTGATTCGCTTCCAGAAGTATCTATAAATTTTTGGGGGTTATCAAATCTTTTAGTGAAATCTGAGCCAAAAAGTTTACTTTTTTCTTTTTTTTCATTTTCACTAAAATCGAGATCCCAGAAGCTTTCATTGCCACTGAAAGAATCTAATTCACTGCCATAAGATGATGAACTAGAATAGTTTTTCCTACTTGCGTTCGAAGATTGGTTTTGAGAGTATGTGGTGGAATCGTTTTCTGATGAGTCGAATATTTCTGCATTTGTGGATACGTTTTTTTTTGCTAACGTGGAAACTTCTGTGGGACTTGCACTTGATTTTTGGGTAGAAAGATATACATCATATTCTCCCAAGTGTTTCTCAATGTTCTCGCCGTCATATTTAGACCCGAAGTCATTTTCTTCGTTTCTTTTTATTTCTTTTTTACTAATCCTCTTCAATACCTCTGGATCTATGACGAAATATCTCGTACCTTTTGCATGATAAAACCGATAAACATTTTCCTCAGGCAGGGTATCAGTATAGTAGCGACGTATGTAAGCCATATGGGTTGGTAGGCGATCAAGCTTGGGTACTTCTGTGGAAGAGCCATAGTCGTAATAATCCAAGACTTTTGGGTCCAAAGTGCTGAATTGTCGAAAAGGACTGATATCATCGTCATCTTCATTTTTATTATTACTGCTATTATTGAATCTTTTTATTAACTCTGAACCACCACTATGTCTAAGAGGCAGTTTTCGTCGTTGCAGCTTTTGATTTTTTGTGTTACTATTGTTGTTGACGTTTTGAAATTTAAAAGGCTTTTTATTTTCATTTTTATCAACAAAAGAATCTGAAAAAGATTCTTCACACGTAGTGGAACCTGCTGAATCTACCGTGTCTTTTGAGCTTTGAACCAAGCTTTTTTCACTCCCAACTGACGCATTATCTTCTGTACACGTGGCAATGCAATTTGAACTTTTATTGACCTGGTTGTTTGTCATTTCTGGTAATCTATTCTTATTGGTAATTTCATTACTAGAATTGATCACTTCATCTAACTTTTTTAGAATCAACAGTAGTTCTTCTTCTTTTAATTTGGCGCAAATGTTGATGACAAGTCCATTAAGATCTGTACATTTTTTGAAATCTTTACTTTCGGCAAGAGTGTTGAGAAGTTTTTCATAGTTTTGGAACCAACTCATTTTAATATTGTGAATTCTTTTTGCATAGCTGATAATGCTACCTATGCTATACCTTAAAGAGTTGCTTTCATTTGATCCTTTTTCTTCATTCACCACTGGCTCCACATTTTGTTTGTAATCACTTTGATTGAGTTTCGACAATTTTATAAGAGATAAGATTTCTTGCAAACATCTTTTGACTGATTGTCTCTCGTTTTGATCTTCTAATAATTCCAAAAACACACGACATTCTTGCTTGCAACCAAGATACAGAGCATCAAAAATTGGGTCTGTATCCTTTGATTTTTCTCCTTCATGAGACATATTTGAGCGAAAAAATATCTATTTTATATCTTTTTTTCTCAAGTTTTTACAGTTTATTCAATAATTGTAAAGTTCCAAATTCTCAATTGTTTTGTCTTGAGCTTACCAAACATTAAATACGTCATTGACCATTATAAATGTAACTTTTATCTGGTGGCTGAATTAAATAATGTATAAACTTTATCAGTGATTGTATTTTTTTGTATTAAGCATATAACTATTTTAGACTTTAGTCAACTTTTTTAATTTTGTAAATGCTCAAGACTAGCCGATTCATCGCAGTAATCGCTATGTTTTCCCGTTATTACTTGCGGTACTATACCTTGCAAATTTTAGCTTGCTTATGTGAACTGGCGTGCAAAATATTATTTGTTCAGATAAATGTTTTTTGAAATATTTTATTTTTCAGTTGTTTTGAAAAGCTCATGTACTTTGAGGTTTTGTAGGCCCCTATAGCTCAATGTTTGAGCGTTTGACTAATTATCTAAGTTACCGGGCTCGATCCCGCGTGGGCCGACAATTAGCACACTGTACCACAGTGTGTTTTCGCTACATTAAATTTGTAGCAAGCGCTTTGATCTATAAGGAAAAGCGCTTTATAAATACCGCATTACATTACATTATAATAAAAATACTATGATAGTTTGGGGAACGTATTGGGAAGACAAAAAAGTACCAAAAAACTCACTCAGTTATATTACCTTGAATTGTCGAGAAAATTGCATATTGGTATATCATTCGGGAAATATTTTTAATAACTAGAAGACTTACCTACCGCAAGCTACAACTCTTGAAACTGCGACATAGATTTTGGCTGCAGCTATAAACTGGCGATAATCACTCACGTGTAAATGCGGTATATAAGTGTGAAGTTAACTTAAAGTTTGTATCAACATTTGATGAATAATTTAAACATGGCTCAAGTCATTGACGGAAAAATAATTTCACAGTATGTATTTGGAATGTGAATTTTATATTTAAAAAAAATATTTATTTGTTAATAAGTTTGATCGTTAAGACATGTTTTAAAATATAGCATATTTAAATTGATTGCAGAAAGGTGAAATCTGATTTGAAAAGCACCATAGAGGAAATTCGTAAAACTCACCCATCTTTCACTCCTGGACTTGCAATAGTGCAGGTAACATTGCTTCTTCAATTTTAAAACATTCAAAAATGCTTATTTTCTTTTTTTATAAATTCCTGATAAAAGTTGACATTTAGATTAATCCAATAAGTAACAGAATTAAAAAAACCAAATTTGTCAAGGTTGGTGGCAGAGAAGACTCAAATGTGTACATAAGGATGAAAGTGAGACCATTTATTTTATAGAATTCATCATAAGTTAGCTATTCAATAAACCTTTTCCTATAGAATAAATTTTTAACTTTTTCACTCTCACTTACAAAGGTGAAATCAGCAGAAGAGGTAGGGATGAGGGCAGTGCATATAAAGCTGCCACAAAGCATCACAGAGTCTGAGGTGAATGCACACAGAGCTATATATGCATTCAAATATACTGAAATTTTTCCATGCATCTAAATTATTGTCATTATACTAACGTCATTATCATTATTACTGCTGCTAGAATTTCTTCAAAATTCACTAGCATATGAGCATTTAATCAACAATTAGTACCTCAAAACCATCACAGCTGGCAGCAAAGGTGCAAGAACTGAACCATAATCCAGAAATTCATGGCATAATTGTGCAGCTGCCTCTGGAATGCACAGAAGATATTGACTCTGACAAGATACTCAACCTCATCGACACCTCCAAGGATGTTGACGGGTAGGTAGCCAATTTTATTTTTAGTTTCAAGCTAAAGATAGGACTATAAAAACAATAATCAATGATGATGATGGTTTGATTAAAGATAACTTTCATAAGACCTACATATCATTTCTATCGAAGATGACTTAAACTTCTGCACCATTACCAACACAAACAGCTTGACAAACTTGAATGCAGGCAAGCTCCTACATGGAGATGTCAAAAACTGCATTGTTCCTTGCACTCCATTTGGCTGCTTGACCCTTATTTCCTCTACTGGTCAGTTCTGATTCATATTTCACCTAACTACTTTTTTTTTCAATGTCAGCATAGGCATTGTGAATTGGCAAAAGCATGATTAGGTTTTTTTTATTGCTGTCACTAATGTATGTACTGTATATTACTGTATATCCAAGTAGATGATTAGTCTTAAGGACCAAATACCCAATCCAATCATAATAAATCCCACAGGGTTGAGCATCAGTGGAAAAAAGGCAGTGGTGTTGGGTAGGAGTAAGATAGTAGGTAGTCCCATGGCTCAACTTCTCATCTGGAACCATGCCACTGTGACTGTTTGCCACTCCAAGACTCAGGATTTGCCTGCTGTGGTATGTTTTTTTGAGTTTATAGATTTTTGATGGATTTAGTGGTGCAGCAATCAAGGGATAGAGTTTTTATTGTTTTTTCATTATAATATTTTGGTTTAAAAAGGTGAGGGAGGCAGACATTGTGGTTGTGGCGATAGGTCAAGCTGAGATGGTGAAGGGTGATTGGATCAAGCCAGGAGCTGTGGTCATCGATTGTGGCATCAACGCCATCCCTGGTTGGTAGTTGTATCTTTCTATATGTTCCAATTTTGGCACTAAAAAGTTTAAATTCTTAATTGTTTTTAAAACTAATTCTGACAAAATGAAGCAATGGTACTTTTCATCAATAAAACTAGAATTTCTGACAAATTTCACTTAGTAATAAATCATTAACTACAATTATCAAATTTTTATTGATTTCATTGCCAACAGACTCCACAAAGAAGTCGGGTCAGAGGTTGGTGGGAGATGTACATTATGAGTCAGCTAAGCAGGTGGCCTCCCACATCACTCCAGGTGCCATCCAATGTTTATGCAACGTTTCAGCTATTTTTATATCTCTTATTTGTTTGATGAATATTAATGAACTTGTGAATATTAATAATTTCATATAAATAATAATCTCATACATAATAACGACTCCACTCATGTTTATAATCTCATGAATATTAATATCTTTATGAATTCTAATGACCTAATGAATATTCATAGTTCCTGGAGGGGTGGGGCCAATGACTGTAGCCATGCTGCTATCAAACACAGTGCATGCAGCCAAGCTGGCCATCCCACAAGTTAGCTCCACCCACTGTTGTTTGTGCTGCTGTGTGTTAATAGCATGGAAACAGACGTAAAACGATGACGACGATGAATTTATAAAGTCATTAAACACTATTAATCATGCACCCAGGGTGGAAGATGGAAGATGCAACACCTTCCCATCCACCCTCTATCTCCTGTTCCCAGGTTGGTGTGCCATCCATCCTTGTCTTTATGTCATTTGTCTCCATCTTTGTTATTATATCAATTTTTATCATTCCGTCTGTGTTATTATACCTTTTACTAACACATATAAGATAAGAAAATTATAAAATCATTATAATACCCACAATTATGATTAACAGTGACATAGAGATAGCTAGAGAGCAGAGGAAGATTCTCAAGAGCATGCCTGTGCTAGCCAAGGAGGTTTTGTGTCTTTGTTGTTCTTACTGGTTTTGATGCTATTAGTTCGTTTGTGTGTGTTATTTGTTTTTTTTTTTCTTTTTTTTTCTCTTTACCTTGAGCACCCTAGTCTTGTTGGGTGTTCCTCATGTCCCCATCAAGACCGTCCAGTGGTCGAGAAGCTCAGCCGCTCTCGCGGGGTCGGTCCACAGGCTCTCGAGGCCCAGTGTAGTACTTATTTTGGGGTAGGTGAAGAGGTGAGGGGTGTCGTGAATGTGTGTTTGGCAGAGTGGGCATGAAGGTGAGGGATGAGATGAGGGTGAGATTTTGTTGAGGTATGAGAGGATGAAAGGTGATTTATTTGATCTGAGTTGGGCGAGTGTGGTAGTCTAGGGTGGTTTCTGATTCATGAATGGGTGGGGGTTGCTTGCTGAGAATTTTGTTGTGAGTGGATGATATGTAATCATGAACTATTTTTGTGTTTATTGTTTTCATGTTGTTTTTTATTTGTGTGTGAGAGGTGGTCTGGGTGGAGGAGGGTATGTTATTGGGGTAAATGTGAGTGATTTGGTGAGTTTGTTTGTTATTCTGTGAGTGGGGTTGGAGGAGTGTTTTGTGGTTGATTCAAAATATTTATTTACTGTGTTGGCTTTTTGTGTGTGTGTGTGGGCTGTTTTGTTGTTGTGAGTGATAGTTTTATTGGTGGGAGTGGTAGGTTTTTTGGGGTTGAAGGCCTTTACTGTGGACCATAGAATGTGAGATTTTTTCTTGTGGTCCCAGTCGGCTTTCAGGTGCTCTTCCCATTTTTGTTTTTTGTGTTGTTGAATGAGGTGGGTGATGTGTTGGTTGAGTGCGGGTAGTGAGGGATCTTTGTTATTGAGGGTTCTGGTGTGGTTTCGTTTTGATATGAAAGTAGTGATGCTTTTGGGGAGTGGGGTGTGGGTGGGTTTTATTATTCCTTTAGGGATGTTTATTCGGTCTGATGTGAGTATGGCGTTTGTGATGAGGTGGTTAGCTGTGTGGGGGTCTTTGTGGAGAGGGGTGTTTTTGAGGGTGTGCTCTATATGTTTGGTGAATTGGGGCTAGTTGGCTTTCTTGTAGTTAGTGAGAGTTCTGAGGGGTTTAGTTGTGGGTATTTTGTATTTTTTTTTGAATGTGATGAGAAGGGGAAGATGGTCGGAGTTCAAGGCTTAAAGTGTTTGCCAAGTGAGGTTGGCTGATATTGTGGTTTCTGCTGTGGGGATGTCGGGAGAGGTGGGTTGTTGATTTGGGTTGAATGGTAGTCGGGTGGGAGCGTTTTGGTTGAGAATGATGTGGTTTGAATTGAGGATGAGTGAGGTTATGAGTTGGCCTCTGTGGTCCGTGAAAGGAAAGTGCCATGTTTGTGACTAGGGCGTTAAAGTCACCCGTGATTATGGAATTGGGAAGGCTTGTGAGGTGGATGAAGAGGTTGGTGATTGAGTTGTCTATGTTGTTAGTGTTGGGTGGGAGGTAGACGTTTGAAATGTGTAGATTGGTGTGTTTGGGATGTATTTTTGTTGTGATGAGTTCAATGTTGTTTGTGATCAGGTTTGTGGGAGTAGGGATTTGTGAGTAGGTTATGTTGTTGTTGATGTAGGTTAGCAGAGCTCCACTTTTTTGGAATGAGGGTCTGTCTAGTCTAATGGCTGAGAAGTTAGGGATGTGTGGGGTTTTGTGTTTGCTGTTGAGGTTGGATTCTTGTAGTGTGATAATGGGTATTTTTTGTTTGTGTATTAGGTGGGTGAGTTCAGTTGTTTTCTTGGTGATTGAGTTGATGTTGGGTTGTATTATGTTGATGTTGTTTGGTGTTGTTAAAGGGGGAGTTGGTTGGTTTTGTTTGTTGATGTGTGTGGAGGGTTTTTTGTGTTAGATTGTGTATGTGGAGAGGAGTTTTTGGGGTAGGGATTTGATGTGTGTGACATATGAATGAGGGTGAGTAGGATTTGAGTTTGATGTGTGGGCATTTGAGGTGAATCAATGAGGGGTGGTATGATTGCATTGGATGGAGGTTTGATATGCAGTGATTTTATGTGTACATATAGCACAGTACCACATGGGTCCTGGGTTGCTTTCCACGTTTCCTGCGAGAAGCAGCTGAGCCCTTTTCCACCACTCCGGGTCTTGGTGGGGGCAGGCCATAAAAAATATGGCCTGATTTGAGGTCATCCTCTTGAAGAAAGAAAGGATGGGGGGTGTTGAGACAGATTTGGTCCTTTTGAGGACACATTCCGACCACGTGTAGGCCTGCCTCTCTCGGGACGTGTGTTATTGGTATTATTACTCGTTGAATTATTATTATTATTAGTGTAGTAGTAGTAGTATCAAAGCGCCTTAAAGCACTGTCTGCCAATAGGTAGGCCTGCTACAAACAGAGTTGGAGCCATATGGAGATGAAAAAGCTAAAGTCTCCCTAAATGTGAGTGCCGATGTGTGTGGATGCACTTTTGAAATGTTACAATATAATTGGTGATGATTATAGTGTTGGTAGTGATGATGGTGGTAATGGTGGTGGTGATGATAATGATGATGAACTTAATCACAGGTATTGAAGCGGTTAGGAGACTCTCCGAATGGCAAATATGTGGTGGTTACTGGGTTTGTGTTTTATGTTTCATCATCATTCAGTCATCATATAATCAGCAGATGACATCATAGTTAGAACATATCTTCACCAATATATCAAAACTTCGTGAAAATTCATCACGCAATCATCATAATAATTACCAACACACCATACAATCTCCTTTCCTCCACAAACAGCATCACACCCACCCCATTTGGGGAAGGCAAGAGCACAACTACACTGGGCTTGGTCCAGGCCTTGTCAGCCAACCTGGGCAAAAATTGCTTCGCCAACATTAGACAGCCCTCTCAAGGACCCACCTTTGGGATCAAGGGGGGTGCAGCTGGGGGGGGGTATTCGCAGGTTGGTGTTGTTTGGTTTCTTTATTCATTTTTTTGTCATCATCATCATCATCATCATCATCATAGACATTAAACGTTTATGGTGGTGATGATGATGATGATGATGATTTTTTTGTTGTATGTTAAAAGCTTGTCATGGTCATGATGATGATAATGATGTTATGATGATAATAATAATAATGACAATGATGTTGCAGGTGATCCCAATGGAGGAATTCAACCTGCATTTGACAGGGGACATTCATGCAGTGTCTGCAGCCAACAACCTGCTGGCTGCCCAGATCGATGCACGAATGTTCCATGAAAGCACTCAGAAAGATGAGGTTGGGGGAGAAGGGAGAGGAAGGGAGGTTTAGTGGGTGATGATGATGATGATAGATGGTGTAGGGATTTAAAAGTATAGATTGAAATATGAGTCATCAAAATAGTTTTGAAAGTGATTTGAGACCTGATTGTTTAATGGAATGACTGATGAACTTGGTTATTCAATAATCTGATACATATAATGCTGCAAACAATGGTCTGATGTTATTGTGGATCACATATCCATCAATCCCATGCCACCGTCATTGATGCTTTCCTGCCACAGGCCTTATACTCCAGGCTGGTTCCCAGCATCGATGGCGTCCGCAAGTTTTCTCCCGTGCAGCTCAAAAGGCTGCAGAAACTGGGCATCACCAAGACTGATCCTGATAGTCTCAGTGCTGAGGAAAGGAGCAGTTTTTCACGTCTTGATATCGATCCATCAACCATCACCTGGAAGAGAGGTAGGTGGGGTTTGGTGACTTGTGTGTGGTGGTTGGGTTTTTGTGGGACGAGATAGAAGGCTGTTGTGGGTATATTATCGGGTGATGTGGTAGAATTATTGATGGACAAAACGTGACAAGAAAAACCTCAATACCATTAAATCAACCACCCCATCACAGTGGTCGACATAAACGACCGATTCTTGCGCAAGATCACGGTAGGGGAGTCTGATACTGAGAAAGGCTTCAAGAGGCAGACAGGCTTTGATATCACTGTTGCATCTGAAATCATGGCGGTGTTGGCGCTGTGTATAGACCTGCATGACTTAAGGGAGAGATTGGGTAGGATGGTAGTGGGTGTCAGTAAGAAAGGGGATCCTGTTACTGCTGATGATCTGGTGGGTTGGATGGTGGTGGTGGTGGTGGATTGGATGATGGTGGTGGTGGGTTGGATGGTGGTTTTGGGGAGATATGATGGTGAGTTGTGGGGTTTTGGAGTTGTGGTGGGATCTAAATTTTCAAATCATCGTCATTCATTCTCATCGAGTTCTTTGTTGTGGAATAAAAATTTCAATTTAAAAGTTGGATGCAATCGTTTCATTTTGACAGATTTTTTTGCTTGCACTTTGTACCTAAAAACACTCGGTAAAGGCTTTTTGAAATCAAAGTTCACAAGCATTTTAAAGTCTCTTTAATGTTTTCAATTTTAGCCAAAATTCAAAAATCATACCATCACTAACCACCGAATGCCGCAGGGAGCTGGAGGAGCAATGACAGTGTTGTTGAAGGACGCCATCAAGCCAACATTGATGCAGACTCTGCAGGTTGGGGTTTGATGTCTGTGTGTGTTTTGTGTGCGTTGGTTTGATGGTGTATTTTTTCTTCAATGGTTTTGTATCAAACAACACACCCCCACTCACCACAGGGCAGTCCAGTCTTAGTGCACGCAGGCCCCTTTGCCAACATCGCCCACGGCTCCTCATCCATCATCGCTGATTTCATCGGACTCAAGCTGGTTGGACAAGATGGATATGTGGGTGAGTTTAGGATGTCTTGTTGTCATGTTGTTTGTGTTTTTCATGTTTTTTTTGCATTTAATTATTTTTTCCAATGTTTTTATAGGAATTTGTATTATTCAGTTTGTATGTATTTATAGAGTTTGGTTCGTATGACACTTGATAATTCCTATGCTACTTCACAACCCACAGTAACTGAGGCTGGTTTTGGGGCTGACGTCGGCTTTGAGAAGTTCTGCAACATCAAGTGTCGAGTTTCTGGTGTGGCGCCTAACGCGGTGGTGCTGGTGGCCACAGTGAGGGCTTTAAAGATGCATGGTGGGGGTCCAGAAGTGAAGCTTGGCTCACCCTTGCCCACTGCCTACACACAAGAAGTGGGTGGGTGTTATAAGAGCGGTTGAATTATAATAATAATGGTTGTAATAATAGGATTAATAACTAATAATAATAATAAATTTATGATAAGAAATAATAACATCATATGTTATAAATAGCACACAACACCATAGAACCTCGAGTTGTTGCAGAAGGGCTTCGCTAACCTGGGCAAGCATATTGAGAATATTTGCAAGTTTAATGTGCCTGTCATTGTAGCTGTCAACTCTTTCAAGTTGGTTGGGGATGTGTTTTGGTGTGTAAGAGGGGTTGTAAAGATGGTTGGGTGCTGGTGAGAGTTTGTATGCCTACTTTCTGTTTGAGCGCTATGACAATAAAATTAAATGATGAATTTTTATTATGAACATGCTTCCATTGCTAACACCCAACAGGACAGATACCCAGGCGGAAATAGAGCTAATACAAAAACTGGCAAAGGAGGCAGGGGCCTTCGACTCAATTGCTTGCTTTCATTGGGCAGAAGGAGGTCAAGGTGCCGTGCTATTGGCTTCGGCTGTTGAAAGGGCATGCAATCTTCCTTCAAACTTCAAATTCCTTTACGCTTCTGAGGTATGGGATCCGAATTTTTTTGAGTGATTAACATGGAAATATTCTCGTGTAGATTTAAAATATTTTTGTATTCATTTCACAGGAGTCTTTGATGAAGAAGATAGAGACGATAGCAAAAGAGGTGTACGGGGCTGATGGTGTGGAAGTGGTACCCGAAGCTGCAGCCAGACTCCAGCTTTATGAGCAACAGGGTTTTGGACACCTACCCATCTGTATGGCAAAAACCCATCTGTCTTTCAGCCACAACCCAGCCCTCAAAGGCAGACCCAGCAACTTCACTATCCCCATCAGAGACGTCAGGATCAGTGTGGGGGCAGGTTTTGTGTTCCCTCTGGTTGGGGAGGTAGGAGGTTGATGTTGGGGTGGGATATATTCATCACTAAAACTCGTCTCAAATCCCTCCAGATCTCCACCATGCCCGGTCTTTCCACCCGCCCTTGCCTCTACGATATCGAGATTGACTCAGAATCGGAACAAATCACTGGGCTTTTTTGATCTTTCGAAGGATTTTGCGCTTGTTCATTGGTGGGGGAGGGAGTGATAATGATGAGGTGGTGGCGGTGGTAACAGTAAGGTGAGGATGAGGTGAGGTTTATCATGCTACAGTAGGTGGTCAGGGGTTTATGACAGTTTTATTGTTTTAAAATGTTTCAAAATAATTTTATTTGATGTTTATATGGAATATTTGCAAATCGTTCAAATATTCTGTTTTTTTTATATACACTTTAGTTTTGAAGATAACAAAAAATGATCTTTTTCATCTTTTTGATACTTAAATAAATATCTGGAAATTTTATTTTTAATGCGTAAATTTACTTTTAAACTTGACGGTTCAAGGTGTAGTTGTAAGCTTTTAAGTTGACCTATCACTTCTCATCCACCATTTATGTCAAGTAGAGTCTTATAGTGGGTAGAATCTAAAAAAGATCTAGTAATGATGAAACGTACCAGTTCAATAAATTCATTTAAAGTCGATTCAATAATGTTTTAAACGACCCTTGGTATTTTAACTTAGTGCATTTAAATATAATAATTTAGTTGTTGAGTTTTTATTTTTATTATATTGCGCTAATTTAGTTTTGTTTTTCTTCATTTATGTAAGATTTTTTTTTGTACAAACATATCGGGTTCATTTATTTGGGAGAAAGCTGTAATTCAAGGTGATTACAGAATGTCTTTGAGCAATGACACTTATCACTTGTCATTGATGCTCACAAGTCAAGCCAGAAACAAACGTACGTTGTATATTTTGGAGTCAAGAATCAATTATTTTGGAGGCTCAACTCATGTTTAAACTTTTAAGTTGATGTGCCGAGGAAGTTTTGTTGGGATGTGAGGCGGTCATGGAGAAATATGTGTTGGATCTGTATTCTTCAATTAATTTTGTAATAACTCGTAAATTATGATTCACTAATTTGGTGTCTCATACCAACATTTTAACTCTGTGGTTTGTTTTCAATGGGTTATCTTCAAATGATCAAATCAATTGCTATGTATTTCAACTAAAAATGAAAAAATCTCTTTGAAATAGTAAGGAGACGTTAGAAACAAAATAGTCAACCAATGATTTAAATATTTTTAATAAATTTATATAAAATTTGTGTTCAGAAAATCTCAAAACGCAACATGGCGTCGTAGTTGCTTTTTGGAGGTAGATGAATATCAGTCAATTTATCAAAAACGAGATTTTAAAACGAAAATATTGAAAATATATGAACCAATGAATTTGTCATTAGTTGTACCACAATCCAGCCAATAATATGACGCGTGTCATATAATTAAATTTCACACTGTATTCAAGTCAAACTCATCTAATCTTTTAAAAAATCATAATCAAAATTATAAAATAATAACGTTAAATACTCCACAACCAAAACCTTCAGGTTTTAACCTGTTCATGATTAGCAAGATTTTATACAGCAAATCATAGATATCGTGTGATGTGGTTGTTACATATTCATGTAGCTATTTATATATATCATGTTACATATTCATAAGCTTTTTATAGATATCATGTTGTTACGTATTCATATAGTTATTTAACCGAAACAACCTCTCTTTTGTGAAATCTTTTTGAAGTCAACGTCGGTGAAGACAGTCATGTTAGGAAAGATGAATATGACATGGTACTGAATTATATAATTATGAAAATTTAAAAAACACATAAAATTGGGTATCAAGAAAGATGATCTAATGATAAAAATAGGGAAATCTCAATTAACAAAAACTACATAGAATAAAAATATCGATATTAAAAAACAAAAAAATTACATTAAAAAATCTCATGTAGAAAAAACAAAAAATTATGAGATAAAAAAAGATGAGAGGAGAGACTGTATCAGGAAAATGGATCAATCCATGGGCGAATCTCAAGTGGCGCGGCGGTTAAGTCTACAGGTATCAAAAATTAACAAAAAATAGTATTAATCTTAATGAAAAATAAAGTTTTCAATGCAGAATTAATAATTTGAGTTTTTCAGCGTTTGGATGCTCATTTGCATATATTTATTATACATTATTTACATATAATAACCTTACATCAATCTTTATTTGCAGCCATTTTTTCATTTTTCCTCAGTTTTAATAAAATATTAATACGTCTCTAAAAAAAAAAATTAAAAAAGAAGCGGAAAAACACTAGGACGATATCTTGACGGGAAAAAATAAAAGATTCCTAGATTAAAAAAAATAAAACAAAAAATAAAAATCCTAGATAAAAATGAAATGAAATAAAAAACAAATAGCAAGACTCCCAAGAAGAAAAAAAAAGATTCTTAGATAATGTTTTCTATTAAACGTAAGAATGTCACTCACTAAAATAAAACCCAAAACTGGGTGGATTTCAAATAACTTTTTGCGCAAAAAAACATGCGAACTTCAGTTTTATTTTATATTTAGAATCAACGGAAATCTTCTTCCTCACACCATAAATAGTCTACTGTTGTTTTCTTCAACCAAGACATTAAGGTGCAGGCGTAGACCAGGTCAATTATCTGGGTGGTTGGTTGGGGTTGGTGTGCTGGTAGAGGTTATGGTTGGGAGAATGAGGGCTGTTGTGGTGGGGATGTTGTTAGGAGAATGGGGGCTGTTGTGGTGTGGGTGTTGGTAATGGTTTGGTTGGAAATTGTTGATTCAAATAATTCCATCATGAATTTATAAAATTAGTTTTTATGTGGTATTTTGAGAATTTCTTATTCCCATATTTCAAAGTAATATTGAATGTGGAGTTGTTAGAATTTCAAATGGTTTTGATACAGACATTACTCGAGCGGTTGGCCGTGAAACTGAAGTTAATTATCAGTATTCATGAAATAGATAAAAGCATAATATCAAAATTTATTTAAAAACAAATACCAAATAACTAAACAGCAAAATATATTTATAAGTGAAAAAAAAACTACACAAGAATGCGTTGTTCAGCTTGTGACAGCTAATATGAGAGAAATATTTTTGATAATTCACTTTTAAAAACGCAGCAGCTATAAAAACAGTGAAAGTTGGAAAAAATTTTGCACAAAAAAGGATTTATGACTATCAGAGAAAAGTTAAATTTAGAATATTCTTTTTGAAATTTGAAAGTTGTGGTTTCTAGTCGCTCTAAATCATTCTCCAAAAAGTTATGTTGTTAAAGACGCAGACATTTTTTACAGCGATTTTTGAAAACACGAAATCCATTTATTTACTTAGCGCTTTACACTATTTCTGCCTTCAAATGACGCAATGAAGCCTCTTTTGAAATCCAATACTAACCTCTTTTTCCACTTCTATCTTTCTTCACTTCACCCCCACATTACTCATTATATTTCAAGATTTAAACCTCTTTCCCTCTCACTCTCTTTCCGTCAGTTCCGAATTTTAAAACCACCTTCAACGTTTCAAACTAAACCCACCCCTCCTCACACAACCACACCACACACAGCCACACACAACCACACCACACACTTGTATAAGCAGCACTACATGTAACATCCACTTGTGCTCTTCACACTTTCTCGCCCAGTCTACCAGAGCTCTGTGACAGCCCTGTGTGGTGGAGGGTGTGTTTGGGTGGTGTCGTGTTTGGAGTAATAGGATGTACAAAATAGAGCTTATGGGTGTGTGGTGCATGAATTTATCAATATTATTCCCAAATTTAACTTTTTAATCAATTATCAAACTCTCACCTTATATCGGATATAAGCAAACTCAAGCGAATGGTAGTCGGGCAGAAGGAGCTGCATGGCCTCCACTTGGCACTGAGTGTCGCTGGAGTGATTGGGGGCTAGAGCGTTGATGCAGCACGATGGGGGTACAAAGCCTGCTCTGGCGATGATGGTGTGGTTGAACCACGAGGATGACTTGTAGTCTTGGGGGCCCTGAGAGCCGCAGCAATTCATCTGTGATAGAGGGAAGAGTTGATCGAGGTTATGTTTTGAAGATATTATCATTGACCGATAGAGAGGGGGGGAAGAGGTTTGATTGGGAGGTTAAAAGTTAAAGATAATAATGATTGTGGTGATAACAAAATGGTGAAGATTAAAGAGATAGTTTGTAGGGAAAGTGATCAGATGAGTTGAATTTTTACAAACGACTCGAATGATATGATTCAAGCACTTGAGAACTTGTGAGCTTCAGAGCTGAATGCGTGTTCACATCTTAAAAAATGACTTGATGATCTCAATTCAAAACGAATCATATAAAATTAAAATCAAAACACGAACAAATAAAATAAAACAGTAAAACTGAGGTGTCGAACCTATTGACAAACAACAGAACATATCCATTTGAAGAAAAACAATTGAGATAAACAGTTTATCGATAAAACAATTATCTGCGACACCAAGAGCGTTTTGCAAAGAAGCTTCTATCTGCTGTCTTTATTTATATAAACTTGCTTTCTAAACTAATTCTCCATGCGCGCCAGTCTTCATTTTTATTCCTTTGGTTTTATTATTTTTTTTATTTTTTTTTGTTTTTACCTCGATCGAAGTGTTATAAATGAGCATTTAGAAGCTTAATTGTTGTCATAATTGACTTTCCTTAAAGTCCCCTTCTTCTTTCCAACCCATTAAGCAAAAACACATTTTCTTTATTTAACAAATAATTATTTTGAATGGCGTTACGTCACCTAAATAAGCCAACAACGTCAAAAATAATATGACGTCACGACCGGAAAAGCATTTTTGACGTAATCAATTCTGCCGTAGGTCCCTAGGTACGCCGAAAAAAGAAACTGAGGATGTTTTGAGCGCGTAAAACATTAATAATAAATATGCGATTGGGCGACCATGTTCCCGAAAAAACACAAAAAATCAATTTGATTTACGTTTAAATATTTGAAAGTAAACTTTTATAAGAAGTGTACATTACAAAATATTTGAAGAAGTTCTTCGTTGACTTGTGTGACACTCGCTTTATACGAAATTTCCAAGTCTCACGCTCCAAGTTTATTTTTTAAAAAGACCATTCCTGCATTTGCTCACGTGAAGTGCTCTAACGGATCGGCTTTCGTCATCTTCCGCATGATCGCCACTTTCACCACAAAACACCCTTTTTCAAAAAAATCCCACCTAAACCACGTGACACTACAAAGCCCTCCCAAAGCAACCCACCGTGACTTGGAGTTGGTCCCAGGCTGTAGTGAGTTTGTAGATGTGGGGGGAGCTGGTGTTGTCAACTTTCCCAGTGGAGTTGTACAGGTTTTTAACCTGGTACGACATCTCGGTCCCTATCTCCGACATGATCTGCGGGAAGAGATGGAGGGGTTTGAGGTGTCGATTATGTGTTTCCAAATTCCACTAAAATTTTAAAGAGTTTCAAAGCCATTTTTCAGTACGAAAAAATCTAGCAAACGCATCCAACTTTATAAATAACTTTCAACCCGAAATGCTTATTAAACTTTTTTATGAAACTTGGGAGAAAACAATAAATTAAAACACATGCGATGCTTCTTAAATGGCTATACAGCTCCAAATGATGACAGATCGGAAGCAATTTTTTTGAGTTTATGATAATAAAACAAAGAAAAATTAATAGAAGCCACTCGGACCGAATGGAATTCGCGCCTTAAAATAGCTGGCGATAAATAATTTGTAAGGAGAAGCAAGAGATATAGGAAAGGCCCATCGTGTTTGTGTTAATGTCCACTATCCATCATATCCCTCCAAATCGATTGTGGCATTTATCACACCCAAAGTGTCAATGATAAATAAAAAATTTAATGTGCTAAATAAGAATTAGAATAATTATGATACAAAAATAATGGAGTTATTATAGTTGTGACATCAAAAACAGCCAAAAATAACAAAATAAATACTATCGTTTTATAAGGCTAAACTTATGGAAAATTACAGCTTCTGATTCTCAATAAATGTATAAAAAATTCCTCTTATTTGATGTTTTTCGTTACAAAATATTGAAGAAAGATACATACGATGTCTCTGGAAAGTTTAAAACAGAAAAATAATAATAATAAATATAAATAATTAAATAACAAAAATAATGAATGTGTTAAACATGTGAGCGATATTTGCGTTGAGCATTTGGGGGCAAAAAAACGAAGAAATATGGAAAACCCTGGCCATATAATTCATATATCTAATCACTATCCCACCTATTACTAATATCTATCAACTTTTAATGTCTTATAACGGGTTTTTAATGAGTTAAAAAACTAAAGACCACTTTGGGACGCCATTCTGTCCTTCCTCAATTATGCCTGTCAACCTTGGCATATTTGGGAATCTATTCGGACTGATTTGCATGGAAAATTAAATGAATTTATAGGTACTGGAAAGGTATTTTTAAAAATTCGTTATAATACCTTAAAGGTATGAATAGGTTGGTATTTAATGTTTTAAGTAGTAAATTAATATTTAAATGAATGAAATAAATTCAATAGAGATAAATTTAGATGGAAATGAATAGGTTATAATCAAATAAAAATGAGTCGAAAAAAAACAGCAATTAATATGGAATATGACTATGCTAAAAGGAACTGCAAATATAGTAGTACAAATCAGTTTAAATACAAGCAGAAAATATCGTTGCAGACCGACTCCAACAAAATACATTATAAAAATGCATAATATAGGTTAATAATATTATATTGATATTGTATCATGTAAAATAGATACAGTATCATAAATAGCATTTTTATCAATTTGACCTTTGATTTGATTCCCTGGGACATGGTGAGAAAGCAGAGCTGGATAGATAAGGTGACAAGTAGCAAGAAAACGTACTGTAGGGAAGGTTTAAGAGGAGTCATTATTGGTGAGGGGTTCCCAATGGTTCTATATTTATGTGTTGGTAAGGTTGGAAAATTATATCAATATTTTTGGGTATACTGCACCACTAAAACTCCTTGTTTGAGGTGAAAATAAGAATAGATTCCACTACAGGATCTAAAAACACGCGGATACATACAGAATTAATATTGTTCGAATTAAAATGTTGATTTGTTTTGTATATTGTAATTATATACCCTGAAATAACTACAAACTCGATAAGTTTATCCTTACCCTAGCCAGTTTTATCGTGTGATGGCAAACAAAATCAATATAAATTAATCATACTTGGAATCTTCATAAAAACCACACCAGTATAACGTAATCTACATAGATACACATCAAATCCTTATGAATCTTCAAATAAATGTATATACAACAGAAGATATTAACTCATCTTCCTCTACATCATACACAAATGATGCGTTTTTTTATTAAGCGTAAGAGGCGCTATGAAGATTTACTCAATTATGCTTAAGTGTATAAAAATGATACGTACATATATAAAGAATGTATTGATTAATGATGAACTGATATATGGATGGGTGATGAATTGATGGATTCAAGAGCATAGGAGACTGACAAACGCCAGGAAACAGACGCTCTCAGTGCAAGCTCCACAGCAGCCCAGAAACGACATGACTAAGATGAAGGTGCCAGCCGCCACCAAGCCCAAACTCAGTCTGTCGATGAAAAAAAGAGGATTTTGTGTGGCGAGGATGAGAGGAGAGAAGAAGATCGTTTCTCTTCTTAGGTGCAACCACACCCCAGCTGCCAGCATCATCCACCCGGAGACCTGTTGGAGTGGTGCGGTTGGTTTTGATATTTAAAACAATGGGGATAGAGAGCTAAAAGACGCGACCGAGTTTTATCGGGTGCATCTTTTGTCGCAGCAATCCTTCAATTTCATTCCGTAGTATGCAGTTTGTTGCTAATGTAATTTTGCTAATATAGTTTTTCGAGAGTTTTATTTTATATGTTGATTTAGTTTTCAAGATTCCTAATAAAAGCATCTAATAGGCGAGCTAATAGCATTTTAAGTTAAAGCTTATTGGTTCTTCATGGTTTTATTTTCATTCCGATGTGCGTCAAGATCTACTTTGATGTCATAACAATACAAAATGTATGCTATGGCGCTATGGAATCAGCGATTGCCATCTCTGTAAGCGATGAATTTTTCTCGGCTGTATTAATCAAAAAGCAATTTCAAATCAAAACAAGAAAATATTTATTTAAAATATTATAAAATATTTTATTTAAAATATTATAAAATATTTTATTTAAAATATTATAAAATATTTTATTTAAAATATTATAAAATATTTTATTTAAAATATATTAAGTTATTTTCGAGTCTGATTAAATCAGAATAAGAATTGGACTGAGTGTCGTGAGTGACAAGGTCAAATGGAGGAAAGTTATTCAAGGGCCACTCTAATAGTATACCTTCTAAAAGTTTGACACCTTTTTTTATAAACCAAATAATGTCATTTTTGAGTGCTTTATAACTTAATATGCAGATAACCTTATATAAAAAACATTATTTTTTGAAAATGTGTAAAAAATTGGAATTTGTAATACAGATTTGTATTGCCTTTAAGATATGGGTTTCAAAGAGACATTTATCAAAAAGGTTCAAGAAAGTCAGATAAGATTGCACCAAAGAAAAATTCTTTACAACTTCATCTTGTTTGTGTATCAAGTAACAGTTAAAGATTTGAAGGCAGTTATTGTTTCATAAGTGAATTAATTAGTGCAAAGTTGTGTTAATTTCATGAGAAACACAAGATATATACTAAGAGTTATATGTGGATACTGCGGTGTAAAAACAAAAAGTTTTCTATTTAGAGCAATTCGTTAATTTTAATGGTTCTTCTTATTACTCTATAAAAAATATACCGTTTCGTTTAAGACCATAAAATGTAAACATTTTAATACTGCGGTTTTATGTGCAGTCTAGCTTTTAACCGTTTCATAGTTATCAAAAGGTTTTTTAATTGCTCGGAATATCGTATTAAAAACTTTATTATATTTGAAAATCTCACCTTGTTTCTGAAAAATCTCCGTGGAAATTAAAAAGTTTATTGTGGAAGTTTTTTTAGCCAAATTTGATGGATTGCTCTAATGCCGTTCACGGCGTTGTCTTTGTTCAATGCACTTTTCAACATTCGTTTCAGAATGTATAAACCGAAAGATCATAAATTTTAAAAAATTATTTTTAACGAAATAATGAAAATGCGTGGAAAAGCGATTGATTAAAAAGAGATTTTTTAATTTTTTAAATAAAAAACAAATTTTTAAAAAAAAAAGATTTACACTTATGGATAGATTATTTGATAAATTAGAAAGCCTTTGCCCATGCAAACATCGCAAAATTTTCTGAAAAACAAAAATTTATCGCTATGGAACTATATCCTGATTTTTCAAAGACCCATTTCCTTCTAATATCCTTCAAATTATAACTATAGAACATTTTTTTTGAAATTATAAAAAAAAACTAATGAAGCGACGTAGGAAAGTGATTTATAAAGTAAAATAAAAAATCAAAAACAACAAGTTGCGGCCAGCACGAGACAGTATAAAACACCAGCTAGATGCAAGGAAGGGGTTTTAAATCTTGCCACTAGAAGAACTATAATTGCGAGAAAATAGCTTTACAGAGATGCTCAAAAAACTAAAGACGGAATTGAGGGCCAAATACAAAAAATATTTTGGCTAGGTTTTGGGTAATTTATGGGGAAGGGGTGAAGGTTTATAGAGTGGTGTGATGAAGATGATTGTTGTTGAGCGCCAGCTTCCAAAAATTCTTCCGACACTCTGGAGCGAGTACCGAAAGAAACTTGCAGCTTCGCGTTGTTTGTGACTTTTGGTGAGCAGCGATAAAAATGACGGATGAATTCTCGAAATGCTTTGTGGTTGGAAACTGACGTGGTTTAGAGCCTCTTCGACACTCCTGTTGGAGTGCACACCCAGCACCACGAGAAGGTGGGTTCTTCCGCTGGGCATGATGAAGATGATGATGGTGGTTGTTTAAATGGATGTGTGGTAGAACAAATAGTAAGGATGGTGGATAGGTGGGGGAGATGGAAAAGGGTGGTAGAGGAATGAGAGTGGAAGTGGTGCTGGTTTGCTGTTTGAAGGATACTTGTTTGGTGAGGGAATTTTTGGTGATTGGGGATGTTTGGTGATGGATGGCACAGATGCAATCAAAAAGTAATCACAGGCAGTACATAGAGGTCAAAAAAACAATCCGCAAAATCAAATCTGATAAGAATCAAATAAAAATTACTTTGAAATACATTATAAAACAACAAATTTTCTAGCACAATTTGAGGACTGAGTGATGGGTGTATGAAGGGGCAGAAGAGGAAGAAAGGAGAGGAAGGGAAGAGGGAGAAAGGGGAAGAAAGGGTGATGTTTGAAGATCAATGTAAACCCGGGGACTAATAAGACTTTTCTGGTCTGTTTTACGCCTCTCATATTTTCTGTTTTTTTAGATTTTTTACAAGATTATTGGTTTTTTCGAAATTTTTCGATGATGAAAATTAAACAAAACAAATGCTTGAAACCTTCCATAGCGTTTCTTAAACTATCAAATGACTGTATAAAATTACTTAGTCTCAAAACTAGGCTGATAAAACCCACAAAGTCATCACCCATACACCACCATGGAGAACGAAAAGCGACAACTCAACAGGAAGTGAGCAGCTCCGCCAATTGACAGTTTCATTCTACCCTTCCATCTCTGATGTTCTTTAATATCTTATTTATAACTTTGTGGAAATACTAAAACGATGTGCTTAAAAGTGAATGTTAGTCAAGAGAGAGATGTACGATTGGATAACCGCTTAATGTTAGTTGGCTATTCTATTGGGTGAAGGGCAAGTTCTGTTGGGTTTCAGTTGAATGTTCTATAAACTCGTAGTCAAGATCTCTATTTATTTTTTTGTAATTATTTGTCCGATGTTAATTTAGTATTTAATCAGATATTTAGTTGAATATTATATTTAATATTAATTAAATATTAATTAATATTATTTATTGAATAATTTCAACTTTTTTGTAGGGTTATCTGACAGTTTTCAGTTGACAATGTTAAAGTTATATTTTAATCATCGATAAGTTTGAGAACTTTGTATTCGAAAATAATGAGAAAAGTTCCAAACATTCCGAGAAGTTTATGGGCAATTAAAAATTGAATTCAAAAGAATTGAAATTATTTGAAATGTATTAAGATTAATCAATAAAACGACTAAAATGGAGAATTAAAATTTTTTGTGAATAAAATGAGGATAAAAAATTGAAAGAGTAAAAATAACAGCATCAATAATAACAGTAACAATAATAATAATAATAATGAAATAATAATCAAATTATTAATAATAAATTAGGCATAATAAAATTCAAAAGTGGCTGCGGACTTCTGTGGATATTCTAAGGCGTTTATTCATAAAATCGTTTTGAGATCGTTTTGCGATATGGATGACTGATGATGGTTTTTTTATGGTAATTTTATTATTTTTTATTATTTTAATTATTATTTTTATTATTCTTAATGTTTTCTGTTATATATATATTTTTTAATTGCTGTTATTTTTTTTCACTTTTTCATCGCTCTTATGTTTTTCGTTTTTATGTTATTTTTTTTTATTTTTTCGATTTTAATTTTATATGCATTCATTATATTTTATGTCTATATTTTAACTTTTAATTTCGCCACTTTAAATTCAGACACAAATTGAATGGTTAAATTTTTGCAAACCATTTCTTAACGGCATGAACTTTTGAAACTAATAGAAGCTTTTTTTATTTCAAATTTTTCCGAATAATTCTAAAATTTTGAAAAAACTGCGGGAGTCTACGGTGTGAAGACGAGTGGGGTAGAACTGAATGCGGTTTGTGGTAGGATGGGATGGGGTGTGTGGTGGGACGTGGTGGTGTTTTGTGATAAGACTGGAATCTAATGATCTCATCTTAAACTCCGCAGACATTCACACTAGTACACCTTGAAATGTGCAAGTTATTGAAACATAATTGCTTCAGAATTGATCTATGATGACTGTTGTTTTTATTCAATACAAAAACTTTTGAGACTTTCGATACTGAAGGTTATGAATTAAAACATACATGAAGACTTTTCCATACAATTTCACACATAGCTTTAGATCCAAAAAAAAAAGTATTTATCAAAAGATAAGCTAATTTATGCTTTTGGAGATAAACAAAATGGTGTTTTTGACGAAAAAATTCCAATTTTGAATCCCTCTATAAAAAGGTGCAGTTTTTTGGGTCATAAAAAACAAAGATAGCAAAAAGAAAAGAGTGAAAATTTGAAGAATGCATTAAAAAATATATTTTAATAAATAAAAAGTTTATCAGATAAGTATATGTTAAAAGCAAATAATTCTTGGTGGAAAAATGGAGGACGGTGTGATAAAATGGTATAAAAGTGACATAAATTCAAATTTTTTTTCAAACCAAAGATTCAACATGTTAAAAATAACATAAATACAAAAAACGTTTTTTTTTAATTATTTGTGCAAAAAAACGCCAAACATCAAATAAAACCTTTATTCAACCCAAAATAAGTGAATTAAAATTTAACGGCCCTATTAATGTTTTTAGCTAATTAAATTCTAAGCTATTCAAATCGATTACATCACAGCTTCCAAACAAACTTCACCTTCTGATTACCTGAAGGGCCATTCAATCTGATAGCGCACCAGCTTATTAATGAAGGTAGAAGTAGTAGCATTATGGGGTGAACAGTAAGGATGAAATATTCATATAAATCTTGCCAACCCTCGGTGCTTTTCATGCTCAAAATATCCTCATTAAAGAAATTGAATTTTAAGATGTTTAGTGGATTTTGAAAAACTCATCAAAATGAAATTAAGTTTTTCTAAAAAAATTGCATAAAATAAAACATTTTAAAAAGCATTACTGCAAACTACACTCGAGATATTCAAAAAGATAATTATATTCAGCACAGTGGCTTGTGAAAACTGTCTAAAAATGTATGACATAGCATTTCTATCCACAATAAAAGATTCTAAATATTTAAAGAGCTATGAATTTTCAACAAACTTTAATTACATTTTTGTTAAAATTCCAATGCTGTGAAGTTCAAGTGGGGGTTTGAAGTTGAGAGGGAGATCCTAAAATTTTTACAAATGGGTTTTTGTTGGAGCTTGAGAATTTTATCAAATCGTTTTTTGAGCTTTGAATGAAGAAGTTGCTTGAAAATACCGAAAAAAGATCGACTTCACAAAAAACCTCAAAAAAATGTTATTTTGAAGTTTAAACAAATTTTTCGTGGTCTAGAGACTCTTTGGGTTGACGCCACTAAGTTTATCCGCCATATTTTCTTTTATGAGAGATACAGCAACAATATAAAAGTGTATTTTCACATTCAAAGACGTTCTTTCTTACTTATTCGGAAACACATCAAGACCTAATTGTGTTTGTAAAACCTAATGCGGAGTAATAGCTGTTACTTCTGCTATGTTTTTATTTTATTTTGTTGTTTTGTTCTACTATTTATGGCAGATGTTTTAATTATTTGAACATCTAGAAATGAGATTTTGAGTCGTTACGGAACAACTTAGACTACTCTGATGACATAGTAGTGTGTTATTGGTTAGAATGGGTAGGAATGCTGCGGTAATACTGGTATGCTGCGGGAGTATTGGGAGGCTGCGATAGCATTGGTATGCCGCAGCACACGAAGCTCCTTGATTAAGACATTCATAAAACAATGATGGAGACCATGTTTTATTATTTTGTAATTTTTGAAGAAGAAACACTAATTCTACAATCTTCAATTAGCCGGCATATTCTTCTCGGCAAAAAAGCTTTAGATAGAGAACCAAAATAGCCTTTCTTATTTTTCAATTACCGAAATAATCTACACGAAGCATTTTTGGCGCATAACATCGTGTTTGAGAACTCCAAAACTTGTATTTCTTTTGCTTTTGAGTCGTTTTTATGTGATGGATGTCACTATACCTGGTATGCTTCCACTGGTAAGTTGCTCGTGAGGCGTCCAACTACACTGGGAACTTATAAACCTTTGGACAAAAGTTAATGGGTGAGGTGTGAGGACTGAATGTTAAAAGATTCATTTGCAGAGATGAGAATAAAAGCAACAAATGAACAGTGAGGCATCGCTATTTCAAAAAAAAAAACCCATTGCAAAGAGAATCAAAAAAACATAAAATTCAATCTCAACTTAGCTTTCCAGAATAATCTCCGAACATTTTAAGTACTTTAATATATGCTTTTAATAATATTTCGGTGGAGAAATACTGCTCTTTTACAATGGGGCAGCGACAGGGATTAATTTAATAAAGGGCGAGTGCTTATTTTAGAAGCATTTCGAGTTCTTGTATCGAGATGTTCAAAAACAACCTAATAAACGTATCCTAGTTTAGGTCGGCAGCTGCGGAGAATCCATATTGGGGATTCATTTCAGATATATATATTTATTTATATATATATTTGTATATACAGGTG